>CM024613.1:40393333-40838316 GCA_014182575.1 Eucalyptus decipiens | reverse complement strand
GGCCAAAGACTTGAAGAATTTCATACATGGTTGAATACTCACATCACCAACCATGATATGAATGATGTCATTTACAACTGTTACAAGGTTTTAGGAAGCCTCAAACTTTGGTGGAAATCTATGTAGAAAAGACCGATTCATTTTCTAATGTCATCGACTTTGACCATGCCATCACCATCTTATATCATATCTTTGTGGGAAAACCCACTGACCTCATAGAAATGAAAAGAAGAGAATTTTCTAAAGAAAATGTTGCTCTCTCCGAAGAAATATCTTGATAAGCATTATCGAATAATGCTTCGCTTTTCTACTAGATGGAGCTGATCCAAATCGAAACATGTTCTCCCGACTTCCATTCCTAAAGAATTATCCCAGATGGTTGAAAGATCTTTCTTTGGAAGACATAGGAAAATACAAGATATTCCCTTGGGAGAAATACAACAAGAAATCCATCTATGCCTTGAAGAACTGTTCTTAAAGCGCCGGATGGTCCGTACCTACATCACGGATGACGAAAGTCTCGAGACACTGTTCTCGCCCGGAAGTTAAAATTAAATGTTCAAAACAAGACTCGTGATGGTACTTGTGGTAAGTTTTCTCGGAAAAACACTTCAAGAAGTTCTAGATGAAGAAATCCAAACATAGCCCTAAGCACTTCCGGAAAAAGAAGAAATGACGATACCTACGCAAGAGGAAGAATCGCACAGGCCATAAGAAATCAAACCATTTCTTCATCTCGCAACTGGAAAGGACATTTTGCTAAAAATTGTCCTCAAGCGAAAAATGTTAGAATCGTCTAATTCATTACATTGAGAATGAAACAGGTATTTCTCTTGAAAATGATGATATTGAATCTCTATTCTTTGCTATAAAGAACTATACGAACAAACTCTTTGTCATTCCTCTTACCAAACTTCCGGTGAGTCGAATCGATTCGAGTACGAAGATATTTTTCACATATCTCCCATATCTTCAGAACCAAGCTTTGACATATTTTCAAGTCAAACTCACTCGTCCCCATTTCCTTGTGAAAATTCTCACCTTGAAGTTTGCCAAACCTATGATTGTTGCTCTCATTGATACGGAGCAAGTCGCTCAATTGGACACCAAAGTTCTTTCTAAAGAATATTGGACTCCCTATGTCCAATACTTCAACTCCGCCTCGGAGATACTTTCTCCACAAATGTCGTGACCACCCCGTAATCCGGTTCTTTCCTCGGTGTTCCATAACCACAAAGATCTTTGGATCAAGTCTCCTAATAAAGATTTGATAATTGGGTGGGATATCATGACTCAAATCTCTCAGCTTTGTATTATTCCTGGAAAAAGTCTTAGATAAAAAGACCAATTCTCTGAGTTAGTCAATATTCAGAGATTCTTTTCCATTCAGATGCGTCTATTAGATCCAATCATGCAAAAATTATTAGAATCTTGTTGAATCCCATTCGAATTTGCTCAAAAGTGTTCCCATCCTTTATGGGAAAATCCAGAATTCTTTGTTCGCCTTCCTTTCAAAAAGAATGAAGATATAAATCCAACAAAGGCGAGTCATACGGGAATGAAGCCAGAACATTTGGCTTTAGCTCAAAGGGAATGCTCAGAATTATTGCAACAATGCCTTATTCAAATCTCCAATTCTTAATGGGCTTGCGAAGCCTTTTATGTCAATAAGCGTGCCGAGCAAAACAGGGGGAAAATGAGACTAGTAATCAACTACCAACCTCTCAACCTTTTTCTTCAAGATGATAAATTCCCTTTACCCTCTAGAGACTCTCTCTTTACTAGGTTAACCAAGGCCCACATCTATTCCAAATTCGACCTCAAAGCCGGATTTTGGCAATTGGGCATTCATCCTGAAGACAGATCCAAAACAGGTTTCTGTATCCATAACCAGCACTTTCGGCGGAAAGTTCTTCCTTTTGGCTTAAAGGTAGCATCATCCCTTTTCCAAAAGACCATGTGTCGTATTTTCCAACTAATCTTATCAAGCGCAGCTGTATACATTGACGACATTCTACTCTACAGTCCTAATGAGCAGTCACACTGCCAACTTCTTGAGCAATTAACAGAAATCGTGAAGAAGCATGGTATTATGCTTTCTCAAAGGAAAATGAATATTGCCCAGACAGAAATTGAATTTCTTGGAATGCACCTCAACAAAGGTACATACTATCTAGGGCCACATATCGCTCAAGAATTATTGAAGTTTCTGAAGATAACTTCACAACAAAACAAGTTCACAATTTTTTGGGATAATCAATTATCTCAGGGATTTTGTCCCAAACATTGCAAAGTTCTTGATTCCTTTGCAATCCATGCTAAAGAAGAATCCCCCACCTTGGGGAAAAAATCAGACTAAAGCAGTCGTTGAGCTCAAGGAGATTATGTAGAATCTCCCACCATTGCAAATACCATCAACGGGAAAAAGATTCTTCAATGCGCCGAGTGATGAATATGGGCAGCCATCTGTTTGAAGAAATTGATGGTAAGAGACACATTTGTGCTCACAAAAGTGGAAAGTTTTCTCAAGCTAAAATGCATTACTATTCCACTTTCAAAGAAATCCTAGTAGTAAAAATGGAATAAAAAGTTTGAGTTTCATCTCATTGGCCATCACTTTTTGGTAGAATTAGACATGGCATCTTTCCTCGGATGACCAAGTTTAAACAAAAGCGATTCAAATTCTCAAGCCTTCGATGGGCTAAATGGTTTTCAAAATACTCTTTGAAACCAAACATATTCCTAGAAAAAGAATGTACTTGCTGATTTCTTGTCAAGACCAAAACACCATCTTAAATCAACATGTACATCAAGAGGCACGCTTTCCATATACTCAATCATGGAGTAAAATACAAGATTGAGAAGACCAAAGATTTGTCAAGCTGGAAATATCCAGGAGATTGTTCAACACATCCGAATGACAATCTTGCTGAAAACTTGGAAAATCTCATGTGGCAATGCACGGATCTATTAAGATTCAATGGATGTTCGATTCTTGATCCCTTTTGGGTAATTTGAATTATCCATTCATTCATCCTCTTATCTAAAAGGAAGATGATTTCCGATCAACTCAAAATGTTATTATGGTACTTAACCAATAAGTACTTACTAGCTATTGAAATTCCAACCAGAAGATTCATTGCCAACCTTACCAGGATATTTTTACTTGGAAGAAATGTTGAAAAAGAAAGTGATATGAATCTCTTAGACTTTCTTAATTGGTTCCATCATTCTACTCACTAGAAACATCTCTGGAAAAACGAGAACCATGACCCCAAATCCTGAAGTCCATACCATCATGTTCTTCCAACGTCCATGGCATTTTTTCACAAATAATGGCACCATCATCAATGCCCCACAGGAAATAGGAACCACATCCTACAAACCCCACCTGAATAGCAGAGAAGCTCGGATTCACAAATCTTATCTTAGATCTGTTAGATCTTGTGAACACCAGTACCGAGAATTTCAGAGAATCTTATGCCAAGAAAACAAAACCATTCCCGAAGATGTATGGAACAATGTGCCTACTACGTGGGATCATTATGACCTAGCACCAGAAGCTAAGGAAGCACTCAGGTAATACAGACAAGTTGCATCATCTCAAGATCATGAAATGACAGGAACAGATGATATTGTCCAATCCACTCAGGGCCCCTATGCACGCTTTGAAGGCCCTCTGTCCCAGGATCCCTACTATCTAGGATCTTTGTCCTTATCTCACAGTATGGACACATCCTTTTATGCACAGACATCCAATTGACCTCGGCCAAGCATTCCTACCGACATTGAAGGAAATGACAACACAAAGCTGGGCAAAAGAAGAAGCATCTCATTGGGCTTATGAAGCCTCCGCATCTACATCTCGCCGGCTTAACCAAATTCTATTACAGTAAGACCTTGAAGCACTTGAACAAAAGTATGATGAACATTGCTTAGCAACAATACATAGCTCGGATGACTCCAACTATGATTACAATGCTCGTGACGGATGAGACCTTGAGTCCGTACAATTTCAACTGTAGCAAGTTCTCATTTTACTTTTCTTGTAGCACTAGGCTAGGAAGGTGCGTTACGATGCGATCCTTGTTCATAGTGTGTGAATAATTCCCTCCGGAAGTTTCCGATACCTTTGTTTTTATACGGACAGTGAGCTAGGTCCTTGTGTATGTCTTTGTGACCTCTTATCATCTATAAAAGGCAAGGATGGTGTAATGTGTTGGTAGAGTCCCTTGAAGTAAAGTGAGTGTTTTGTGAAAGCCTCTCTATGTCTTTCTAAAACACCTCTTCTTCTCCGGCCCGGGTAGGATCCTTCAAGAAATGCAGCTTGGGTAGGTTAGAAACGTTTCCATTCGACCTCTTTAGGTATCTTTAGGCTACGAACTAAAGAGGCTGAGTGGTTTTACGCTAAAAGTCCATCCCAGAAGGGCTTGAAGGAGGTTTTAACACCAAAATGGTTTTATATACTATATAAACCGGTGGATTTAAATTAGACAATATCAATTTTCAGTGCAATTGTCTATTTTATGCTCACACACGTTTTTTTTTATTTCTTAATACGATCTGAAAATAGGGCGAGTTCAATTTTAATTGAGGCATTGAGTTGCACGGTGTTGGGCAGGATTGTTTGGTCGTGTGTTGATTAAGAGAAACCATCCGGGCTATTAAGCGAACGTTACCCATTCATTGGGACTCAAATTACTGATAGATTATGGACCTATGCCCTTTCGGGAAGTTGTCTAATTGAGAGACGTCGCCATGCTTAAAGAGGTGAGATGGCGCTAGAAATGCCGAAGACCGCCAAATTTAGAGTTGGCCGTACCCTTAAGTGTAATTAACCATTGGAATGCATTAATGTTGAGTTTGAAGCACGATTTTGAGACAAAGCGTGTGGCATGGAATGTGACGTGTCATAACGGTTTGACCTTATAATCAAGACCCTTGTGATTAATTGAATTGATGATGTGTTCCAATTGTTATGTGCATTGATTATATGTATTGCAATATGGTGTATTGGCGTGTATGAAGGAAATTAAGGCAAGGTAAGTCATTTGTGCCAATTGAGTGATTGTGTGGTTAGGACCCTTTTAGGTATATTTCCCTCCTAATCGGGGCTTAGAGTATGAACTTGTTGAGATTTATATCTCACCCGTCGTGGGCTTAAATTTTTCAGGGTTGTAGAGGAGGATGCGGAGGTGAGCCGAGGTGACATGAAGAGTAGGTCGAATAGGACAACCTCTTTTTGAGAACTAGTCTTTTAGTTATAGATTTGTGTAAATGACTCGGTATGTCTATAAAAGTGTGGTTTATTTTTAAATGTGATGTCCTGCTTTTCTATCCTGAGATGATTACTATTAGGGGATTTATTTTTGCTTCCGTATGTGCAATAAAATGAAGTCGACGACTTGTCCTAGGAAGTCGCATAATTTTTATCGACCGAAGGATAGGCACGCGCTCGAGGATCGGGACTTGACATGGATACTATTACACATTGCACGAACAATTAATAATAATAGTAATAATAAAAGACCAATGTGTTTGGTTGGAAGAAGTGTTCGAATTCATGTATAATCACTTGAAATTAATGCTTAGATCAGAAAAGATACTAAAGATTTGACCTTTTCTTTGCATTGAGTATTTTTTTTTATCTTATTCTATTTCTACTTTAATTCTCATTCTCAGATTTTTAGAAATCCATGAAAACTAAATCGTCTCCACCTTAATCCACAGAAGGTATTCGAACCCCTCATCTCCTCCTTTCATGTTGAAAGGGTGGTGCAAACCCGATGGTTAGCACGAGTGAGGTGTCACGCCCGAACCTCGGCGCGCACATCCTCGGTGGTGAATAGAATTTTGTGACATTCCTAGGACTCGTTGCCGACCCTTTTTATTTTATTGTACATGCGGAAGCAAATTAACTAATCCCCTGACAACAACAAACATGTGATAGAAAAGTAGGACAGCCAATTTCAAATCAAATACACTTTCATAAACACCTCAAGTTTAAACAGAATGTCTATCTCACAAAGGACTACTAAGGCACCTATGCTCCTGACCCTTCCGTTTCAAGCTCTGTGTTCTTCACACTATGAACCCGAAAATGTTTATTCAATAACCAGTGATATATAAATCTCAGCGAGTTCTTCCCTTAAGCCCCCAATTAGAACACCAACTCAACTCAGGGTATCTCATCAGAACCACCCCACAAACAAACCAAAGACTAACAATCAACAATCAATAGGTGATTCACAACATCCTTACAGTATGCCATACCACACGTCATAGCTCAGCCAATACACACAATGCACATGGCCATTAGATGATGCGGTTCATCAATCGCATACGAATAGTGTTACAAGCGATCTCACCTAGCCATTGCCACACAAACGCATTATCTAGGGTAGAGGCGCGGACGCACCGCAATCCCTCATCAGCCAATATTGTCCTTTTGGGCCGGTGGCGCGGACGAACCGCCATCCCGATCGGCCACCTTTAAGGCTTTGTTCTCGGCCACAAGAAGCATATGTGAAACGTGTTATTGATTCATGCGTGCGTGCCATAAACAGTGTGCTCAACTCATGCATGACTAGAATTTAAAATGTCATGATTTTCATACGTTCTTGCACATTAGTGCGCCACATAGCACACATTGATCAATCACATGGATCCTAGTCAATGCAACGGATACGGTCTTACATGGCGGGGCATCGTCTCGCACCATCGAGCATGGCACGGCAAGCTGGGCATCGTCTCGCACCATCGAGCGGCAACGTCTACATCTAAACGGCATTCCATATAGGAGCATCGATCTAACCTCCCTGCACGGCATACGTTGACGTGGGGTATTCCCGAAGGAGCATCGGCCTAGCATCCACTCGACCGGCATCCGTTAACTTGGGGCATTCCCGAAGGAGCATTGTCGGCCCAAGGCTCGTGACGGTATCTCATATCATTCATGCATTCATTCAATTTTGGCCCGGGACACCATGCATTGCACTCAAATACCTCAATTAAAATGGTGATCTCGGCCTATTTTCTTCATATGAGAAATGCATGGTAAAATAATCGTGTGTGGGGACACGGTCAAATCGAACCAGAAAATTTGTGTCATCGCTTTTAAAATCCCACGAGTTGGTATAGTATTTAACAACACTTTCGGCGTCAAAACCGACACCCGGTATTTTCTAATTAAATATCAACAGTTTTCAATCACTACACAATTGCACAAAACATCACCAAATTCATGCAGATGCCCATGCCTTTACACATCCGTTCA
The DNA here is from genome assembly GCA_014182575.1 of Eucalyptus decipiens. Lineage (NCBI taxonomy): Eukaryota > Viridiplantae > Streptophyta > Magnoliopsida > Myrtales > Myrtaceae > Eucalyptus > Eucalyptus decipiens. The sequence continues at coordinate 40,831,040 of CM024613.1, read as the reverse complement.
CTTCATAAAATCAATGCACATGAAATTAGACCACTTTTCATTCTCGGGGTGAACAGTGGCGTGAACGAGTACTTGTGAACAGGTGTCGCGTGAACAGTAACTCGTAAACAATGCGTCATGAACAGTGAAATTCCAGTATTCAATAACTAGTAGATTAAATCCACAAGTCATTAAAATACCAATTAAAGCAAGTAAAGCATCAAGAACCATCATCAAACTAAAATCAGTTCTCATTTACAGAAACCAGGCCATCGCGCGTCTCCAAGTTTAATTCCAAAAACCTAACCAATCGAGCTCGGAAAATTCCCAAATTTTAATATGTGACAAAGGACACGTAAAAACACATTTTTCATGAGACACCGAGACCCAGATCCCTCTGGATTCGGCCCAGTAATTCACTCAATCCAGTACCAAAAATTGGTCTGTTATCAAAAAGTCAGTTTTCCGAAATCAGTTTGGTTCGAGGTCTCAAACACGTCCGTTTGATTTGAAATTTGAGTATGTTAAACTAAAAGAGGTGGAAAAAAACTTTTGTGAAGAAAACATTTTGAAATTTGGACCCCAAGAGTTGATAAAAACCTCTAGAATCCTAAAAAGTCACCAGTTCCAGCGAAAATTGCAGTTCTGTTCGAAATTGGCAGAGCTAATATCTCCTGCTTCTGAGTCCCTAAAAATCTTGATAAAAATATATGTTGTATCTTAGGATGTTTAAAACATTTCTCTAGAAGACACCGGCTTCAGATTCGCGACCAATTTCAATCTACAAAAATTGCAAACAGCATACGTCCAAGAACCAGTGCATACGAACAGCTTTCGTTTTCACCCAAATCATCCTCAACGGAGCAAATCTCCCTAATTAGACTATTATTAACCCATTATAATACTAATCTAACTATTATAGACTATCACTAATCCATATTTAAGCTAACATATGTTGTAGAAATCTTTCGGAATATTTTGAAGGCGACAAAACGTTTCCATCGGTCTAGTTTGAAGATTTGCAGACTCTACTATTTAAAGTACGAAGACCTCCACCTTTGCGGACTCAAGACTCAAAGTCTATTCTCATTGACAGCTTTCTAATCCGCTGAAGAAGGCTATCCAGATCTAAGTGTTTCATTAAGGATTTGACTTTATTATTGGAGAAGATCTCTTGGCCGGATATGACATAACAGATTCCTTTATTCGAATCAAGATTGATTAAGGATTCGATGATTGTGAAGTATACTTGGAAGGTTCTACTTATGGAAACGAGATCCCGATTGTATGGGCGAGCATGATTGATGGGCTATCGACATGTTCCTTAAATAGCTCGAATGATCTTCCTATTGATTCTTTGTCCAACGGAATGTTGGAAGAATTCCTTTGGTAAGTGCCAACGGTATGGTGGCATAAAGAAGTATATAGGAAGACGTTCCAGTTGTTGGAGAGAGTGCACGATAGAAGAATTCCAAGTCTTGAAGCTCCTTGTTCTTAGTCAATACATTCCGAGCGAAATCTTGTACTCAAAGAGAGTCTATATTTTGAGAAACCTTGAGGAAGTGTGGTAGAGTATCTACACTTTGTAGAATCAAGGGAAAGCATTCTTTGTAACATCTCTTTTGTTCATAATGAAATCCAGCTGGTGGGGTGTCGGCACGGAAGAGTGGACGTAGGCTTGGAATAAGCCGAACCACTATAAACCTTGTGTTCAATCTTCTCTTCCCTACTCTACGCTTACTTTGATCATAATTCGTTTTGTTAACCAAAGGAGAACTTCCTTTCTATTATGCCTTAGTATTGCTCTCTTATCTCGAGAAATTATTTTACACACCTATTCACTCCCTCTAGGTGGTTATACTAGCTATATCAATTGGTATCAGAGCCTATGTACTCACTTTGTTTGAAGTGTTTTACTTCGGAGGTAAAGATCCATGGCTAGTATATTAGCTCTAGGGCTGGTAGAAGGGCAAAGCAATACCAGACCGCCTTACTTTGATGGAAATGATTACAACATATAGAAAAACAAGATGAAGGCGTTCCTAAGATCAAAGGATCCTCAGGAATGGGACGTTGTAGAAAAAATAAATTCCTAAAGTGCACCACTGTCTCGAGAGAGAGGAAAAGAAAGTTGAGAGTCTAGTGAAATGACTTAGGAAGAGATAATCAAGAGACAAGCTCTTGATGTAAAAGCAATTTATTCTTTATATCGTGCTTTGTCACCTCTTGAATATAACATAATATCTTCTTGTGATACAACAAAGAAGTGGGATAGATTACATATTACCTATGAAGGAACCGATCGAGTGAAAGAGACCAATTAACATTCTCCTTGGTCAATACGAAGCCTTCAAAATGAAATCGGGAGAATCTATAATTGACATGTTTAGTCGTTTTGAAATCATGAATGGTCTTGAAAATCAAGGTCAACCAATTTCTGATCCCATGAAGGTAAACAAGCTACTGCGTGGACTTTCCAAGGATTAGAATCACATAAAGACCTCAATTAGAGAGACACAAAGAATCATGCCACTATCTGTCGATGAGTTGGTTGTGACTCTTCAGTCTTATAAAGTGGAACGAATCAATGAAGACGAAGATCCTAAAGGTAAGAAATCCATTGCATTAAAATCCAATGATGATTCTGATGTTACAGATTCTAGAAACGATATGGATGATGAGGAGCTTGCTCTCATGATAAGAAGATTCAAAAGCTGAACATAAAATGAAGAAGATTCAATCCAAAGAAATAGAGTTTTCAAAAGCAGCAGGACTAAGTTTGTTGAGGATGATGAATCAAACAAAGATGTAATCTGCTTTGAATGTAAGAAAAATGGACACATCGAGACCAAGCGTCCTCTTCTAAGGAAGAAGAAAGGAAAAGCTGAAAAGTATCGAAAGGCTCTTAAAGCGAAACAGGAGTGATACGAGTGTGAAGAAAGTGATGATGATTATGCCAATATATGTCCGATGGCACAATCGGATTCAAATTCAAACTCCGAGACGACTTAGATTCGGACAATGAATTTGAGGTGAGTAACTTTAAAATCCCTATTAAAGTTTATAAATACATTGATGAGTTATGTTTTAGTCTTAAGACTTCTCTTAAAAGATTTCGAACTTAAAAAGAAAAACTCTGCCGAAACAACGGGAAAATGTTTTGAAAGAAAATGTGAAATGTTTAGACATAAATGTTTCTACTCTTAAAGAAAGCGAAGATAATCTTTTAAAGAAAATGGATTTTTAAAAATGACATATCAAATATTTCAAAAGATTTTCTGACGGATTTGAGAAACTTGAGAAAATTCTTTGTGCAAAGACCTTATTTGATAAAATGCGGGTTGGGAATGGCGTGAAACCATTCACTCTGGTGAATTTACTCCTAAAGTGAAGGAAGAATTAGTGAGCCTGAGAATGACTTACAAAAGTCATTTTAAAAGATCTTTGTAAAACCGGTAGGTATAATCTTTCCCGAGATATTCAAAGTGCAATGATGCAAATCATTTTGAAAAAGAATGTCCTATGGTTTGGAAACACCATTTAGAAAGTATGGGTAAAAAAGCAGCATATCATACTATGGACCCAAGAAAATATGGGTACCAAAGAAAGCTTGAGTCTCTTTTTTAAATGCGAGTCACTATCAAGAAAAGGTAAAATGATATATGGATAGTGGATGCTCAAGACATATGAGGGAAATTGAATTCTTGCAAAAAGCTCGTTCAAGTAAATGGTAGAAAAGTCTCATTTGGAAAATGGCAAAGGAAAGAATTGTGGGATTTGCAGTTTGCAAGGTGAAACCTTACAATAAACAATGTTTCCTAGTGGAAGGACTCAACTACAATCTGCTCGTGCTCGTCAGGCGTGATATGGTTTCAAAATCAACTTTCAAGAAGGAATATGTTCGGAGACATTAAAGATTCTACTCGATCATTCATGGAGTCGAAAACATGGGGAAAATATCTACCTCTTGGATGTGAAACCGGATGAATCGCAATGTCTAATCGATTCAAGGCAGAAGCGAGCTTATGGCACAAAACTTGGGCACATCAATATGAAGCATATAGCCAAAATTTCAGCAAAGAAGCTTGTTTGTAGATCTACCCAATTTATCATACCAAAAAGACTAATCTATGCACACTATGCGTATTGGGAAAACGGGTAAGAAATTCCTTTAAATCAATAAATCAAGTTTCCACTAATCGTGTACTGCCGGCTTCTACATATGGATCTCTTTGGACCAAGAACTCTAAGAGCATTGGAGGTAAGAAATATTGCTAGTAATTGTGGATGACTACACTTGATTTACTTGGGTATATTTCTAGTAAGTAAGTCTAAAACCTTCTCTTACTTTGAAAATTTTGCTAAAAATGTTCAAAATGAAAAATGGTATGTTATTTCAAGTATAAGAAACAGACCATGGAGGTGTGAAAATCAAGATTTTACAAAATTTTGTGATGGTGTCCAGGTTTTCAGCACAAGTTCTCCCTCTCCATATACTCCAAAAGCAAAATGGAGTTGTGGAAAGAAGAATAGGTCTTTAAGCAATGGCTAGAACTCTTTTAATTGAAAGTAACATCTCTTCATGATTTTGGCTGAAGCATTTTCAACAGCATGTTATATTATTAATAGAGTTTTTATAAGGCCTATTTTGGAAAAAAACCCTATGAGTTATTCAAGAAAAAAGCCTATTGTTTCCTTTTTCATGTGTTTGGATGAAGTATCTTTATATTGAAAATGCAAAATGATCAAGTTGGCAAGTTTGAAGAAAAATCAGGCGAAGGCATCTTCCTTGGATATTCTACCTCACCAAACCTACAAAGTCTATAACAGAAGACTCAATCTTTGGAGAATCAATGAATGTCAAATTCCAAAATTCTATGCAAAATGAATCTGGGGACTTATCTTGAAGAATGCGAACTTGCTCGGACTCTACAAAGTCACAAATCTCGAGAAGCAGCTCAGACTTTGAAAGACCAACAACAAGTGGTTATTGAAGATTCAAATGAAGGAAGTGATCATCAGCGACAAATCAACGGAAGCTGGAAGCATAAGTCTAAGTCATCCCAAAGATCTCATTATTGCGACATTGTGAAGGCCGCACAAGATCCAAAATGTAAAGAGTCTAGTCTTGTGGCTCTTATTTCTAAAATAGAACCCAAAAGCATAGAAGAAGCTTTATCGATGAAAGTTGGATTGAAGCTATGCAAGAAGAACTCGAGGCAATTTAGCATTAATGATGTTTGAGAATTGACTCTAAACCAAATGGTAAATCTATTATTGGAGCTAAATGGGTTTTCCAGGAACAAGATGAACAAGAAAGGAAAGGTCATAAGAAACAAAGCAAGACTCGTGGCCAAGGGATATCTGCGCAAGAAGAAGGGATAGACTATGACGAGACTTACGCTTGGTAGCAGGTTAGAAGCAATTCGATTATTACTTACTTTTGCTTGTTATAAGAATTTCGGAGTTATTCCGAATGGAGCGTCAAAAGTGCTTTCCTGAATGGATTTATCCAGCAGGAAGTCTATGTGGAACAACCACAGGTTTGAACCCAAGACGGTTTCGGTGTTCGGGCGAAAAAGGCCTTTCTATGGTTTAAAGCAAACACCTCGAACTTGGTACGACGGGGCGAGTAAGTTTTTTTAATTCAGAACGGCTGTCAAGGTAAAGTAGACACTACACAATTTATTAAAAGAAAGCAAAAGTTTTCTACTTGTTCAAATATATGTTGATGATATTATATTTGGATCCTCTAATGAAAGTTTATGCAAGAAATTCTTTAAGTCTATGCATGATGAATTTGATGAGCATGATGGGTGAACTAACCTTCTTTCTTGGACTTCAAGTATTAAAACAATTGAAGGAATGGACTTTTATTCATCAAGAAAAATATCGCTAATGATCTTGTCAAAAGTTTAATTTAGGAAATTGCAAAGACGATATACCAATGTCAAGTTCTTTAAAGATAGACAAAGATGAAGGAGGAAAGAAAGTTGACCGGAAATATACGGGGAGTATCATTTGTTCACTTCTTTATCTTCTTGTTTAGACACGACATTTTTGTTTAGTGTTTGCATTTGTGCTAGATTTCAAGCGAGGCCCTAAAAGAATCTCATCTAAGTCTGCTGCAAAGCATATTATCAAATACATTGCTTCAACTTCGAGCCTCGGTCTTTGGTATCCTAAAAAGGAGACTTTACTCTTCTTGGATATTCAAGGCATGTGAGATCTAGCCGGTTGCGAGTTGATAGAAGAAAAGAGCACCTCGGGTACATGTCAGCTACTTGGAAGCAAGACGGTCTCTTGGTTTTCAAGTAAGCAAAATACGGTAGCTCTTTCTACAGCGACGATATGTAGCTCTTGAAGTTGCTATTCACAAATTCTGTGGATAAAATAACAGCTAAAGAGACTTTGGAATTGAAGATTCATGCAGGAGATTAAGCTGACATGACACCGGTGTAATCCAATCTCACCAAAAAATCCAATTCTTCACTCAAGAGCAAAGCATATAGAGATTCGACATCACTTCATTAGAGATCATGTTCAAAACGGAAGTTTGATTCGGTTTGTTGACTCAAAGAACCAATGGCGGATATATTTATAAAGCCTTTGGAGAAAAATCAATTTGAAATCATTCATTCTAGACTCAACATCTTGAAGTTTGAAGAAGTTAAAGTTTAGAAACTCTCGAGACTTCCAGACAAACAAGATTTTTGGTATGTAAGTAATTTTATTCTCTCTCATATTAAATCTCGGGAAAGGTACGATCATCTATCTATAATTGATTTTTGCTACTTTCAATTTCCGTGATAAGTGCAAGTTTTCTTTTTCAAAAAGGAGTTAATTTTTTAAAAATGGCAGTTATCTATTTTTGAAAAAGGCGATTATTTTTTAAAAGGCATCTTTTACTTTCCATTACGACATTTAGTATGCCTCTCTTGACCCGACCTATATACGATTTGGTTCCTCTTTGTTTAACTCCAAAAAACCTAAAAAAGCATGGATCTTCCACTTCTTTGTCTTCTTCTCTTGTTTAATCTTGAAAAAGTTGTCATCTTTATTGGGAAAGTCAAGTTTGGAATCTTTCAAAGGCGTGAAAGATGTCGTCTTCAGAAAGTCTTGAGGATCGCAAACGAGGGACCGAAGCAAATCGTGAGGGCCTACGCACTTTGATCTCACTTGGGGAAGAAGAGTCTCTAGTCAACAGCGAGCCCACAACATTCTCGGCGCGTCCATCTCCTCCATCTAGTCCCACGGGATGTTGCTCATTGAGAAAATGAAGAAATCATCGAAGGCGCAAATCTGCAAGAAGTTCATAAGCCCTCTTTTACTTATAAGCTTTATTGTGCTTTAAAAAGGATTGCTACTCCATTGAACTACATCGATGAGTATCTTAAGGACAAGGGATATGGTAATGAGTACATCTTCTTACGAAATATGGAGCGTTTGGGAATTGCCCTACGGGGTCAATGAGAAGAATCCTTGCTAATATCACAAGTGATCCGAGTGTTGGAGGACTGAATTTGATAGATGGGAATGATGATGACAAGTTGTACGGAGTCAATTTCAACCGAGAATGGGTGTCGCGGCAAAAATTCGAAGGGGAAAAAGGACAGACTTGTTTTGATCGAAGGAACGAAGGATCTATACTCTAAGTTGTTGAAGCGTGGGGTGATAAACCTAGGAGTGTGGACTTTTGATTTTCTTGATGCTGTGAGCGTTAATTTGAGGGAAAGTTCCAGTTTTCTTCAACTTGAACAATTTTGTTACGACTCTCTGAGAAGCCTATTAAGACTCACTACATATTTCTATTCGAATATTAGTTTCTTGGATATGAATAGAATCTCTTTTAGTGTCGAGATCGGGACTATGTGGTGGATGTAGATATGTTGGCTGATGTGATTAGGGTTGAGAGGAGATATCAACCTATCAATATGTCTATTGCTCGTGCTACATTGGAACTTATTAAGGATAGAAGGATAAAGGGAATAATTTCCTACTCAAGGATGAGTACATTGATATTCTGCTTCACAAGATTGTGATTAATTGTCTCGACCCAAAATCACTTCAAAGGCGATGTTTCAAACTCAAGGCAAAGTGATGTATGCCATCAATGTTGGGAAAATTTTTCTCTTCCTCTCACTATTATGTTCCACATGTATAGAGCAGTGGTGGACAAGGGTCAACTTCCTTATCCATCTCTTGTGACAAAGTTATTGAGACATTTGAATGTTACGGCCTCCACGAATTCTTTGTTTTCGTACGTGTGATCAAATGGTGGTAGGACGAAGATGGTGTCTAAAATGCGTACGGAAGGAACTCAACAAGGCGTTTGAGAAATTCAAGGAAAACCTGTCAAAACTCATCAAGTCTCTTCGGCTGACAAAAAGAAAAGGAAAGAGCCCATGGTTGCTCCATCCAAGAGAAGAGCTCTCATCGTTGAGGATGAAGATGATGGGGATGACATCACCATTTACCGCTATGGCATTGAAAGAACACGAGTTGTTCTATTCTAGAATCAATGGACGACAAAGAAAGACCAGGCGAGGAGGTGGAGAAAAGGTTTGGAAGCAAAAGAGAGAAGCGAGAGGAGAAAGAAAGAAGCCTTGGAGAGAGGAAGGTGAAGAAAAGGAGATGCGGAGGAGGAAAGGTTTGAAGAAGAAGAAGAAAGAGGAAATAGGAAATCCAAGAAGGAGAGCATAAGGGACACTCTTCTCCACTGAAGAGGCATGGAAATAGGGGGAGATCGTGAGAGAAAGAGGAATGTCCTCATATCCTGCTACCGAGTGAAGGAGTCGGCCGCTCTCCGCGAATCCCGAGGAGGACATCTATGCCCTCTCAGGCATTCCTAAGGAGGACATGATGTTTCATCGCCAAATCTACGTGACTATCTTCGATGTGCCATCAAATGCCGCCTGCTCCATTTGATCGTGCGAAGCTAGTACCTTGGTGATAATTCAGCAGGTGCCGCGAGAATTCTTGATGTTCTCTTGAAATGCGGGGTCGAGATATGCTGCAGGATGCGAGTTCAGAATTTGCGAGACTGCAGGTCAAGCTTCTTCAGTTTCCTTGAAAAGATCGAGATTCAAGCCCTTTGCTCTTTAGATTCAAGCAAATGCTAAGGGTGAAGATGTGGCTCAATTGATGGAAGATTTGAAAAAGGCGGAAGGCATTGTCAGAGTCAATGGGAGATTTCAGCTTGTTCGTGTTCCCAAGCAATCTGATTCCATTCTCTTTCCATCTCAACCTTTTTTTTATATGATGACAAAAAGGGGAGAGATGCAAGATTTAAAACTTTGAACTTAAACTTTTGATTTATTTTGACGTTTGACTTGGCTTTTATGCGGATGTGGTTTGTATTTGGATTTGCAGGTTTATTGCTTATATTAAGTACTATTGATATTTTATAAATGGTTTTTACTCACATGCAAGACTAACCTATTTTTTTGGGGTTGCAGATTCTAGTGTTATCATTGGCCATTTATCTTTATAAGATATCCATATTTTGCTTGAGTAATGTTTTGCGGGTCAAGTTAAATCTGCAGGAAAGTTTTGTCGGCATAAAAAATGGGAGATTGTTGGAGAAATCTTTTGGAATATTTTGAAGGCGACAAGCGTTTCCATCAGTCTAATCCCGAAGATTTGCGAGACTCTGCACTATTTAAAGTACGAAGACCTCGGTTCAGGACTCAAGACTGAAATCTATTCCGTTGTAGTTTAATCCGTTAAAAAGGCTATCCAGATTTGAGTGTTTCATTAAGGATTTGACCTTTATCGGCCAGAAGATCTTGTGGATATGACCGCAGTTCCTTTATTAGTCAAGATTGATTAAGGATCCGATTATTGATGAAATATACTTGGAAGGTTCTACTTATGGAAACCGGTATCTCAGTTGTATGGGCGAGCGGGATTGATGTTCTCATCGACATGTTCTTAAGATCTTCTTATTTGATTCTGTCCAGGAATGTTGGAAGAATTTCTTTCGTAAGTACTTGATGGGTATGATGGCATAAAAGGAGTATATAAGGAAGACGTTGAGTTGTTTGAGAAGTGCGCAATAGAAGAATTCCAAAGATATGAAGCTCCTTGTTCTTAGTTAACCATTTCTTGTGAAATCTTGTACTAAAAGAGTCATATTTTGAGAAACCCCGAGGAAGTGTGGTAGAGTATATACACTATGAGGATGAAGGCATTCTTTAATAGCATCTCTGCTGTTCATAGTGCCAAATCCAGCCGGTGGGGCTGTCGGTGCGGAAAGAGTGGACGTAGAGAACTGGAATAAGCGGCAAGCATTTTATAAGCCTTGTGTTCAATCTTCTCTTCCCTACTCTCTTTGCTGATCATAATTCGTTTTTTGTTAACCAAATGAGAACTTTCTTCTATTATGCACTTAGTATTGCTCTCTTATCTAGAAATTATTTTTACACCTATTCACCCCCCTCTAGGTGGCTTTATACTAGCTATATCAACATAAACCATCCTTAAGTTTAAATCAACCTCCTAAGCAAGTTTAGGCACTAATTAAAAAGTTAGGGCTAAACTCACCCAACGACAATTCCGGCGACATGGGCGCACGGCGGTGGTGAGGGCTACGCACGGTTACATCCAAAATGTCACGGAGGCGCTCAGTAAAAGTGGGTCTCGGCAGAGGTGGTTTTGATTTGGCAGAACGGCGGCCGACGCGGCTCGCGGATGGGTGAGGTGTCGGCTCTTCATTTGGATGGCGGCTTGCGGACAGTGAAGGCCACGGCCATGGCGCAAGATGGTGGCTGACTTGGGGCCAAAACAGCACACGGTGCTGTTTTGGAAGCAAAGAAAGCAGAAAAGAAACTCAAGAGAGAAGAAAGGAAGAGAGGGGGGTTATCAGAGGAGGAAAGGGAAGAGGAGGAGAGAAATAATAAAGTAAAGGGAAGTTGCAGGGAAATTGCAGCAGCAGAGTTAGCGTAGGTGGGGTGGAAAAGTGGGAGAGAGAGAGGGAGCAAGAAGAAAGGAGAAGAAAGAGGCGGAAGAAGTTCCGTAAGTGAGACGGTAGAAATTGCGTGGAAAGAGTGGAAAGAAAACGTGAGGGAGAGAAGAAACAGAAAGAAAAGGAAGGAAGAAGAAACTCTCGGCGAAAGAGGAGGAGCGTAAAGGAGAGGACAAAGGAGGAGAGAGGGAAGAAAAAAATAATAATAGTAATATTGTTCATCATTTTTTCTTTTTTTTTTAATTTTCGATTTTTCATCCGAAATAATTTCTTTTTCCGAAATTTCGGAGAAGGTCACATGGTCATCGTATGGGCCTTTGCCCTTGTTCTCACGCCAACCTAACACGTGGTTGTCTTAGTCAACGCATAAGCAATTCGAATATGTGAACTGAGACGCCGAGTCAAATTTGAACAGCGGCGAGAATAACCCCGCGTTGAATAGACAATGAACATGTGGTCTTCGGAAAACCATTGTGTTTCAGCCCCCTTTGAGCACCAAGGCCTCTCGCCTCCTGGAAATCTCGTTCATCTGTCATGATCGACAGAAAGTGCAGAATCAACCGACCCACCGAACTCACCCAGGTTCATTCAGTCATTCTTATTATGCGGCTCATGATGTCTCAGTGCTCTTGCTTGGTCGTCGTCTTTCTACTTCAGGCAAGTCATGGAACCAGCGGTTCGGCTTACAATATTACTGCATCAGGCCGCTCTTTTTCCGAACCAAACTCTCTGTGTCCTCTAGGCCGAAATCTTCGAGCTTGGGTTCTTTACATTAAACGGGTCAGCAAATCAGTATGTTGGGATATGGCACAAGAACTAGCGCCTCCTAAAATCGTGTGGGTGGCAATAGAGAAATTGCCGCTTGTGTACCCAGATCAGTCCGCGAAATTAATGATAGGCAGTGATGGGAATTTGAAACTCGTGGATGGAAAACAGAATATATTTTGGTCTACCAATGCCTCTCGTCGGTCAGTATAGGTCAGCGGCGCTATTAGATAATGGAAATTTTGTACTGCAGGATGCAAATTATAGTAAAATATGGGCAAGCTTCGATGATCAACGACAGATACTCTTCTTCCGGGCATGAAGATGGGAGTAAATGCCAGGGACTGAGGAAGAGCTCTGTTGTTTCCTGGAGAAGCGACGGTGATCCGTCCCCCGGAAGGTTCTCGACTGGGATAACATCGGAGACGCCGCCTCAACTTTTCACTTGGAATGGTTCCACCCCTTACTGGAGAGGCGGACAATGGGACAAATCGAAATTTATCGGCATAGAAAACATGGTCCGATCGTACTCGAGTAAAATCAAGGTCGAGCAAGATATTCAGCAGGGGACCACTTACTTATCTGTTGATTTACACGAGCAGACCTATAAATACATGTCTGTTTTGCCTGGAAGATTACTTAAGATAATGTACTGGGATGATGGAGCTAAGGTGTGGATTGGCACATTGGGCAGCTTCCGAACAATACTTGTGAGACTTATGGAACTTGTGGTCCTTTTGGAGTTTGTAACTCAATGAGTTTGCCTATTTGCAGATGCTTAAATGGGTTTGTGCCAAAGTCAAATGAAGAATGGAACAGTGGAAACTGGACCGGAGGATGTGTAAGAGAGACAGAATTGTATTGCCAGAAAAACACGAGCACATCGGCTTCAACAATTGTAAAGAAAAGATTCCTTTTGGCCGGCGGCAGGATGGAAACTACCTGACTCTGATTATTTATCAGACATTGGAGATCAAGAAGGATGTTTAAGCTGGTGCCTAAGCAGCTGTTCTTGCTTGGCTTATTCTTATGTATCAGCACCATCGGGTGTATGGTTTGGACTAAAGAAAACCTCATCGATCTTGAGGAATTTTCCACAGATGGAGAAAATCTATTTGTTCGAGTTGCACATGTAGAAACAGGTTAGAAATGGTTTCATTGAGACGCGTTTGAGTCAACATCAATTGTCTTTTGCATAACTCTCTTTCCCTTTTAAGGAGGATCGTCACAGAAAGCCGTTATCATCAGCCTGAGTACTGTTTCTGGGATCCTGTTCTTTGCAGTATTTGTTTTTGGTCTTTGCAAATGGAGAGCTAAGAATAGAGGTACTAAAAAGAGCCACATCAGTGTTTTCAGAGGGTTGTGCTCCTATTTTGTTTAATCTTATGTTGCTATGAAGATAGTAAGCTGTTTCTTCACCAATAGTAAACACAAAAAACTTCAGAAAAATCTTAAGGCTCCTTGACTTGCTAGGTAAACCTGAAAAGCCGGGCAAACTGCTACAAGGAAATGCATGGAAAGAGCAATTGAAGGAAGATGATGCACTGGAATTGACTGTTTTCAGTTTTGATAGCATACTACTTGCTACAAACAAGTTCAGCACGACAAGTAAACTCGGGCAAGGAGGGTTTGGCTTTGTTTACAAGGTAACACCATTTTGCAGGAAATTTATTAAATGGAAAATATAGAGATAGTTCAAGGTCTAAAAGCTACGTGCTTTGTGAAACAGGGAAAGATGAATGATGGGAAAGAGGTAGCTGTGAAAAGACTTTCTAGTAGCTCGGCCCAAGGTGTTCAAGAGTTCGAGAATGAGATAGTCTAATATCAAAACTCCAACATCGAAATCTGGTTAAACTCATTGGGTGCTGCACTGAAGGAGATGAAAAATTTTGGTATACGAGTACTTGCCAAACAAAAGCTTGGACTCCTTTCTTTTTGGTTGGTTTTTCTCTCTGAATAACTACTTTTCAGTAATGTATTTTTCGAAATAGCACAAAAATATGAAAACTGTTCTTGTTTGTTATGTTTGTTAGATTCAAAAAAGAAGGCAGAACTCGGCTGGGGCAAAGCGATTCCAAATTATTGAGGGAATTGCAAGGGGGCTTCTCTACCTCCATCAAGATTCTTGCCTTAGGGTCATACACATTGACTTAAAAGGGAGCAATATTCTCTTGGATGAAAAGATGAACCCAAAAATTTCAGATTTTGGGCTGGCACGGATGTTCGAGGCACTCAAATTTTGGTGAACACTCACAAAATTGTTGGAACCTTGTAAGTTCTCTAGCCCTACTTGAATAATCAATCTTTTGAGTCGATCTTTCGAAAGCAGATAGAAATGATTGATTTAGCACAAAGATGCTGTTACTTTAGAAATGTTTCATCTCGTTGTCCCTCAATACATTTAAAAGGGTAAATACTAAGTTCAAATCAATGCAGTGGTTATATGTCTCCTGAGTATGCTATGGGCGGAATATTTTCCGAGAGGTCTGATGTCTATAGTTTTGGAGTGTTGCTACTGGAGATTGTTAGTGGCAGAAAGAACTCAGCCCTGTATGATCATGGATATCTCAATCTCCTTTCGTAAGTGCCAAATTTCAACCTTAATCGATATAAAAGTTCCCTGCAATATTATGACAATGTTCTCCTGTAGGCATGGCAATTATGGAGTGAAGGCAAAGCATTGGACCTACTAGATGAAGCAATTGCTGTTAGCTTTCCATTGGAGGTAATAAGATGCATCCACGTTGGGCTTCTCTGTCTCCAGGACCATGCTATGGATAGACCAAACATGATGAATATTGTTCTAATGCTAAGCGGTGAATCAGATCTTCCTCAGCCGAGACAGCCTATATTCACTTTCCAAACTAAAATGCCAAATCATGCTATTCCACCGAGCAACAAAGCATCGGTCTGTTAACACCATCACTAATCAATGATTTGAAGGAAGATGACGGCTATGTTTGGTCGTTTGGATTTAATCGAGATAGGATCTGCTTAGAATATGATATAAAATCTAAAGATTTTATTATATTCTATCGACTGTCCAATGATTATGGTAATAAAGTCGGACATATTCATATTATATCATTGTACATTGTTTGGTATAATTGTCCTATCAATATAAATAAACCAATTTTTTACAAATAGAGAGTGAGAATCTCTCGAAATACTCTTGCTTACTTTATATTTATTTTTTATTTCTTCCTTCCCCTTCCATCATTCTATAATATAATTTTAATTAAGTAATAAGCTATATTAATATACCTAAAATATGTTTAAGACAAATTAAATTCGAATATATAAATAAAAATAAGAAAAAAAACTATTTTTTGTTATTTTGAATTTCTTATATTAGAAATCAAATATTTTTATATTGAAAGATAATTTTAATTTTGTTAATTTAAAAGTTTGAATTTACTATTATGAATATTAGAAATCTTATTCACATATATCTCACCTCCTTCATAGAATGATTTAATTCGGTACTTTATATCAAATTATATTCGACTTTATCATATCTTGAATACATACCAAATGCAAGATAGGATATATATTATCGTATTCTAAATTTCATCCTAACTCACAACTGAAGCTAGTGTTTATTTGAGTAACTCTGAGTTATCCAAGAAGATGAAAGAAAACATAAAGTGGCCCAAAGCCTGAATGATGGAGCAATTTGCTCAGAGGAGCTTCGCATGTAGATGGAAGGTGTAATAGATGGCCCCATCAAGCCCAGGCCCATGTATTTAATAGACAAACTCAGCCCATCTTCATTTTTCTTCTCTACATATCTCACGTTAAGTCAAAGCAGCGATTAAACAAGTAAAAGAGGAAAACGAAGCTCGACCGTGAAGAAGGGAAAAGGGAAGAAGAGAGAAGAAGGAAAAATTGTACATGCGTGTAATCCAGACATCAACTAACCAAATTAACTATGAAGTATAACATATGTCTAATCGGAGTAATTTTGGAAGATATGGCATAAATTTTGAGTTATGCAAGTTTTAAACTATGAGGTTCAATTAAGAAGTTTTGAGTTATGATTTTTGTAAATGGTAGTCTAAGGCTTTGTGGAGTGGTAGGCTTTGACAGAACTCGATTTTGAAGTAGGTTTGTTTGAAACGAAATTTCAAAGTTTTGTGTGCAAGTTACTTGCGATGGATAATACGTGTAATAGTAAAAGACAAACATACGCCATAAACAAGCTTCTTTGTAGCGTTTAGGTGTCGATACGTTAACAGTTGAACATGTTTTAGTTGAAACATTCATTGGAATAATGTTTTACTCAAATTTTGACATCATTTTTCGAATAATGGATAAGATCACAAGTGCGTCAATTCGAGTAACCTCGTAATTCAGTTTCAACTTTTCAGTAAGTGGTGTTAGATGTTCTTTGAGTTTATAAACTCATAGTTCAAGTAATATGGTTTAACAGAAGAATGACACTAGGGGGTGCGTATGGTAACATTTACATTCCGGGAATAATTTCTTTTTTAAGAGTAGTTTTTCTAATTCTATTCCTTAGAATAGTTTTGAGTAAAAAAAAAAAAACACATTTGGTAATTGTACAAAATTTCTATTTGTGAAATAGAAAAATACCATTAATGTATCTTGGTACAACTAGTATTTTTGACGTAGAATTTCTTTTAATTTTAATAATTTTGAGTTTTTCCCTCTTCTTCTTCCTTGGGCAACAACAAGGCAGGTAGTAGAAGGTGGACTAGTTAGAAGAGGAAGAGGACGAAAAAAAAAGAAAGAAAATTGACTTATTCCATAAATTATTCCATAGAATAAGTTATTTTTCTATTTCTTATTTTGTTTCAAATCTATTCTAAGCACTTTTTTATTTTGAGAAATAGAAAAATTAACTGATGTTATCAAATAGATTTATTTTTTACATACTAAGAAATAAAAGAACAAACAAATAGTAAAATTAAGCGTTATCGAAGGAGCTTAGAAGTGTCAAAAAATTGTGTAAGACACTTACTCTAATGCCAAAACATTTCGCCAACTAACTTAAGTGCTAAATTAGAAAAAAGGATCTAGAAGCGCCTTTAACAAATTTCGATCAGAGAAATAATGTAACTTTCATAATTAAAAATTTTATTTGAGATGACATTTTTTGGGTACCAAAGTGATCACTTTTAACTTTGATTGATACTAAAATAATCATTTTTAATGGTGGTTAGCATTGAAGTAATCACTTTTTAGCTTGCTATATGACGTTATTTAGGGATTATATGCCACACAGGATTGAGAATTTAATAAAATATGGCTATATCGAGTTCTAGCAACCAAATCAAAGTTGACACTAAGTAATCCGTTAGAAAACTTTTGGCTAAAATGAGCATCGTGCATAACATTTAGCACTATAGTGTCATTTCCCCATGATTTAACTATCATATGAGTTAT
The DNA here is from genome assembly GCA_014182575.1 of Eucalyptus decipiens. Classification (NCBI taxonomy): domain Eukaryota; kingdom Viridiplantae; phylum Streptophyta; class Magnoliopsida; order Myrtales; family Myrtaceae; genus Eucalyptus; species Eucalyptus decipiens. Next base: position 40,813,921 of record CM024613.1, on the reverse strand, counting down.
GAAATGACATTTTTGTTGTATAAGTTTGGATTGAGTATTTAATATTCTTTGGTTATTTACACATGTTTAAAGGTGTGTTATACAAGGTATTATAAAATCATTTATATGTATGTATGTAACTACTTTGTGAACTGGTTTATAAAATGATTTATGAATGATTTAAAAATGGCGGATGAGCCACATTGTGAAAAGTTATTTGTTTGATTTATGAAATGGGATAGTATTGGAGCATAGTTGTTTGATTCTCAATGATTGTAAACCTAATGAGGAGTTTCTGGGTATACATACTAGTTCAAGATATCCTCTAAGCCGAGCCATTCTTTGTAAGAGGAGACCTTACCAAGAGAAGAATCTTGGTCGCTTTGTTACAAGCCATTGTTGAGACCACAATTGTCGCACTCTGATTCCATGAGGATAGGGGCATCACATGGCCATCCTTTTTCAAGGGAGCAACCTCAACATGATATCAAAATACATACATACATATATATATATATATATATATATTGACAAAAAGTTATTTAGTAACAATATTAGAGTTTTCTATAATCTGCCAACATGATATATACATATCTAACAAATTAACTCAAAACTCATTAGCTACATAAATCCCATACCCAAATTCCACCATCCGGAGTAATTGTGTGAACTTGCGTCGCACTCCTCAAATCATGAGCTTGTGACTATCTTCCTATTGTTGAATATTAGGTATAGAATATAGCAAGAGAGCTTTGCTTTTTTGAATTTTACTTAATTCAGTGTGAAACCAAACAGAGTCAAAAAGACTACTTTAAAAAAACGGAGTCCGCATTGGGGCCAGTGGACTTGGAAGACTATCCGTCTACCTCCACAGTGAACGTCACATCCTTCACGGCGGCGAATGATAAAGAGAGATGGTCTTTTGAGTTTTTTTATGTTAGCCATTAAAAATATGAACAAGTTTTACAAAAAGAATAGAGATATGCATACAAAAAATTCTAAAACTTGTTACGGATTAGTAATTGGATCATGAAACTTCCAAAAAGTTCAATTATATCCTAAACTTTCTTGATCCATTGATCCATGAGACTTGATCATCTAAGATATATTTTATGCAACCACATTCTCTACTTTCTCGACTTGTCCAATCCAATCCTTTGATCATTTGATCGCACTAAACTGTCAAATTAATTAATGACACGGCTCTCTTAATGGCAGAAAATGACACGTGAATCGTGATGTTAATGTAACGTCAAATTGACAAAAGGAAAAAAAAAAGGAATATCAAGAACAAAGAAACCGTTGTTTGATAGTGTTTTCTAAGCAGGTAAGCAGAACACTCGATTGCGCAAACTGAAACAGTTATAGGGTATGATTGAATAAAAGAAATTTATACAACCAAATAGCATGAAATGAAAATATAGAGGATTCAGTTGCATAAAATAAGAGTTAGACTATTGAATCAAACAAACATTAAGACTTAAAAGATCGAAACTGCACTTAAAAATAACAATGCAAAAGAAAGAGATGAAAAACGACACTTTTGGTCGAGAGAAAGGGCTCCGTTGCGATCATAAACTTGAATCTCGATTTTTTACCTTTTAATGATGCGTCGACTAAAAATCGAGTGTCAACAACTGTCACGTGTCATCTATCTCAACAATTTGACGGTAAGACTATACTAATTTGAAGCTTTCGGTGATCAAAAAAATTAGTTTGAAATAAATTTGTAACAAATATATCAATTTGAGGTTTTTGTTGCATTAGCCATTTCTTATTTGGGCTGGAATTGACTCAGAGTTTGAAAACTATATACTATTTTGCGACTCACATTGACACTTTTTTGGTGAGTATAAAAGATATCTTGAAATAAAATGCGATATATAGTAGTATTTTGAGTATTTGATACAAGCATGGGGGTAGATTGATTATTTGTTTGGCAAATTTATTTGTGACATACGGAGGGTAAAACTCTTTCTGAGATACTAAAATTTGATAGTAAAATTTGATAGTAAAATTTAATAAAAGTAAATTTGTCATATGTGTACCAATTTCAGTTTTTGTTTGTCAAAAATTAGTTTTGGTAATTTTATTACATGTGTATTAGTTTAAGATTTTTCATGATATTAACCAATCTCTAATGTGCTATATCATATGAAATAATAAGAAAACTAATGAATTAACACCATACAAATCTGTACAATGGTATACACGTGACAAATTTACTTCAAATTAATTTTTTTGATAACTCAAAACTCAAAACTAATACATCTGTAACAAATTTACCCAAATTAATTTTTTTGATCTCCCAAAAACCCCCCAAACTAGTATATTTATGATAAATTTATTTTTTATTAATTTATGTTAAATTAGATTAATATCACAAAAATCACAAAATGGTATACATATAATAAACAAAGGGTAAAACCCCAAATTGATATCCCTATTAATTGCCCATGGTATGCTTGCGGAAATGGCAGGGGAGTATGCAGCATCTAAAGATCTTGCAGCATCAGTTGCATCAGAGGCATAGATATTATCCCCTTCATCAGATTGTAAAAGCATGAAACAGTTAGCTTTTAATACCTTCATTCGTCAATATTGGCGCCCAAGGCTGAGCAATGAGGTCATAGCTGAACAGACAATAGGATCCGTAAATATGGCGAAATGTAGGCCGCAGAAGTCATCCTCGTATAGCCAAGGTGAAACCAATACACCGACGTTCCTGTCGTATCGGCAAAAGAAGTCAAGTCGATCGTGCGTGGGTTTTCCATCGATGACGGATGGATGGAAAGGAAAATTGGTCGGGGAAATCGCCCGTCGTTCTACCTCCGTTCTTAGTAAACATTCTTAATAAAAAGCTTTGTCGGTTCTCTGATTGGAGTAAAAGGACTCCAAACAATCAGCGGTTTCCAACGCTGATTCTCGCCGTCCTTTCTGGTCACTACGCGCTTGATGCAATTTCGGGGTTTTGCTTCTTTGGCTTGGTGTATTTTCATGTCAACCATCGTTATCCCATCATAATTGACACAATGCAAATCGATCGTTGGATCGTGTGGATTTCATGTGAGTCCGCGGGATTTCAAAAGATGATATACATCACGCCTATGCATTTTGAGTGTAATTAATAATTTTCCGTCGTGCTTCGTGCCTACCTTCACTCATCCACATACAGGCCACTTCGCGGTGCTTCTCAATCTTTTCCATTTTAATTTCTGAACTTTTTCTGTTTTGGGCCAAAGCGACTCACAAAGTTGATAATATTAAAAGCCTGAGCAACGTACATAGTTCAATTCCATTTACACTATCATCCATGATGAAGCCTTTCCCTAAAGACAAAATATAAAAATACCCAAACCAATATTATATTCCCACTTTTTCCAAGGAATTAAGTAAAATTCAAAAAAGCAAAGCTCTCTTGCTATATTCTATACCTAATATTCAACAATAGGAAGATAGTCACAAGCTCATGATTTGAGGAGTGCGACGCAAGTTCACACAATTACTCCCTCAAGTCCCATCATGTGGTAGACGGATAGTCTTCCAAGTCCACTGGCCCTCAATGCGGACTCCCCTTTTTTTAAAGTAGTCTTTTTGGCTCTGTTTGGTTTCACACTGAATTAAGTAAAATTCAAAAAAGCAAAGCTCTCTTGCTATATTCTATACCTAATATTCAACAATAGGAAGATAGTCACAAGCTCATGATTTGAGGAGTGCGACGCAAGTTCACACAATTACTCCCCCAAGTCCCATCACATGCAGCCCTCTCCCATGGCCTCCTCCTCCCTATTTAAACCCCCTCCCTTCCTCTCCCACCAAACCAACCAAGTCAATCTTCAAACATACAGGACACAAAGCACGCATCCAATTTCTCCACCATCAACTTCCTCCATTTGCCCCAGACCCAGAACATCAAAAAGAGAAAACGCCTTGCAGGTCAAGCACCCACACCCATTTCTAGCTACTCCGTTACATCTTCGACATCAAAACACCCTTCCCAAACAATGGAGAACTTGTTCTGCCTAGTCGACCATGAGGACTTCTTTGCACGCCGCTGCGTTTAGGTCAGCGAGCCGGTCATCGTCGGCGCAGGGCCTTCCGGGCTCGCCACCGCTGCCTGCCTCAGAGAACAAGGAGTGCCCTTTGTGGTCCTAGAGAGCGGACTGCATTGCCTCGTTATGGCAAAAGAGAACCTACGATAGGCTCAAGCTTCACCTTCCAAAGCAATTTTGCCAGCTTCCTAAATTGCCGTTCCCTGAGGACTTCCCTGAATACCCCAACAGGAAGCAGTTCATTGATTACCTCGAGTCCTATGCAAGGCGCTTCGAGATTAGCCCCAACTTCAACGAGTGCGTCCAGTCGGCCCAGCGGTAAGCCTCCGGTGATGAAACGAGCGGCGATCTCAAACCAGAAGAAGAGGTCCCAGCGGCCAGCGATATCCCCGGAGGTGAACCGCGAGCTGAGAAAGGGATTGCCCCCCGTGCTGCTGCGAGCAAGGAATGACGGCATGAAAAGGGAGGAGCGACGGATGACGAACGGCCGCGCGGCGGCAGAGGCGGCGGCCGCGGCATTGAGGATGACGGGCGAGCGAGAAAGGGAGAGAATCGGAATCATGTCGAGAGAGGATCTTCTTTCTTCTCGGAACGCGTGAGCGCTCGTCTCTTTTGTCGCTACCTCGAGTCCTATGCAAGGCGCTTTGAGGTAATCAATGCACTGCTTCCTGTTGGGGTATTCAGGGAAGTCCTCAGGGAACGGCAATTTAGGAAGCTGGCAAAATTGCTTTGGAAGGTGAAGCTTGAGCCTATCGTAGGTTCTCTTTTGCCATAACGAGGCAATGCAGTCTGCTCTCTAGGACCACAAAGGGCACTCCTTGTTCTCTGAGGAGGCAGCGGTGGCAAGCTCGGAAGGCCCTGCGCCGACGATGACCGCCCGCTGACTTTGGGAGTAACTGTGCGAACTCGCGTCGCACTCCTCAAATCATGAGCTTGTGATTATCTTCCTATTGTTTAATATTAGCTATAGAATATAGCAAGAGAGCTTTGCTTTTTTGAATTTTACTTAATTCCTTGGAAAAAGTGGGAATATAATATTGGTTTGGGTATTTTTATATTCTGTCTTTCGGGAAAGGCTTCATCATGGATGACAGTGTAAACGGAATCGAACTATGTACATTGCTCAAGCTTTTAATATTATCAACTTTGCGAGTCGCTTTGGCCCAAAACAGAAAAAGTTCAGAAATTAAAATTGAAAAGATTGAGAAGCGCCGTGAAGTGACCCGTGTGTGGATGAGTGAAGGTAGGCAAGAAGCACGACGGAAAATTATTAATTACACTCAAAAATATAAGGTAGACATGAATGAGTCAACACGGTCCATGCATGAAATATAATTATAGTGGTCTTGGTCAATTGTCGGTGTGTGAGGAAGACCCAATCAATCAGACGGGTCATACTTTTCCATGTTTTCATATTCGAGCTAGTACAAGAGAGGGTTAAGTATGGTGTTAATCCTTCAAGTTTTAGCATTCGTGTAGTTCCCCCGTCAAACTTTGGTTTTCTTACCTTTATTTCGTTTTGATTTAAGTTCTTTAACTTTCTTGATTTGTGCAACTCAATCCTCTAAGTTTTATTTTGTGCAACCAAGTCTTTTAACTTTCTCAACTTGTGCGATCAAATTCTTCAATCAATTGTTCTTGCTAAATCATAAAATTAATCGATGTGCGTGACATTGCCAATATGGCAGAAAATGGCACGTGAATCATGACGTTAAGGTGATGTTAAATTAACAAAAGAAAAATAAACTTGGAATAAAGTAAAAAAAAAAACCTTATTTGATAGTGTTAGTTTTTTTTTTTTGGTCGAATATTTGATAGTGTTAGTTAAGCAGGTAAGCAAAGCACTCGATTGCACGTACTAAAAAAGTTATTGGATTTGATTGAATAAAAGAAAACTTACATAACCAAACCGCACAAAATGAGAAAATAGAGGACGCAATTGCATTAAAAAAAAATTAGGCTATCAAATCGAACAAACACTGAAACTTAGAGGATTGAACCAACACTTTATCCGCGAATGGATCCCTGAGTAGGTAGTGAGATCGAGAAAATGGTTGAGAAAAATAATTAACCATTCCCATGTCATTTCGAGAACAATTGCCGGTTAAATTAAATCTAATTTTCACCAACGGGTGATGATTAAATTTCGACCATAGGAAAGTCACTGCTCTCCAATTGCAATTTGATTCTTGGAGGCCCCTAGACCCTCTGTCGTGTGATTAGACTATTGAGCCTTATTATATTTACGTGCTAACGACCCAAGATAAGACGATTTGCTTGCTTGGTCGAGGTGAAAGTTTGGAAAATCATGTCAAAAAGAAGAAGGAAATTTCGGGACTTTCCAATTGATAATACAAATTAAGCATCAAATTGAAGCCCAGTGCGTGATTTGATCTAATGGTGACGACAAGGATGCGAGCGCTCTTTCTTTTAGACTTTCTTAAAGACTCCCGGTTTTATTTATGAGATTAGATTCGATGGTGTCGACAAAAATGCCTGCGGTCTTTCTTTAAACTTCCTCGAAGACTCTCCTATTTATTTATTAAATTTGATCTGATAGTACCGACAAAGACGCAAGCGGTCTCTCTTTAAACTTCCTCGAAGACTCTCATATTTAAATATTAAATTTGATCTTAGTACCGACAAAGACGCAAGCGGTCTTTCTTTAAACTTTCTCGAAGACGCCCATATTAATTTTTGGGATTAGATCCAATTGTGTGATCTAGGCTTAGAAAAAAGAATTATCATAAGATCCCAATGACATGAGTGAGTCAACACGGTCCATGTATGAAATATGATAATAGTGATCACCGGTCATATTCGGTGTCCGGATTCCTGTGGATAATGTTGTGAAGACCAGTCAATCACACGGAGTCATACTTTTCCATTTTCTTCATATATGAGCTAGTATATAAGGAAAGAGAGGGTACTTACACCAAAAAAGAGAGGGTTAAGTATTTTTGTTAATCCCTTAAGTTTGAGCGTTCGTATAATAAACGTTGAACTTTAGTTTCCTAACCTTTCTTTTGTTCAATTAAATTTTCTAACTTTCTTGATCCATTGATCCATGAGATTTGATCATCCAAGATAAATTTTATGCAACCACATTCTCTACTTTCTCAACTTGTCCAATCCAATCCTTTGATCATTTGATCCCACTAAACTGTCGATTAATTAATGGCATGGCTCTCTTAATGGCAGAAAATGACACGTGAATCGTGATGTTAATGTAACGTCAATTGACAAAAAAAAGGAAAATAAAAACTTGGAATATAAAGAACAAAGAAACCGTTGTTTGATAGTGTTTTCTAAGCAGGTAAGCGAACACTCGATAAAACCAAAACTGAAACAGTTATAGGTATGATTGAATAAAAGAAATTTATACAACCAAATAGCATGAAATGAAAATATAGAGGATTCAGTTGCATAAAATAAGAGTTAGACTATTGAATCAAACAAACATTAAGACTTAAAAGATCGAAACTGCAATTAAAAATAACAATGCAAAAGAAAGAGATGAAAAACAACAGTTTTGGTCGAGAGAAAGGGCTCCGTCGCGATTAGAAACTTGAATCTCGATTTTGTACCTTTTAATGATGTGTCAACTAAAAATCAAGTGTCAACAACTGTTACGTGTCATCTATCTCAACAATTTGATGGTAAAACTATACTGATTTGAAGCTTTCGATGATCAAAAAATTAGTTTAAAATAAATTTGTAACAAATATATCAATTTGAGGTTTTTGTTGCATTAGCCATTTCTTATTTGGGCTGCAATTGACTCAGAGTTTGAAAACTGTATACTATTTTGCGACTCACATTGACACTTTTTGGTGAGTATAAAAGATATCTTGAAATAAAATGCGATATATAGTAGTATTTTGAGTATTTGATACAAGCATAGGGGTAGATTGATTATTTGTTTGGCAAATTTATTTGTGACATACGGAGAGTAAAACTCTAAACTGAGATACTCGTCAATTGTCACATGTCATCTAACTCAACAACTTGACAGTAAAATTTAATAGAAAGTTAATGTGTCATATGTGTACCAAGTTCAGTTTTTGTTTGTCAAAAATTAGTTTTTGGTAATTTTATTACATGTGTACTAGTTTAAGATTTTTCATGATATTAACCACTCTCTAATATGCTACATCATATGAAATAATAAGAAAACTAATTAATTAACACCATACAAATCTGTACAATGGTATACACGTGACAAATTTACTTCAAATTAATTTTTTTTGATAACTCAAAACTCAAAACTGATACATCTATAACAAATTTACCCAAATTAATTTTTTTGATCTCCAAAAAACCCCCAAAACTAGTATATTTGTGATAAATTTATCTTTTATTAATTTATGTTAAATTAGATTAATATCACAAAAATCACAAAATGGTATACATATAATAAACAAAGGGTAAAACCCCAAATCGATATCCCTATTAATTGCCACATGTAATATAACTTAATAATTTGATAGTAACAAGGTACATTTGTCACTGATGTACCAATTTTGAATTTTTAGTAGTCAAAAAATTAGTTTGTAGTAAATTTATCACACTTATACCAATTTTGAGTTCTTCGTGGAATTAATCATACTATAAAAGGAAATGGCCCGTCTTTTGAATAACTTGTGTCTGAGATAAGTCATTTACATGATCGTGGCATCAATGTTAAAGTGCCTCAAAGCTAGACTCTTAATCAAGATTTTGCAATTATAATAGAAAGTTAGTAAGTCCTGAGAAAAGTCGATAATTTAGATCAACCTCGGTAAATGGCTCAAACGAGTACCGATGACCGAAAAATAAATGATAATTTCATCAAAAGAAAAAAAGGGATAAATGCAATAGAAGTCTTAAAACTTGTTACGAAAATTCAATTGAGTTCTAAAATTTGCAAAAAGTGCAATCAAGTCCTAAAACTTGTTAAATTGGTTCAATTGAGTCCTAAAGTTAACACCATCGAACTTACTAACTAAAAATGCTAACATGGCGCGTGGCATTTTAAAATTATTTTTATTCAATTTTATAAAAAAATAAGATTTAAAACTAAAATTTAATTTTTAAAAACTATTAAAAATAAAAGAAAATGGCAGCTCCTCCACCGCCGTTGCCTATTACTGGAGGGGTCGACGACAGTCGTCGGCCTTGGGCGGAGGTCACCGGCCCCAGGCGAGGGCCAGGCGCAAGTAAGGGCGCCAAGATCTGGGGCACGCTGACCCTCACGAGGCCGACAATCGTCGCTCGCCCACATTGGGGGTCGGCGACTATCATTGCCCGGACCTAGGCGAGGCCTTGCCCAAGGCGAGCAACCGTTGCCGGCCCCCATGAGGGCCAGCGTGCCTAGATCTGGGCGCCCTTGCTTGTGCTTGGAGAGGGTCGCTAGCCCCCGCCTGGGGCTAGTGAAGCCTCGCCCTAGTCAACGGCGGAGGTCGCCGGCCAGCGACCTTCGCCCAAGGCCAACAACCTCCGCCTAAGGCCGCCGACCATCGCCGACCCTCCGGCAATGCACAAATGCGGAGGAGCTACCATTTTCTCTTTTTTTAGCTTTTCTTTTTTTTTTTTAGTTTTTAAATCTAATTTTGAATAAAAAATTAAAAAAGCCATATGGAAAATGAAAACTTATTTAAAATGTCACGTCCGCACCACGTCAACATTTTCCATTAGTAAGTTTGACGGTGTTAACTTTAGAACTCGATTAAACCAATTTGACAAGTGTAAAACTTGATTGCACTTTTGTAAGTTTTAGGACTCAATAGTACTTTCGTAATAAGTTTTAGGACTTCTATTGCACTTATCCCTAGAAAAAATGTTAATAAGTAATTCTAATAAAGTTGGTAGTTTGATATAAATTTATTAACTTAAGATGTTAGAGTTCTGCATGCAATAAGCATCAAAGATGCCCATTTCACCTATAGAGGGTATCAATCATAATTCCAACATTCATACAAATATGCAATACATTGATATGACTTGCAAACAAAAACCTAAGTTGATGCTTGATAGAGAGTGTCTTATTCCAGCATACAAGTAAATCTCCGCCTCCTACAGTTCTCTTCAAGTACCACATGCTCCTTGTAAAATTGGCAAATAGTGGATGAGAAAAGCCAACAACAAGATTCAAGCTATAATCCAACCAAGTTATGCAAATGAAACTACCAAAGTAGTTGATACAATCGAGTTTCTTTTCTATGACACTTTATCTCTCCCCATGCAAGCATGCGCTATTTGCATGAATGGAAGGGGGCTGTTTGGTAATTTTAAGTAAACCTTTGTGCTGTCCATAATTTTTATATTATCGTTTTTGGCCTTATTTCTTCTTATTGTTGCAGATCCGCTATCTACAATGACCATTGTATACATTCATAAAGGTATTTGACCTATATTATACTGTCTGCCATCTTTTGGATTCTAAGAGTTGTCAACATTCAATTTGCATTACCAAAGATGTCACAGGGAATATGTTAGGGGCTCAATTTCATTCCGCAAAGATTTTGCAACCAGTAAACTTGTGGGCCTACTTCCTAAGCATCAGATGTTTGGTTGAATGGGTGTAATTTTTTTTTTTTTTTGGGGGAGGGGGCCAGGGGAACAGTGAAGAATGAAGGTATACATAACAAGGTGGTGAGATTCAAAGGGCAAGAACTATTGTAATGTTAGGGTTTTGGATTGGGGTTACTATGTGTGGGAAAGATTTCGGTGGGGAAGATAGTGAAGAGGGAGGGATATCCAAAACAGGGTGTAGAGATTCAACGGGGGAGTACGAGGGAGTTCCATGGTAACGTTAGGGTTTTGGGATGGGGGCAATTAGGTTAGCTATTACCATGGATAGAAAGGATCTCTTACCAAGAAGAGAGAAAAGTTTCCATGTATAGGGATGTCAAATTGTGGGAATCATGTATAGCTTGCGTAGTTGTCTTAAAATCACTATAAATTGTTAGTAATAGGTATAAATATTTGAATTTTAATTTGTAGAAAGGACCGGCGATCAATAAAAGAGCATTAGTTATTCAATTTTACTTCCAATTTATATTCCCGATCAATTATCCTTACATGACTGGCAACAATTGTTCCTCTTAGTACCTTTAATTTTCTCATTGTTAAATATGGGTATGTGGGAGTACGCATACACTAATCTATTCGCCACCATATAAAAACCCATAATTTCTATTTGAAATCTATCTATCATGGACCAAACTCAAGTTTGAAATCTCTGACTTACTATCGAATCAGTTTTCAAGGAAATTGTACCACGACGTGGATAACCTTCTCTTTTCCCTTGGTAAGCAAGAGTTGCATGAGTTCAATAGGCACCAGCCAAGGAATCCGGCCCGACCATGACGCACCTGGGCCAGGGCACTAGTGACGTAAGTGCAGGGCATGGCCACCGAGGACTTGGACATGAGCAATGAAGTCTAGGGCCCAGCATCTTGGGACCCAGACATAGGTGTCGTGCTCAAGTTTCGAGGTCTTACGTCCAACGGCCAAGTCATATGTTGGGAAATGAATTTTGATATTTAAAAAAGGAAACTATTTTTTAGAATTTAAGCATAAAATTTTCGTTGATTATGAAATTTTTCTAATTACTTATTTTTCTAATTGATCCAAATGTTGGAGATTAAGAAAAATGTTTTTTGACAGAACTTTTTTCGCAAAATAAACTGAATCTTGGGTTAGAAGTATTGTCCTCTAGTTTTAGCTCCATTAGGACGAGTTTGGCATTGTACTCTCCTTTATGAGAAACTAGTTGAACTTTCATACTTTGCAGTGGTTTCAAAATTGATATAGAGGAGTTTAGTTGAATACTATAATTTTGAACACTAAAACAACTTGTGCGAGAGTAATCTTTCGATTTATTCTACGAAGTGAAAAAGGGCTTTGCCTTTAGACCAAGCGATGTAGCAGCAAGTCACCAGAAAAGTTGATAACTTGGAAACAATCTAATCAACCTTGGTAAATGGCTCATATAAGTACTACTAACCTAAAAATAGCTGATAATTTCTTTAGAAAAAAATGTTAATAAGTAATTCTAATAAAGTCGGTAATATGATATTAATTTAATAACTTCAATAAGACACTAGAGTTCTGCGCAAAACATGCCGATTTCACCCATAGAGGGTACCGATAATAATTCCAACATTCTTACAAATATGTAATACAAAATTGGGACTTGCCAACAAAAGCCTAGCATAGTTGATGCGTGACAGAGAGTGTCTTATTCCAGTACATAAGTAGATCTCCTCCTTCCACGGTTCTCTTCAAGTACCACCTGCTCCTTGTAAAATTGGCACGAGAGGATGAGAAAAGCCAGCAACGGGATACAAGCTGGAATCGACTAAGTTGTGCAAATGAAACTACCAAAGTAATTGATGCAATCGAGTTTATTTTCTACGAGTCCTCTCTCCCCTCTGCGAGCACGCACAAGGGGCTGTCTGGTAATTTAAAGCGAAGCTTCTTGCTGTCCAAAATTTTTCTGTTACTGTTTTTTGCCTTATTTCTTCTCCTTTATTACGGATCAGCTATCCGCAATGACCATTGTATATGTTTATTAAGGTATTTGACCTATACTAAACCGTCAAGCACCTTTAGATTCTAGAGTGGTCAGCATTCAATTTGCAATGCCCAAGATGTCACAGGGAATATGTCAAGGACTCGGTTTCATTCCGCACGAGATGATGCAACCAGTAAATTTGTGGGCTTGCTTCCTAAATATCGATGTCAAAAGCGTATCTACACGTAGTAGAAATTTATCTATACGGACTTCAAAATTGGAATGTAGAAAGTCTCTTTGATATGACTGGAGTGAGATTCAGCAAGATATCAGAGGATGAGAAATTGATAAATCTTTTATATGTCCAATTTCAGTTGAAAAGTCGGTATAGGTTAAACAGATTTATGATGGTCACCGCTTGCGTCTCTTCTCATCATCGTTAGTCTAGCATATCCAGTGTGTATGTACGGACTCTAAACAAGTTGAGACCTCTAGGCTATTTGTTGAATGACGACCAAAGACTGGAAGCATGCCGTGTATTGACTGAGATTTTGTAATGAATACCTGGAGTGTTGTTGCTCCAAAGTACTTGAACATCAATGGTAGACAGGTTTTGATCATCAAGGCGCTTCCATGTTTTAATTGACTTCAAAGGACCCCAACTCGCCTCGTCTGTTTTCTCTAATGTTGCTACGACCACCCTTGCCCTCCTTGCCCATCCAGCCTTCCCATAGGCATGGTATCCAAAACCCCAGCATAACAAAGCCGTATACCGGTATATTCGCCACGAAGTCATTTAGGTGATCGTGGCCATTGAAAACAGCTTTAACATCACACCCTTCTACCAAAGTTGAAAAGAAGCCCGAGTTTACGTGCGAGCTAATGGGATCTTGTTTTACACCGTATAATTAGATGAATTCACCACATTTGTAAACTCGGGCGAGAGGATATGGAAGTAAGCGAGCCGGGCGCCCGGTGCTTCCCGAGCCCTCGGCTTACTCATATATGCTTTCTCGCAGCAGAAAACACCCAAAATGAATTAGTTTATCATGTAATTATTGTCAACAAGTTGGGATAAGGTGGAAGAATCTTAGCCTTCCTTTATTTTACGGATGAATGATTTAGAAAATATTTTCCTAAATATTATTATTGTATTTTTTACAAAAATGAATGAATAAAAGTATTTTTATTTTCCCGAAAATATTTAAACGTAAATTGTTAACAATAATTAAATTATTTTTCATTGTGAAGCTACATGATGGCTATTGATTTTGAGTCGTGTTGACTTTATTGTCTATAAGGAGCAAGACAGTAAAGACAGAAGAAAGGAGCTGGCAACATTGATACCTGAAGCTCCAAAGACGTGCGTTGAAACCAAAATTGCTGAGAGGGTTTGATCCAACCATAACCAGAAATCGAGGGAACTTTCGAATAATCTCCGCTATCGAGGAAGTAAAGATTGAGGACTGATTTGTTTTCAAAACCAGAGCCTTCAACACCATGGACCTCCAAGTTGTAATTCCCAAAGCCATCAATGAGATCAACCCCGGCAGGATTGACCTGAGACAAAGTGTGGTTGAGGGTAACTATATGTTTCATGACCCTTCTCTTGACAAGGCGGACTGTTGGTCGTGGTTTCCCAATACGGCAGCCCATGGTATGCTTGCAGAAATGGCAGGGGAGAATGCAGCATCTAAAGATCTTGCAGCATCAGTCGCATCAGAGGCATAGATATTATCCCCTTCATCAGATTGTAAAAGCATGAAACAGTTAGCTTTGGATACCTCATTCATCAAGATTGGCGCCTACGGCTGAGCCGTGATGTAGAGCGAATGCTTATACAATACGTACAAGCACAAAACGTGATTCAGTAGCTTGAGTTGTTTGAGAATAGAAGAAGGGAACTAACCCGTGAAAACAATGAGGTCGGGCTTCTCAGCCAGGATCATCCGATGGAGGAAGGCGGTGGTGTTGAGGTCGGAGCAACTTACGTTCTCAGAAGGAAGAACATTCCTGCAGGGTGTGGTCTTGCCATCGGCGTAGTGCATGTCCGCCACCTGCAATATCTTGAATTCCCCGTTTTCCTTCAACCGCAACTGCTTCTGCTTCGTTTCTTCCGTTGAAACAGCGAGAGAGCACAGAGAAAGGACGACCGCCACGGCTAGCAGACCCCGGACGCCGACTGTCTTCTTCTCCTCCTCCATATTCTTGATGCCTACGGAAACAGAACTTCCGTTCAATGGTGGTCTCATGCTGTTATATCGCCTCATCTTCTCTCATTACTTCAGTGTGAAACCAAACAGAGTCAACAAGACTACTTTAAGAAAAGGGGAGTCCGCATTGGAGGGCTAGTGGACTTGGAAGACCATCCGTCTACCTCCACAGTGAACGTCACATCCTTCACGGCGGCGAATGATAAAGAGAGATGGTCTTTTGAGTTTTTTATTTTAGCCATTAAATGAACAAGTTTTACATTTAACTAATATGCCATGATAGAGAAAACTAAGAGGCTCTAATAAAAAGAATAGAGATAAGCATACAAATAATTCTAAACTTGTTACAAATTAGTAATTGGATCATGAAACTTTCAAAAAGTTCAATTATATCCTAAAATGTGTCAAGTTGGTACTATCAAATTCTTCTATTAACACTATCCAACATGATAAACGGAAAATGTAATAATTTTTAGGACTTAATTACATTAACTTGACAAATTTAAGGATTTTATTGTATTTTCGTGATAAGTTTGAGAATTTAATTGCACATTTTGAAATTTTTAGGACTCAATTGTACTTTCGTAATAAGTTTTAAGATTTCTAGTGCACTTATCTAAGAAAATATATTTAATCAATGTAGCATATTTTAGTAACATGAACTTTAACAACCTATAAATTTTTATTTTGCCTTTTTGGATTTCACCTAGAATAGGTTGACACCTAAATCTTCGCTCGTAGGCCACAGTTGCATTTTCTGAAAATCTGTGAATGACTCTCCTGTAACAGCAAAATTTGACCCATAAGCATAAACAGCTGTCTTACATTATCCTGCGACCAATTTTCTCGTTGGATTGCTTCTGCGCTTAGAAACTAGACACATAGTTTGTTAATACCAAAGGTTCCCCCTCCAGCGGGCCATTCATGCATTTTATAACAATTAGGGATCAAATTAGATGGCAAACGGCGAAATTCAACTCCTAACATAACAACATTGATTTTGCATCATATTACATTGTTTTGCATTTAGAAACTAGAGATATCATAGTTTTTAGGATGTCCGACACTAAATCAAAAATTAGTGGTCATGCATTTTATTAAAGAAAAAAGGTAGAAACCGAGATTACCAAAAATGGAGAAATTTGATCCCTAGCAAGAAAACACCAACCCCGCACGAGTTCACATTTATTTCATTACGTCTATTTCATTACATCTAGTGATTAGAGACATGATAATTTTGATGCCTGGGCTTGATATCAAAAATTTGGACCATTTCATTACATCTAGTGATTAGAGACATGATAATTTTGATGCCTGGGCTTGATATCAGAAATTTGGACCGACAATGACGTTAGGACTCACTAATCCCGTCCACCAATATTGGACAACTTTGTTTAATCTCTTTTCTCATTGCATTTGAATCACTATCTAGGTGGGATTTCTAGAGAAACATAATGTTAACAAACCCAAGTACAGTGGAAGAAAAGGGGAAATTTGGTGACATGATCCCTGATTAAGTCTCACCAGCACAAGACCCAGTTCACGCACTAGCAGAGAAGTTTATTTATTTAGGGTTTTGCTAGCATAACAGTTTTTGGATTACTGTGAGAATAAAAGTTTGTTGTGAGTCACAAATTCTTGAAAAAGTGAACTTTATAATAATTTATAACTATTTGTTATTTGATTTTTGTGATCCAGAATAAACCGTTATTCTTATAATAAATTAAAAACTATCACCCAATCATTCATTATTCATTATATATATTCATGTTAATTTTGGAAATTAAAAATTGGCTATGTTCATACATGTCAACCAAACGATTTTCCAAAGGACAAAGTACGATTTAATATATGTAATTTCCTTTTTACTATATTCACTAGCCCGAATACCCATGGCAAGCACGGGTTGGTTTTCTCTATTTATTATATTAAGGATATTTCATAACAAAATGGGTTTTCACATAATATAAATCTTGCCTCGATCGTCAATTTATTCATCGTAATGTAAAATAGTCTAAGGAAAATAATTTAGTTACTTTATATTCCTAATCATCAATATATATTTTATTTGCTCATCATCACATTCACTTTTGCTTTCCTTTTGAGTAAATAATAATGTTAATGTAATCAATGTGTTTGACACCAAAAAATGAACTACTTTTTATTATTATTATCAACGAGTATCAAAGTTCATCAATAAGAACAGAGTTTGGTCAATAATAAACAGAACAATCGACACCTTAAACGGAATCGACAACTCGCCAAAGAAGTCATTGATAACACTAGTTACTGATGAAAGCCTTTATCAAAACTTAAGAAGTTGACTAGCAAATTCATCAACGGCGGGCAATTGACACAAATATGTAATTGCGGGGTTGTTGTGTTGTTGTTGCCACTAATTTAGGAATTTTCTGACTTCTTGTGGATATTTGTTCTAGATAATAAGAGATAGTGGGTAACAAAAATTCTTGTAACGGTTGTTAGGAAGTTATTTGTTATTTTAATTCCAAAATTGTAACCGTTGTACCTAATCATCAATTGTGGGCTAGAAAAAGCCATGTTATACTTTGGCTCCGTTTGGTTCGGCTTTCTCAAGGGACTTTGAGCCCCCAAAGCCCCTTGAGAAAAAATTTTGGTGTTTAGTTTAGCATTTGGAGCTCCCCTTCCCCAAATGCTTGTCTTTGAAATGCTGAACCTGCTTTGGGCATTTTAGCATTTTCAGCATGCTAGTCCTCCTATTAATGAATTTTTGCTAATTGCGTATTTTACCCTCAAAATTTTATTAAAAGTCCAATTTTACCCAATACAAAACAAAACCCTAACTCTTTCAACGCTTTCCTCTGTTCTGCAGCATTACTCCATCACACGACAACGGCTCTCTTCTTTGCCTCTCTCTCTCTCTCTCTCCCTGCAACTCACACCACTCCATCATGCGACGATTCTCTTCTTCATCTCTCTCTCCCTGCGAGCAAATCCGAGATCTGGATCTTCTACCCTCTTGACGAGTGAGCGAATCCGAGATTCGAGGTTGGTTTTGTTTCTCTTTGATCGTTTACTTCCTCTCGTGGAGCGGCGATGGCTATGCTTCCTACTCCTGCGATGGCGAAACCCTAGGGATGAAATGGGGGGTTATCTTGTCTTGTGTTGCTGACTTGAACTTGCCCTTTTGATTTGAATCGATGGTAGCGAGGATCAAGGTGCACGAGCTGAGGCAGAAGTCAAAGACTGACCTTCTGACCTAGCTAAAGGAACTCAAGGCTGAGCTCAGCCTCCTCTGTGTCGCCAAGGTCACCGGTGGCTTTGGTGCTGGGCGTTACTGGTCCTGCTGCAGTTGCTGGGCTCACGATTGCAGCGGTTGGTGTTGTTGTGGCCGGGGATGTGGCTGCTGAGAAAGGTCCAAGTAGAGATGCTTCCATCGCTGCAAACAAGGGTTATTCTGCAAGAGGAGCCCTTCAAGTCCACCTCAGTAAGGCTAATTAAATTCTAAGCAACAATCAAAGAACTCAAAGTTCTTGTAAATTTATCTTTATCTTTACTTTTTCGTACTTTAAATATCTTTAATTCCTGTACTTTAGTCATAATTTCACATATCTCATCATCCACAATTAAATTTTGGCATGTATATTATTTGTAGTTTTAAGAATTTCATCGTCTATTAAATTTCAACGTTGTATCTTTATCATCGCACTTTGTCATTGGTTAAATTTTGGCAAATCTTTTAATATCATCGGGTTTCATCGTTGATTAAATTCCATTGAAACGTATCTGTTCCTATGTTCCATTAGTATAACTCATGTCTAGAATCGCTGGAGAACTCATCTCAATCTTAAAAAGCCGAAGTATGAATTTTGGTGAAAGATACTTTGTCGATAATCCAATTTCCACAAAACATCTTTTTGCTAGCCTAGTGGAACAACTTGTGGCTCGATTTGAGGAAATTAATTGCCAAGAACAATAAATCATCAAGAGCCTAACAATGCCACGGGTAACAATACCAATGGCAATGACAAGGCTGTGCGCTATGAATCTTCAACCATTAATAGGCAGAAAAAGGCCAATATGAGGGTGCAAATTTTCCCTGACATCTCACTGAAGAACAATCAAGATAAGTTGCACAAAATGCTAATTTGTTGGCCACCATGAAGAGATTGTTCATAGAGCAGCGGAACAATATAGCCAATTACATTTGAAGTCACATGACAGATGTGATCAAGCTGATCATCATCAATTCCATGAATGATATTTTCTCAAGGCTAGACTTGTCTAATTAATCACCACTATCCAATTTAGTTGTAATAGGGTACATTCCTAATCTCTTCATTTATTGATGCTAATAATGTTGGTCAGAGTAGTCAACCCCTTATAAGAATTATGCAAAGGCTTGAATCTCTTAATCAAGATCACAATAATGGGATTAATCAGGCTTATCTTGATCAAAATAACCAAATTGGTGGCAATAATTTGGCAAATCAAGATGACGAGCAAGCCAGTCAATTGCCAAATGATGAAGATATAATGAGAGTTCCACCCAATGTGAATAATCGGATTAGGCCTAACATGCTAATTAACGTTGATAATTTGACAAACCAGAGTTACTACCTACAAGGCAAAATGATCAACCAAATTCACAATTGAACCTAGCACAATTTATTGAAGAAGTTCAACGATGATTGTAGTTTTTTTTTTTTTTTTTTGGTCAGTACGATGATTGTAGTTAGACAAACGTGTTATCAAACCTATTTATTAGAAACTACATCTTGAATGGGTTGATATCAAGCCTTTTCGAAGAGGCTTTGAAATTCCTAAGTTTGCCGTTTTTACTAGCAAAGATTAACAATTGACTATTGAACACATTGGTTGATTTATAGCCTAACAATGATAAGTAAGGACAAATGAGTTTTTAAGACTAAAGTTATTTCCTTTGCCTTTATCGAAAATTGCTTTCACTTGGAACATTAATTTATCACCTAATTCTGTGTGTAATTAGGCAAAGATAGAGAAACTAGTCCATCTCAATTTTATAGAACAATATCTAAGGTATCGATAGTTGATTTGCCCACACTCTATCAATACAATAATGAGTTAGACAATCAGTTTGTTGCTCAATTAAAAAAGGCTAAAGATATATGTCTCACTTCTCTCATAGAAAAAGGAATCACAATTTTGGCTTTCAATGGATTGAAATTCAATCTAAGAGAAAAATCCAAAGGCCAAAAACTTTGCTAGTTTATTTTAGTTCTTGCAAAGCAAGTGTCTAAATATGAGCAACTACTTAAAGACAGAGATCGAGGGCCACATGAAGACTTTACACAAAACGTGACTTTTGTGGGAAAATGTGCTAGATGATGAATTTGACCTATAATGTTTGGCAAGGAAAAACTTAAATTTGCCAATGACAAGGGAGCACATTATGACTCTTGATTATCTAGTTTAAAAGAATTGATTGATTTATGAATCATTCCATTCTTTTACATATGTTGACACCAAAAAATAAACAACTCTTTTTTTGTTTTTAATTATCAACAAGTATCAAACTTAGTCGATATGATCAAAGTTTGATCAACAATGAATAGAACAATCATCAATTTGCTAAGGAAGTCATCAACAACATTAGTTATCAACCAAAGCATTTATCAACACTTGAGAAGTTGATCAACAAGTTCATTAGTAGTGGGCAATTGACACAAAGACATAACTACTAAGTAATTATGTTTAGTTGCTGCTAAATTTAGGGATTTCTAATGTCTTATATATGTTTGTTCTACATAATTGGCATTAGTGGATGACACAACTTCTTGTAACCGCTATTAGGAAGTTTTTTGTCATTAGAATTCCAAAATTGAAACTATTGTATGTAATAGTAGATTGTTGGCTGTAAATAGCCACATTGCACTTTTTGTAAGCCCGATCAATCAAATAATCAATCAAACAAAGAACTGAACAATCTTAGAAATTTATCTTTATCTTTACCTTTTTGCAATTTTAATATCTTTCAATTCCTATACCTTAGTCATAGTTTCAAATATCTATTTTTTGATTCAATTCTAGCGTATATCTTAGTTATAGTTTTCAGATCTTCAACGTCAAATTCCAACAAAACTTTTTATATCACTAGGCTTCATCGTTGATTAAATTCCATTGAAGTGTGCACATTCCTTGTCTTCCATTGATACAACTCCTATCTGGAATCGTTACAAAACCCGTCTTAATCTTAAAAAGCCAAAGAACGATTTTCAGTGAAAAAAAATTTGTCAAGTATCCATTTATATAATGTTTTCTTGTTTGGATGTTAATTTCACATTTATTTTTTATCACCTCTATATATTTCCAAGAAAAAGCTGTATATTATTATTTTTTAATCGGAATTTGATATCTAACTTAGAGTGCATTTGTTTCGCCGAAACTCAATGAGCAAGGAAAATGAGAAAGTATTTTCTAGGAATAAGGTTAGTTTTTTAATTTTTATTTTGATGATATATAATCAAAAGTGTTTTCTAATGTTTGAATCTTATTCAAAAATGATTTCAATCTCATGACTTTATCTTAGGCCAAAAAAATTAAAATTTTAAATAATTTTTATATTAAAAATTTGAATTTTTATATTTTATTTTGTTTTTTTCTAAAAAAATTCAAATTTTTTAATTATTCTTTAATTTTCTTTTTCCTCCTTCCTCTGCTGCGACTAGTCAACGACGGTCACAGGGGAGCTTGAGGCTCACCTAACAATGGCTAGAACAAAGCTCGAGCTCGTTGTGATTTGACGAAACTCAAACTTGTCAACCTTGAGCTAAAAGCACTGGCATAGGACAACAAGGCTTGACCTCGTGTGAGGTCGATGAGCTCGAGCTTGACCTCATCGAGATTTGGAGAGGTCGAGCTCTCTTGCTCGTGCTTATGACCGCCATTCGACCATCACTAAGGCCCAGCCACCGACTAAGGGAGAAATGAAAATAAAAAGAAGAAAGAAAAGCAAACACTAAAAACTAAAAAAAAAAATTGCAAAAATTCAAGATGGGCAATTATTGAAAGTATTTTCACATCTTTAGATTTATGAATTCGCTTTCTTAAATTTATAACATAAATATTTTTGTTAACCAGAAAGTGCTTTTGGTCAACTAACCATTTTCCATGAATCAAAAGAGTGAAGTGTGAAAATCAATTCCTAGAAACACTTTCCCCGAAACAAACACACTCTTAGGTGCTAATTAATAATTGGTTAGTTACGTCTTTAGTAGGCTTAATTGATTCTTTAGATTTTTTTAATTCGCATAAGAAGATGGTGTTTTCTACTTAGTTCTTTTGTCTTAATTGTTCAATTGCTTGATTGTACTTTAGTTATCTGGTTTGAAAAATCCCATCATTTTTTTTTTTTATATATTTGATTTTTGTTTAGTGGTTATCTTCTCAAGATGGACCTATTTGTTATCTTTATTCATTTTTCTTTTTCGTATTTTGGCAACTTGCTACAAGGCTGGCAACACTTGCCAATCAAAACGCCACGTGGCAATCTCCAATGATAATTAGAAAGCCTACCATATACTAATGATACTGATAATGAGGTGATATAGGGCATACCGAAAAGGAAAATTTTCATAAGAGCATAATGACATAAATGAGTCAACGCGGTCCATTTATGAAATATAATTATAGTGGTCTTGGTCAATACTCGGTGTGTGAGGAAGACCCAATCAATCAGACGGGTCATACTTTTCCATGTTTTCATATTTGAGCCAGTACAAGAGAGGGTTAAGTATGGTGTTAATCCTTCAACTTAATTCCCCATCAAACTTTGGTTTTCTAATCTTTATTTCGTTCGATTTAAGTTCTCTAACTTTCTTGATTTGTGCAATTCAATCCTCTAAGTTTTATTTCGTACAACCAAGCCTTTTAACTTTCTTGACTTGTGTGATCAAATTCTTCATTCAATTATTCTCACTAATTCATAAAATTAATCGATGTGCATGACATTGCCAATACGGCAGAAAATGGCACGTGAATTATGACGTTAATGTGATGTGAAATTAACAAAAGAAAAAGAAAACTTGGAATAAAGTTTAAAAAAAAAAAAAACTCGATTGCACGTACTAAAAAGTTATTGGATTTGATTGAATAAAAAAAAAAAAAACTTACAGAACCAAACCGCACGAAATGAGAAAATAGAGGACGTAATTGCATAGAAAAATAAATTTGTTAGGCTATCAAATCGAACAAAGACTGAAACTTATAGGATTGAACCAACACTTTATCTGAGAATGGATCCCCGAGTAGGTAGTGAGGTCGAGAAAATGGCTGAGAAAAAATAATTAACCATTCCCATGTCATTTCAAGAACGATTGTCTTTTAAATTAAATCTAATTTTACACCAACGGGTGAGATTAAATTTCTCGACCAAAGGGAAATCACTGCTCTCCAATTGCACTTTGATTCTTGGAGGCCCCTAGACCCTCTGTCGTGTGATTAGACTATTGAGCCTTATTATATTTACGTGCTAACGACCCAAGCTAAGACGATTTGCTTGCTTGGTCGAGTTGAAAGTTTGGAAAATCATGTCGAAAGAAGAAGGAAATTTCGGGACTTTCCAATTGATAATACAAGTTAAGCATCAAATTGAAGCCCAGTGAGAGATTTGATCTGATGGTAATGCGAGCGCTCTTTCTTTAGACTTTCTTAAAGACTCCCGGTTTTATTTATGAGATTAGATTTGATGGTGTCGACAAGGGTGCCTGCGGTCTTTCGTTAAACTTCCTCGAAGACTCTCATATTTATTTATTAAATTTGATCTGATAGTACCGACAAAGAAGCAAGCGGTCTCTCTTTAAACTTCCTCGAAGGCTCTCATATTTAAACATTAAATTTGATCTTAGTACCGACAAAGACGCAAGCGGTCTTTCTTTAAACTTTCTCGAAGACGCCAATAGTAATTTTTGAGGTTAGATCCAATTGTGTGATCTAGGCGTAGAAAAAAGAATTATCATAAGATCCCAATGACATGAATGAGCCAACGCGGTCCATGTATGAAATATGATAATAGTGGTCACCGGTCATACTCTCTGTCCGGATTACTGTGGATAATGTTGCGAAGACCCAGTCAATCACACGGAATCATACTTTTCTATTTTCTTCATATTTGAGCTAGTATAAGGAAAGAGAGAGTACTTACACCAAAAAAGAGAGGGTTAATATTTTGTTAATCCATTAAGTTTGAGCGTTCGTATAATAAACGTTGAACTTTGGTTTTCTAACCTTTGTTTTGTTCAATTAAATTTTCTAACTTTCTTGATCCATTGATCCATGAGATTTGATCATCTAAGATATATTTTATGCAACCACATTCTCTACTTTCTCGACTTGTCCGATCCAATTCTTTGATCATTTGATTGCACTAAACCGTCGAATTAATTAATGACATGGCTCTCTTAATGGCAGAAAATGACACGTGAATCGTGATGTTAATGTAACGTCAAATTGACAAAAAGGAAAAAAAAAAAACTTCAAATAAAAAGAAAAAAGAACCCGTTGTTTGATAGTGTTTTCTAAGCAAGTAGAACACTCGATTGTGCAAACTGAAACAGTTATAGGGTATGATTGAATATAAGAAATTTATATAACCAAATTGCATGGAATGAAAATATAGAGGATTCAGTTGCATAAAATAAGAGTTAGACTATTAAATTAAACAAACATTAAGACTTAAAGATCGAAACTGCACTTAATCCTCGAAGGGATACCCGAGTTGGTGGTTTAATGAGATCAAGAAAATGGTTGAGGAAAAAAAAAAATTAAGCACTCGTATTTCATCTTGAGAAAAAAAAATTGGTTCCATTAAAGCTGATTTTCAGTGATGAATGATGATTAAATTTCTTGAGGAAAGGAAAATTACCGCCCTCTAATTGCAATTTGATTCTTGACGCCCACAGACCATCTGTCATATTGTTAGAATATTGAGGCCTACTCTATTTACGTACTAAATGACCCTAAGCTAAATTTAATATTAAGATATTACTATCTATACATGGCCTATTTTCTAACCAATTTTTGTTTTCTAATTTTTTATTTTTTGGAATGTTTTATTTTTATTTGTTTCAAGAAAAAGGACTTGAGCTAGGCCCTTGGGCCTAGTCTGTGAGTTCGCTTAGACTTGAACTCACAAAAATGTGGGCCAAGCTCTATTACTCGATCCACATGCAAGAGGCATATTTGGGTTGCTCAAGAACAAATCCCAAATGGGCTTAATAAGCCTTTTCAATAAAAACTTCACAAGCCCATCTTTGAATCTAAGCTCACCCAAGCCCACTCTTTATCAAGTCATAACGATAAAAGCCCTTTGCAAATGTTGGGTTTACCAAACAGTATTTACACCAAAGTCACTTTCTAATGCCCTTTAAATTATAATTTGCCAAACATTCAAGTATTCCTGAAAATCCTTTTACCCTAAAGGTATTTACATTTGACCAAAGACATTTCCCTAAAACCGAACCAAATGGGCCCTTGATTGACTGTTCACTAATGTGGTCTTAACGTAATGTGCGTGAAAGTCATGAAGAATACAAGGTTAGTTAACCACATGTTAAATATTCTTGTAGGTTTGGAGTTATAAGGGGAGGCTTATTTGTTAATCCCATGTTTTGTAGGTGAAGAAATGATGTATTGAATGAATGAGGATTATTTAGAAGCAATTATTGATTTGAATTTACTATGCATGCCTTTTTTAACACTTTAGCAGTACACATTGCATAAACAACCCATGATCCAAAAACCTCCGGTTGCATTAGGTAAATCTTGGGCGGTGTTGTGTGTGGAATCCACGTGGGGAAAGTACTCGTGGTAATCCATTCTCGATTCCGCTCATTTCGACCTAGTGGCACCATCCGACAAACGCACAAAGGGTAAACCCTTTTTTTTATCTAATTGAAGTGGGAGCTTTAAACCTTTAGATTTTGACCTTTAGGCATCAAACCTCACAAGTTGCATGTGTGTGTCTTTGTGATTGACGTATCCTTTCCCATTTAATTGGTTCATATGAATTGTTCCAACTCTCAATCATCGCTCTTTTGTATATAATGCAATTTCTTTACAAGAATTTATTTATTTTCGTAATATATGGTAATTGATCAAAACACCCTCTTAGGTCTAGATATAATGGCACAACCGGAGCTCCGAATCATTCTCGCCTCCAAAGATGACCCTCTTGGAATTGTGGGAGAGGCTTGATCTAAAAAAGCAAAAATATGTTGAGATGAGAATTGGAATATCTCATCTCTCTTCTACATGTTGAGCTGCAAATAACAATGTTTAGGGCTTGATCCCATTTTTGGAACTGATGACATCTACATTTGTTTTCGGTCGAAATGAATTCACCCCAATAATAGAGGAAGACGACATTGACATGGGTAGACATGGCTTGTTTGGTTTAGTTGGGCCTCCAATTGATCAAGGTATTGTGTCTCTACTGAGTCAATTCTTAGGAAGAAATATTGTCATAATAAGCCCTGCGTGGCTATTTTCTTAGGCCTCCTATTTCGGCCCTTGCTTGTCTTGACCGCTTTGCGGTGTTTTGTGTCTGGCGCCCTTTCACTCGAGAAGACGTTTGTGTCTTGTTAAGTGCAAGTTTTGTAGTGCCGGATCTTGTATATGTGGTAGTTAAAGCTCAATATATTATAACCCTTTACCAAAAATATATATATATATATATAAAAGGAAATAGTAATGCTCCTCATTTAGCATTCTTAGAAACAGAAACTCTTGGGTCTACCCATAGGATCGGGTTATCAATCTTCCAAAATATTTCTCCTAACTTTCTTTGGGTTTATAGGTGAATCCTTTAGTCACTCGTATCGTTCATCAAGTTTGTCAATTCAAGAGATTCTCAAATATGATTTTGGCTGGAATCTTCATTTCGCCCACCCGATTTAGTGAAGAAGGGATAAGCACTTTTAGAGCACCCACGGGACTCCTCCAAATTTGGTTTCTTTCTCACCTCAAAGAGTTTGGCCTAAACATGAAACTTACCGACACTTGCCAAGATTCTCATTCTATCCAAAACTTTGAAGAACAAACCCAAATTTATTCCTCCTTGGTCATTTTACGCGTGCATTGACTTTCTGAATGATGTTACACCCAATAAATTCTATGGCAAGGTCGTTGGGTAGGACGTCATGAAGCCCACCTTATTCATGGGCAAGACAACCCGATCCCACTTCCGAGGTTTCCAGTGTCTTTGTCATGTTACCATTAATTTTCTGGCGTCATCATTTTCTAATGTTTGATTTTTTCTGTTAGTGGTCATCTTCTCGCAAGAAAAAAAAGACAAGTTGGCAACCGGTCAATACTCGGTAATCGGATTCCTGGGGATAATGTTGAGGAGCTGGAATTTAGTGCGAAGACGCAGTCAATCACACGTACTCATACATTTTAGCGTTCGTGTAATTCAAGGTTGGACTTTTGGTTTTCTGATTTTTATTTTGTTCCATTAAGTTCTTTGACTTTTTTTTTTTTTTTTATATCTATGTGATTCAATCCTTCAAGTTTTATTTTATGGAATGAAGTTCTTTGACTTTCTCAACTTGTGCAATCCAATTCTTCGGTCAACAACAGCCCTCACTAAACCGTCAAGTAAAATGATGGCGCGGCATTGTAAATGGCAGCAAATGGCACATGAATCATGATGTTATTGTGAAGTCAAATTAACAGGGCAAGAAAATACAAACTTAGAAAAGATTTTTTTTTTTTTTTTTAAAAAAGAACCTAATTTAATAGTGTTAATTAAAGATTCTCCTTAGGCCATTGAAGGAGAGTATTTTGAATTGTCTTTGTTTTTTGCATTGATCACCGTAAGAAGGATCCTCACATGAATCCTTTTTCAAACATTTGATTCTTAACTCAATCTTTTGACAAGCTCGATCAAGTTCTTTGTTGCTCTCAAAATGACTCCTAAAAGCCTTCCTTAGAATGCAAATAATGAAACACTAGATTGGAGAAATTAATAAATTGATGGACTTGATTGAATAAATAAAACTTAGACAGTGAAGCCGCACAAAATAGAAATATATATGACTTAGTTGCACAAAAGAAGAGTTAGATAACCAAATCGAACAAACATAGGAAATCGAAACTAAACTTACTCCAAAAATGGATAATCGGGTCGCATGATTTACGAGAAAGTGATCGATGAACAAAGTTACCCATTCTATTTAATTTCTACAACAATTTTTTAGTCCGACGAAAATTGACTTATCGATATCCAATGATAATTAAATTTCAAACTTTTTGGCGAAAGGAAAATCACTATAATTCAGATAATTGTTGGAAGCCCTTATGACCTCTTCATTCTATAATTGGACGGCAGAACCTTATCCAACACACGTCTTCAACGTCCTAAGTCATGATGGCTGGCATCCGCCGTCATTGAGTCAAAAGTTTGGATAAGCGTTTCCGAAGAAGGAAAATTGCAGTGATTTTTTCCAATCAACAACAGTAATTCAGCACCGAATTGAAGCGGATTTTCAGATTAGATTGCGAAGCCACCGACAAGGAATCGTGCCGAGAAAGGATGCGCGGGAGGGTCCCGCGGATGCGGCGAGGGAAGCCAAGGAGGTTGCCACGTCACCCGCTCCTTTTCTCATTTGAGCACTCTTTTTTGTTTTCTTATTTTATTATAATACTTTCTGACTTCATCATATTGCTCTTTATTCCATCTTCTGCCTCAATTTAAGCCTTTCTTTTTAATTTTTATTAAAGGTAGGTATGTGTTGGAAGATATGCAATCTTGTGGATTTGTACAATATTTAGAATA
Organism: Eucalyptus decipiens; assembly: GCA_014182575.1. Taxonomy (NCBI): domain Eukaryota; kingdom Viridiplantae; phylum Streptophyta; class Magnoliopsida; order Myrtales; family Myrtaceae; genus Eucalyptus; species Eucalyptus decipiens. The sequence goes on along the minus strand of CM024613.1, from coordinate 40,785,385 downwards.
TCAGTTTAATATAGGATTTGATTTGTAATATCATTTATTTCCATTCTCTTGTACATGCTTAGTGCTGTAACTATAGAGCTACGTACATCATTGATCTATGGAATAGAATATACAAAAATTTCCTCCCTTTTCCTTGTTCCTCCTGCGTTCTTTCAGTACGGAAAAAAAGTTGTGAATACTTATAGGTCACATGGGCTTCGTCATGATTTTTTTCATATTTTTTCGATAATAAAATCTTTATTTTGTGAGAATGCCCCTAAACACTAAGATATCGAAGTTAAAGATTATTACTGTGCAAGGTTTAGATTTAAATTAATTTTTCGCAATGGGTGGTGAATTATATTTTAAATTTTTCAGGGAAAGAGAAATTGCAGCAACCCACCTAATTGTTGGAGGCCTCTATGACCCTTTAATTTATAATTGGACTTTAGAGTCTTACTTGATGTGCATTTTTAATGTCTTAATATATGATTGATTGCATGTCCCATCAAGTCGAAAGTTTAGATCACCGATTTCTCAAAGGAAAAATTATGGTGGTTTTTTCAATTAATAATAGAGATTAGGCACCAAATTGAAGCGGATTTTGAGATTAAATCCGAATCTACTGACAAAGATGCGCGTTGGCCTTTATTGAAATTTCCTTGAAAATTTCCGCAATTATTTATGAGTTGAGATCCAACTATTCCGACAAGGATGCGCGGGGTTCCGCGATTACAGCAAGGAGCCAAGGAGGTTGCCACGTCACACGCTCCTTTTCTTATTTTATTACCTTTTTTTTTTGCTTATTTTTTATTTTGGTACTTTCTGACTTTGTTATATTGATCTTTATTCCACCGTCTGCCTCAATTGACATTTTTTTTTTTTTTCAAATTTTTCATAAAAGCGTGAAAGAAAAGACGTCGTGCTATTTACAGGGCACATGGGTCTGCGCGTGATTTTTTTTTTTAATTCATTTTTTTACCCATATAAGAAATTCTTTATTTTGTCGTACTATACAATTCGATTTAGACATGACGTGTACCAAGACGTCCATATAAAGTGGTTTCGTGAATCACATGATTAGAGTCATTAAATGAGAACGAGGGTTTCCATTTTTCATTTCATTGACCGATTCATTAAATTTGACGTAACACAAAAATGGAAAAAAGATCTTCAAATTGTTCATTCTTGCTGAAATTTTCCACCGATTGAAGTCAAGACCGTGCGCATCTATTTGATTACCTAGAATTCAGATCTGATTTTTAACTCCACGTCAGTAATCATAAGGTAAATACGATACAGTCATCCTTATTCCAGTTGTCCATGACAAGATATTGAAAGCTTTTATGGGTCGTAGATTTCTTGCTATAAAAAGAAGAAATGTCCTCTTCAGCATTTTGCTAGACGGCAGATTTTTTTTTTTTTTTAATTTCTGTTTTCATTGAGTTGAATGAGAAACATATTGTTGGACGGCAGAATTTCTTTTTGAAGTCTTTCTTTTGAAATTTCTTTAATTATTGAGTTGAACGAGTAGCATTTTGTTGGATGGCGGTAAACATGGAATCAATGTTTGATTCGAATTCCCACATAAAATTATATAAATATGGTATCTTTATATGTCATATCTTATGCCATTTGATCAGCAAAATTTAGAACATTAAAAATCAGGATGACTAGTTCCCGATTCTACCCGGTCCAATTATTGTCTTGTTCAAAAAGATCAACTTTTACACTAAGATCTTATCGTTGCACCATTTTACTATAAAAACATATATCAATCAAGTGGATAGAGTTATTTCCTCAAGTTGAAAATCACAATTCGATTCTCAATATATGCGATTTTTTTTTTTTGTAACAGGTTTATGCATATATATCACAAATAAAATCCTTTTACCATATTTGGGACATTCTTCCCATGGAAATGAATTTTTTAGCATAATCTAGTGGGACCACTACACATTGGGACATTGGGACCACTAGGTGTTACGTGTATCTTGTGTATGAAGCATTTTTAAATCGGTCCACATTGGGACATTGGTCCTTAGCCGGCCTTGGAAATGCGAAATGGACCAATTCTCTCTAAAATCAGATCTAACTGGTCGGTTGCCGAGTAGAGCTAGACCCAATTCTCACCCTTACCTCCTCCTTCTTCTCCCCAAAAAGGTATTTTTTGGTAATCTATCCATTCAAGTTATTTGACTTTTGATAAGCATCGCTGTCGACCCAAAAAAAACGTCGTCGTCGTCACGCGCCACGGCTCGAGTCGCGACCGTTTCCAAGAAAACGGAAAGCAAAGCCGCCCTCCGTTCCCATCAGGCGCCGTCAACCCGAAACGCCGTTACGAAAAAAATAAATAAAAGAAAAACAAAAAAGAAAAAGACAAATTAAAGCATCCAGCGAAGCGGAGTAGACCAACTACCAAAGCCGCCAACCCGTGCCGAGTCGCCCGGAACCATCCCCCGCCCCACGCGCCCACGTCGCGCGTGGCGTGCACGCGTCCTCGTCATCCTCCTTCTCGTCAAAGTTTCTCTGGCTGCTGCCTGCCTGGAGCTCTCTCCGTAGCTTGCCTCCGAAGTTTCTCCTCCGCGTCCACACGCTCCCTCCCTCCTTCTCTCCTTCCTTCCTTCACACTTTCCTCCATCTCTTCCCCCCCATCTCCCACGCCTTTCGTCAACGCTCACGTCTCCCCTCTTTCCCTGTATAAAACCATGGCCTGAGCAGCAGCAGCAGCAGCAGCAACTCCTCCGTTTTTCAGGGCATTCCCCAGAACTTTAACTTCGTTCTCGCCATCTCTAGCTCCTGTCCACGCACGACCCACGATTCCCCTCCCTTCGTTGTGCTCTGCCGGCGTGCTTAGTGGGTGAAATTCCCCGGCTTGTGGGTTGTTCTTGCGTTTTGGCTCGGATTTGAATCGAATTCCGGGGGAAGGGGTCCGGATACCGGCGCGTGGAGCTTCTGGGTCTCGTCAAGTTGGGTTTTTGGGAGGAAGTTTGTTCCGTGAGCGTGGATTCAGTGCCGCATTCGATGGACGCGAAGGCTTCGGTGAGGTTTACCTTGGGGAAGCAGTCGTCCCTGGCGCCGGAGAGGCTGGAGGATGAGCTGGAGGAGTCGGAGGAGACGAGTGACGACGAGCTCGACGCGGCGATTAAACCTGGAGTGAGGCTGATGTACTTGGCGAACGAGGGGGACGTGGAGGGAATGAAGGATATACTGGACGCCGGGGTCGATGTCAATTTTAAGGACATCGATGACCGGACCGCCCTGCACATCGCCGCGTGCCAGGGTTACGCGGACGTCGTCGCTTTGTTGATCGAAAGGAAGGCCATTGTCGATTGCAAAGACCGATGGGGCAGCACTGTAAGATCAATGTCTCCGCGAATTTCCTGTTTCTGTGATGAATTCTTGCTGTGTTATGTTGTTTCAATGGATAAGTACGTTTCCTGTGTGAATATTCTGTGGGTTTGGGCGTGCTTGCTCGCCATTGGTGTCTATGACTGAGTGCCATCCCTTTCCTTCTTTTTTACTGTTTTGTCATTACTCAGGGAGTTCAAGCTATAACTTGTTTTTCGTGTACTAAATTCATGTAAAAAAGAGGATTGTGAATTTGGTGGCGAAGTACATGAAAGGAGGAACTCTTTTTGTTGCCCTTCAGGATGTACCTTCTGTCTTCATACTGCCTGTGAAGTATTCTATGTCTACCCTTTTTCTATATTCTCCATTTCCCCCCTCAAGTTCCTTCTTTTCTTCAGCGGCTCCATCGTTCCCAGACCCTTGTGATCTGGTGCTGTTCCTTGTTGTAAGGAGCAATGCTTAGCAAGTGCTAGACATTATTTATGCCTGATGAGCGTGAGACCATTAGTTTGGTGCAGTATCTTAATCAATTAAACTGCTTGGATGTTACTTGGAAAATTTAGTGGCAGCAATAGCAATGTGTGAAATACTCTTTCAAGAGAGTAATTTCTTCTCCTTTGCAAGCACAACCAAAACAACTTGGTCTCTTCACCGTAAGACATTCTATATAGTGACTGGATACAATTAGAATGGCGATACAAATAGAATGGCCAAGAAAATTGCATTTCTTAGCCTCAGATAGAAGTTCGTATTAACATCACTGCACAGTCAGTTGTATATTACATGAGAAAAGATGCCCAAACAGAGCCTCGATATTCAGTCCAGTAAGAACCTGACGCCTGCATATATAGGCTTGAATAAACTGTTTTATGGACAGTCTACTCCATCAACTGTAAAGATGGAGTAGAATCAGTAATCTCTCTCTCTCTCTCCAAGTGACATTTGTCTCTGTAAATATAATTAGTCAGCTAGTCTCTAAACATAATTGAGACAATGGAGCTAGTACAACGGGCTACGTATACTCCTGTTGTGCCCCATTGTCCATTAATTGCTTGTGATTTACTGTGTTTCAGCTGTTGCATAGTGCACATATGCTTATATTGTTATATCTTGATTTTCCTAGAGATTTATCCTTGACTGTAGTTCAGAACCTAATAATGTTCATACAGCCTCTTGCAGATGCTATATACTATAAAAACATGATGTGATCAAACTTCTGGAGGAAAATGGTGCAAAACCTTTGGTATGTTTCCCGATTTGTTTTCTTTTCATGGACTGCTTTTGACTTCATTTAACTGACATGAGTCATTTTTAATATGTAACCCAATGCTAATATATGACATCAGATGGCACCGATGCATGTCAAACATGCTCGAGAAGTTCCAGAATATGAGATCAACCCGAATGATCTGGATTTTACCAGCAGCAAGGACATAACAAAAGTAAGGAAATCTTTTTCTGATGGCTATTTATATTTTTCAAGTCCTTGGAAATTCTGAGGTTTGTTAACTTCAGAAAAACATTAGAGCTCATCCCTTTCTGGGGGGAAAGAGAAAGTTTATTCATTTGCTTCTTCCTGCTTTGGGGAGAGATTAGCATTCACTTTAATTATGTTCTCACTGCCTTTACTATTATAAGTGTATTTATTCATTTATTGCAAGTCACACTAATTTACAGAGGCTTAACCTAAAATTATCATGACCTTCGATTGGCTGAGTGCTCATTGTGAGGTGATTTCATAGTTACTTTTCTATTTACAGGGTACAAAATTCAAATGGTAAGACATGCTCTGATACAGGACAAGCGCTTTCTTAGTAAAATGAAGAAGTCAAGAAAATTCATGGCATTGCAGTTGTCTATGTTTGATAAATTAATAGTAGAGGTAGCTGAATTGTAGTTAGCCTTTGTCTGGTTCTTGAACCCTCTACTGTTTTCGTGCACAATGTGGTGAGAATACAAGCAGCAGTTCAGAGTTAAATATCTCAAGCTGCAAACAGTGTATATGTTCTAAGTTGTCAACAGTTCTATGGTGTGTTGGTGTGGATACTGTTGATTGGAGAGAATTGCATTAAAGCAGATATGTGGGATAATAGGGCAGGGAATGGTTTTGTTGCATGATTGCAGATATTGTGAACAGAAAGGAATAGTTTTTCCACATTTGACCAGAGGATTGAACTTAGGTTACTTTGGGTGTTATTATTTTCTGCGCAATATGCAATTCGGTGAGGTGCAGCTTACCTGTATTTAATGGAAAATGCTGGTTAAGTGGCAATTGGATGGAGTTTAGCTTATAGATGCAACCACTGTGATTGTTGGGAGATGAAGCAAGCCATTCTCTATGTGTTTGGGAATTAAGGAGATTTCGTCTCTCAATTGGAATTCTCATTATTGAGCATTTGCTAACTTGATGGTTTCCTTCATAAATAGATATATGCCTAGAGGGAAGTATGTGGCATAAGTTTTAGTAATTGAACGTTAGGGTTCCGAATTTAGTTCTTGTACTTTTGGTGCTCTAGTATCTAAAATTCAATGTTATCTATCTGTTAAGAAGGAGTTAAAATCCTCACCCCCCCTCTCCTCTTTCAATATCATTTGCTCTTAATAATTTACATGGTTGAATATTTGTTAAATAAATTCTTCTGAACTTTAGTGAAAAGCACACCATGCTATATGCCCTTTAATTTTCCAATCCCTCTCCATGAAGTAACCTCTGCATATTTGCCAGGGGACTTTCTGTCTGGCATCGTGGCGTGGAACTGAAGTTGCTGTGAAGAAGTTTCGAGAGGAAGTGTTTGCGGATGAGGACAAAGTGTGAGTTGAGATTGTTGGCGTGGTTTTTTGCACAAAATTGTTGTCGTCATTTTCGTCATCATCATTATGCTTTCCTTTTAAAAGAGTTGTTTCGCTGCAGGAGGGCTTTTAGGGATGAGCTTGCAATCCTTCAGAAGATTAGGCATCCAAATGTTGTCCAATTTCTTGGTGCTGTAACTCAAAGCAGCCCAATGATGATAGTGATGGAATATCTACCAAAGGTTTTAATTCCAGCTATAAAAATTACCCATTTTTTGAAAACTCCGATGCTTTTGGATGTTTCATGCCCTTGTCAAAGAATTATCTGCTCACTGACCACTAATTAGAAATCTCTACGTTTATACTTTCACATGGGGAGAAATATCATGTGATACACCTTTACCAAAATCTGCGACTTTTATTGAGATATATGAATATTACATCCCTAGTGCTTGCTAATATGTTTATATTGAGATATATGAATATCACATCCCCAGTGCTTGTTAATAGTCCAATTATGAGAACTTCTCTTTTTGATATTTTAATATTTGCATTCTTATTTTGACATGGTTCTTTTATAAGATGTTGAAACTTGAGTTTTGGAACTAGAGTGGATGTGTCATGCAGTTGCATTTATATTTCTCCATTCTTCTTCTATAAATTCAAAGCAAAAGTAACAGATGAATTGAAATTTGGGAAGTATATGCTTTGCAGAGTTGAGCGTAATTGACATCTATAAGGCGTCTAAGTGGGGATATTCTTTTCTCTTGCTAACATGTAACTGTTGCATCCTTTGTTTGTGACTATAAGATTTTGTCACAATATGAAAAAGAAAACAATCTATGTTGGATGCTGAAATTTTGTATGCTCGATCTTTATGGAATTCTTGACATTGTTTTACTTTTGGATCTTCCAAAAATGAGAAGACAGCAACGCAAAAATATGTTGAAGTAGGAAAAGTACATCTGGCACTGTTTTCAGAATTGATAAGAATGAATGATCTGCATATTGAAAATCTAGTCCTCTGGCCAGGAGAACTTGCTATTAATTTATTATAACTTTCCTGGGTATTGCTGAAGAAGATAAAATCAACTTTTGATTCTTTAACTGCTAAACTGATGCAGGGAGATCTCCGTGAATACTTGACAAGCAGAAGAGCACTAAGGCCATCAAAAGCAATTAGGTTCGCTCTTGATATTGCAAGGTATGAATGTGATAGGTGATTAATTTTCACTTCCAGTTTGTGTGATTCTGTCCATCATCCTTCTGAAAACTGTTTATAAAGCTTGTGATAGAAGTACATCGGACAAATTTCTATCTGTCAAAGACCATTCTTAGTTGAAATTATGCATATATTTCCTTGAGATAATCTTTGAACTATCTGGAAGTATATAGTTGGTATTTGCAAAATGTATGAATCAAAGGATTCAAACATTAAGATATATCATTGTGACTGACACGTATTAGCTACTCTTTTGGAAAATGATGAGTGATGATATCTGGAACCACTACAAGTCCTAGAGTATTGCACTATAGTTAGCATTCTGATGCTGACATAGATAATGGTCTCTAATGAACCTTCTTCTTTGCACAGTATTTAAATTTATAGCAATCATTAACTATGTCTTTTGCAAAATTTGCAGGGGAATGAACTATTTACATGAAAACAAACCAGCAATAATCCATCGAGACCTTGAACCTTCGTGAGTTTTTCTTCACCTCGGTGCATAAAATAGACATTAGTGTGTAATATGGTGTTAATTCTTAAGTTATAGTCATATCAAGTCAATATTCCTTAATTTCTGATATTCAGAACTTTATCTGTTGCTTTCCATATGAGAGAACAGGAATATTCTGAGAGACGATGCTGGACATCTAAAAGTTGCAGATTTTGGAGTTAGCAAGCTGCTGACTGTCAAAGAAGACAGACCTTTAACATGTCAAGATACATCTTGTGAGTCTTCTTTATGAGCATGATAAATGAATTTCTGCTATGATTAGTATTTTTGTTGGATTGGAGATTCAATTTAAATATTGAAAGCAATTGTCAGGTCGCTATGTTGCACCAGAGGTTTTCAAAAGTGAACAGTATGATACCAAAGTGGATGTCTTCTCATTTGCTTTGATTCTGCAAGAGGTAAATATATTTTTCTTTAGTTGTGGTTTTAAGAGTCAAGAATTTTGGTTTCTCTTAATTCTGTTTCTTGGATAGTGTCTTGTAGTGAAGAGAGAAACATGCTTTATGTTCAGTGTAAACAAGAATCTCGTGGTTTTAAGTACCCTTTTTTTTAATGTATGGCAGAAACTTGTGCTTTTGAATTGATAGTGGTCATGGAGGTAAAGAAGCCTGCTTGAATTCTCTATCACAAATTAATTAGTATGATTTGGTTTAGCTAGTATGGAGTTTCTCAGGATATAACATTGAGATAACACTATGAATTTATTAAAGAGCAACTGTGGAAACTGCAACTATGAATGTGATGATTCTTGGCTAAGGAAAACTTGTTTAGAGATCAAATCACTACTGGAGATAGATTTCAATGCTAAAAATTATGTGATCAGGTTTAGAAAGTATCATTCTCCTGTAATCATAATAATGCTTATGAATAGTAGAACTTAGGCTACTGCATTCTCATATGCTTGGTGGCATTATACTTAGCGTGCTATATTTTTAAAGCTGTTATTCCCAAAGTAAAATGATAGAGCCATTTTACCTGAGAATAATGTGTGATAGCCTGTGAACAGTACAAATCATAAGAGGATAACAAGCAATTACACTAATTGTTTGTTATACCCTTACTTAAATGAGGATAGGTAATTTTTCCAATTCACTGTCCCATTTATCTGGTGTGGAGAAAGAGTAATTCCTCAATTGTGGTATTCATGCAACCAAAGACTTTTATAGGTCTACATAGTCCTACAAATTTAAACCAATGAGATGCAACTTTAGGGTTTGTCTATTTTAAGAAGAGATTTGCATGTTTTTGACTTCTTTTACTATAAGCAAGCGTTGCTACAAATGTGAGTGGGAATTGAATGGCTATGCAGTGAATGCTCTTTCTTCAACTTTCTTGCTTTATCAATTCCTGGAAAGTGAAATCTTCCCTTTGCAAATTCCCTTTTCCATTCAGTGACTTTTATGCACTATAGTTGTTTGAATGTACTTTAGAGGGGGCAGTCTTTAGCCATTCTGAGTCTTCTATCCCAGGCATGATAAGTCATACTTGTAATGTTCTGTAGATGATAGAGGGATGTCCACCATTTTCTGCAAAGAATGAAACGGAAGCTCTTGAAGCTTATGCTTCCAAAGATCGTCCACCATTTACAGCTCCCACAAAGCATTATCCCCATGGGCTTAAAGAGTGAGTGTCTCTCGTTTTATTGCGAGTGTGTGGTGTTGCCTGTTTGAGTTGGTGTCCTCAGTCTTCTATGGGTTAACAATAGGAATTTTGGCCTTCTGTGGCAGGCTGATTGAGGAATGCTGGAATGAGAAGCCAGCCAAACGGCCATCATTCAAGCAGATAATATCAAAGCTGGAGCATATTCAGCGCAATCAGGGCGTTAAAAGGCGATGGAAGGTCCCTGCCTCCTCTTCCTCCTCCTCCTCCTCCTCCTCCTCCTCCTCTCTCTCTCTTTCTCTCTCTCTCTCTCTCTCTCTCTCTCTCTCTCACACACACACACACACACACACACAGAGTTATTCATGCGAGTGCTGTTTGCTATTACTGTAGTAGGTATTGAAGAAATTACTTGTACATTCTACATCATATTTGTCCACAAAATACTAAGTTGTTGATGCATTTGATGTCTGAGGATAGTAATATCAAGGTGCCACTCTTTTTCATATTCAGGCCTCAGTAAAAAGTTTAGTGAACTTTTCCTTGATTTCTTAGGGAACTTTGTACCCTAGACTGTTAATTGTTTTCATTGGTAGTAGATTACTGCACTTTTTCCCTTTTCCCTTGAACACTAATCATTGCTATGGCCCAACTGATTGGTGACTTATCATCCACGCCTAGGTTCAGCCCTTTTGCTTCCAGAACTTTGAGGATATGTTGAAGAGAGAGCACTCCGATCTAACCAGCCGTGCCGATTCATCTCGTTCCGCAAACAGCATTTAGCGTCTCATGTGCAATTCTGCAGAATTTGATCACCATAAATTTTCAATGTAGGAAGCATATCTCCCACGCCAGAAGCATTGTTGGTACATGGTTTGCTGTATTCAAACCCGTTAAAACGTTGTAGTCTAAGAGTAGGTATTCAGCCCTTTGTATTTGATTTTCAAATTGAGCTTATATATGTACAGAAAGGTAGATATTTGTTTTCATGAAGAAGAGGAAAAGGAAGGTGTTTGATTCTTCTTTTTCTCTGGATGTTTCCCATTTGCATTTGCCAGAATCTGTGGATACTGAGAACAAGAGATGAGCAATAGAAATCTGTGGAGTTGGTTTTGAAGCTATTATCTTTCCCTTTTCCCCTTTTCCGTTCTAAAAAAAAGGCAGGACCTCATATTATCTTTCTCTTGCTTTTTGCCTGTTTGGCTTGTTACTTGGCTCCCTTTCACTCTTTCTGCTGTTGCAGTTAGAGTGGAAGTTTTCGGTGCCAATTTTTGTATACTGTTCCAAAGCTCTAATATAATTTCTTACCTTTTATCAGAAAAAAAAAAAAAAAAAAGGCAGGACCTCATCGTATTATCGTAACCTGAGTCATTGTCTCGAGCATTCATTGGTTTAATAAATCCGAGAAAAGTTTATCGAAAGTTCTAAATCTGGAACATGAGATGCAATCTGATCATGAATATTTCATTTGGTGCTATCAGGTGTTAAATTGTATAAGATTCTGAACAAGTCTAATGGCCATCTATACTGTCAATCGCTTAAATGGCAACGTTAGAGGTTGAAATGTGCAAGAAAATGGAGAATGATGGCCACTGAGGCTTGATTGCTCTTCAGAAAAGAAGTTTAGAAATGGGCTGCATCAATTGAAAAAAAGCAGTGGTTCCTTGGCAAGGAAGAAATCAAAAATTCATCACTTGATTGCATTCTGTACATAAAATTTTTGGGAATCAACATACTTTTCCAACTCATTTTTATAAATTCAGATTGAAATTTTAAAATTAAGATCAAGTACACACTCCATGTAAAAACTTAAAACCGTGTAAAAATTAAAATGAAAATTCAGGTATGCTAAGTCCATCCCACTAAAATAAGAGACACACTCCTAATGATATCAAGAGTGTACCATACCATGTTAACTTTTGTAATTAAGCATAGGAAGGTCATAAAATCGATGTATGATGTTATGACAAATCGTTATAATTTGACATTTTGACGAATGGTCGTAATCCAAGGACAAAATAGTTGAAAAAGAAAGAGTACGCTACTCTAATGCACGCCAGAATGCCCATAACTTCTATTGATTTGTCAAAATCTTATCTTTTATTCTCCCATTCCTGGAGAAAATGGAAGTGGAAATCTATCCAACATGGCCTGAGAGGTTTGTGAGGAGAAAGAAAAAGAAATGGGAAAATTAGTACATAGAAATTCTATATATAAATCCACATAAAGAAAATGATGCTATTCGAAACTATTATTCACTGAAAAATAGTCGTAAAATAACTAACTAAGAATATGTTGTGATTTCCGACGTATATTTAGAAGCGTTAACGAGTCATGTAATAATAAGTTTCGTGCTTTTATGAAATTGGGCCAAAGTGGGGCTGATTGAGGACGATGATCGTATAAACGAGCCTTACATCAATGTAAAAGAGAAACCCTAAGGTCCCCACAAATCCTTAAAAATTTGTGTTGGAGTTTATCTCGATTTGCATCATATCCAATTGGTTCCGCAAATCTCGCTAGTCTCCCCCCAACCCAGCTTTTAAGGTTGAATCAATCAAGGATGTTGGAATCTTTTCATGGGGTTAACATGTGCTCTCCAAATTTTCATTCATGTCCTTAGTTTGATTCGGGTCGTTTCGGACCATACATCAATCCGGACAAAAACTTATGGATTTGGGAAGATCTCTAACCCGAATCCAAATCGAAACAAACGAGATCGCAGTTCAGACAAATTTTAAGATATTGCTTTGCTATTGGTTTGGTTCCAGGTAGTGGAACTATTACTTAGAGAACGTGAAATCGGAAAGTGATAGTGAAATGAGCTTAGTATCCCCATGAATTTGAGGAAAGTGATGGTGAAATGAGCGTGAAATCTGAAATTAGCTCTCTCTCTCTCTCTCTCTCTCTTTCTCTTTCTCCTTGCCCCGCCCCGGACCACGCCGTCCGGCCAGTTGTTGCTGCAATCATGTCGCTTTCGGGTCGAAAAATGCCGCCGTGGTCGATGACCTCGGATCGCGGCTCTCCCTCCCTCCCGGAGGAAGCAGACCTAACTCTATCGTCCTTGACAAAGCCGGATCTACGCCGCCGAAGGACGGCGGAGATTCGGTTGGCCTGTCGGGAAGAGGGCTGACCGTAGCCTTAGCTTCGCCAACGACAGAGGAGCGTAATGTTGACAGACACTGTTCATGTGGTTGGACGCGTAGAGAGAGATGCGGTGAGATTTAAATGGTTAGGGTTTTCTTGTTTTGGATTGTTTGGGCGTTGTTATAAGGGTTTTTTTTCTTTTTCTTTTCCTTGATGTGACGTAGACTTTTTTTGTGGGCTAACTTAAGGCCAAATGAATGTCTGTCCACTTTACCAAAAAAAATGAATGTCTGTCCAACACCCGGAGAACCTTAGTGAGAAATCATGAGGATTTTTGGAAAAAAAGGAGGAATTCCAAATAAGGGCTTGAACTACTCCTATTTTTCTAAATAATAGCCTAAAGTGGACATTGTTTCAATTATCTAAACTTTGAAGTGATCATGCCAAGCTTTTCTTTGAGATTGATATGGCCACCTTAGACTTTTATTTAAAATAAAGTCCACTTAAGATTCTTATTTGATAAAATGAGGGCCTACTACCTGAAAAAAAAAACTTCAACTTTAGTTTTTGTTCCAATTCTACCTTTTATCTCATAAATAGCCTCCAATTTTAGGTCCAATCCAATTCTACCCTAAACTTTTCTTTTGTCCCATAAAAGCCTCCAACTTTAGGTCAAACCCCAAATTTGCCGTAAACTTTTTTCTATCTCATAAAAAACCCCCAACTTTAAGTCCTATACCAATTCTACCATAAACTTTTTATTGTCTCACAAAAAAACTCTAGTTTCAATTTTTTTTTCTCATAAAAGATAATCAACGTTTACTTGAGTCCTAAATTTTCCTTTATTAACCCTCCGTCGAAATTTGCCTTAGTGATTTTGTGCTTGGTCTTCGATATCTCGTGTTTAGGAATGTTCTATCTCTCGCAATCAGAGAGCTCACGTTCGAGACACTTGAAGAACTCATGCTTGGGAGTTTTCGATCTTTTAGTTGTCAATGAGAATTTTTTGATAGAAGGTTAATGGTGGCATATTTGTAATTCAAGTGAAAGTTTGTCATTTTTTATAAGATTGGAAAAATTTTAGGAAAAATTTTGGATTAGATAATAAAATTGGGATAGGACCTCACATTATGGGTTTTTCATAGTACAAAGAAAAGTTTAGGGTAAAATTGGGATATGACCTAAAGTTGAGGGTTTTTTATGAGATAAAGAAAAGTTGAGGGAAATTTCGGGATTAGACTTAAAGTTGGAGGTTTCTACAAGACAAAAGGTAGAATTGGGACAAAAACCAAAGTTGAAGGTTTTTTCGGCTATTAGGCAAAAAATGAGAGTGCTTCAAATCTTTATTTGAAATAATGTCCATATTAGGCTCTTATTAAGAAAATAATGGCACTTCAAGTCCTAATACAGAATTTTCTCGAAAAGAAATGTTGCATGATTTATAGATGATAATATTACCAAATTGATCTGGATCAACAATGACGTGGATCCCTATAATGAAATACACATAATAAATGGTTCATATTATATAATTAGTGCACTTATTGATAGACTATGCAACAATTTCTTGCGTTTTCGGCATTGTTCCCTTTTCTTTGCTCAAGATAATGTAATTAGTCCTATCGTCCACTTTTCTTGAAAAGCGCACAGGTTGACGTTGGTTTTCTGAATTTGCCAATCATTGGTTCCTCAGTCCTCCCTAAAATCGAAATTGGGATGTCTCCGGACCTTATTCATGTTCTTCGACATCGCAGAGTTTGGCTTCGACAATTTGTTTCGTTTATATTAAGAAATAAAAGCGAAGCAGATCCGAGAGCCGATACTTTCTAAAAAGATACGAGAGCTGTCAGTATAACACCAAACACTTGAACTTTATACATAAGAAATTCTAAATTTGGGGTAGGTTTTGAGGCTCTCGGCAAAAAAAAAAAAAAAATTCTAATTTTGTTTATGCCGAAACGGTAGAACAGACCATTCACTCTCGATATCCATCTCTTCCATGGTAAAACCCTAAAGAGAGCAAGAGAAGATAGGTGGGGGATGATCAGATAGCGACGGCTATAATTCATGGTCAGGAATTAGGTCGTGACATTGAAGGCATTAGAACCCTCGAAACATTTATGTGAAGCCAAGTATCAATGTTGCTATCTGGTCCCCTCCTCTGTTGTGAGTATAAAGGCTCCCCCCACTCTATTATTTAAGTGCCTCCAGCTATTCTACTTTACCTTTTTTTTCACTTTCTTTTGGCATAGATGGGGACTTGGGTCACACATGGACTAGTACACTGCCAGCTTAGCAACTATGAAAATAGAAGGCTTCACACCTACAAAACTTGGGATTATTATTTCAGTAAGTTTTGTCAGTTTTAAATTTATTGTATGGATCATTTTTTCAATTTTACTAATATAGTCTTAAAGTTTTATGCGAAATTCTAACATAATCATTTTGGTCAATTGCCATTGAAAATTGTTAATGTCACGTTAATTGCGGTCAGAAATTGTTAATGTCGTGTTTAGTTATTGTTAATTGTCTTACACGACATGCTGATGTGAACAACTCATGGATTGTCACATCAACGATTTTCAATGGAATTAGTTGGAAGGATTATATTGGGATTTCGTGTGCGATTTATGACTATATTGATAAAATTAAAATATTTACGTTTAGGGTTGAATTGATAATTTTTCTGGCAAAACTATTGTAGAGAGAGATTGCTGAGCTAGCCATCCTTCGGCTGCTACCACATCTATGATAAACTGTGATTGACGATCATCAAATTAAAATCGCACACGCATATAGATGTAATTGAGGGGAAGTTACATATGTGGTCCCAATAGTTTCGAGGGAGTTCAAGTTCACGTGTCTGTGGTCCGCACTGACTGAATAGCAAATTTGGGTAAGTTTTGAATGGAAATTTGACAGAGGAAGGACTAAAATTACGACCAAATACAGTATAAGGACAATGAAAGTGAATTCCCCAAAAGTACAGGGACCAAAGATGCAACTCCCATCATGAACTCTCCACATTGATCAATACATTCAACAGGCAGGAGCCCATTAGTTTTCCTCACCGAATTGGTAAAATGAAGAACAATGGACAGGCAAGATCAAATGTAACCCCAAAAGCACTTGACTTTCTTGGTATTTGATGCGATATGGAGAAACGCAGTGGAAAGAACCATGTCAATTCCAAATTAGTTCACGTCTTTAATGGGAGAATCGACAGATCCTAGAAGGGGTTTTTTCTAATGGTGACCCTGAGCTGTCGTAGTGGCTACTGTAGCCTATTTGGTCAGCCAAATCGAAGCCGTTTTTTTGAATTATCTCTAGAATGTGAATGTGAAGAATGTTCAAACGAAATAATGACTTCTCTTTAGGGTCTACGTTGTTGCCAAACTTTTATGTCGTTTTCATTGCACCGACCGAGAGGGGGGCCTCCATTTTAGATTTACTCCCACACGAAGAAAAGTTGGTGGAGCTAGAGAGAGAAGAAAGGGCAGTTAAAGCGCACATTTTGTTTTTTTTTCTTTTTTAGTATTTATGTCATGACCACTTCCATACCCCTATTTTTTTAAAGGGTTAATACCCCGAAAAACTCCAAATTGGTACACCTACGACAAATTTACCAAAAACTATTTTTTTAACTACAAAAAATCCAAAAACTAGTATACTTTTGACAAATTTACCCCAAACTGATACACTTGTGACAAATTTACCTTATGTTAGTTTTTGTTAAATTTTACAGTCAAATTATTAAGTTAAAGGACTTGTGACGGTTGATTAGTATGCCAATTTGGGATTTTAGACTCCGTTTATCACAGTTTACAAATTTTGTGATTTTTCTTTTATGATTTAATCCAATTTAGTGGAGAGTATATTTGTCACAAATTTACCGGTTGAGATTTTTTTGTCGAATATATTAGTTTGGGGCAAATTTGTCATAAACGTACAAATTTAAGGTTTTTTTTTTTTTTTTTTTTTTTTTTTATGGTTAGTCGGGATAAATTTGTCATAGGTATATCGGTTTGAAGTTTTTTTCATGGTCAAAAATAGTTTTGAGTAAATTTGTCACATGTGTATCAGTTTGGAGTTTTTCAAGATATTAACCATTTTTTAAACACATTTTTCATGCCTCTCGACATGAAAAGACTGAATTACCTACCCCCTTTAAGAAATCCCGTCTCTCATGTCCTTTGACTATCGTTCCGGCTGTCCACCCTGCCCACCACCTTTTATCTCCATCGTTGTCGACTGCTGCATCACCCTGTTATCATGTCTGTCTAGTCCCATCTTATCTCTCGCTAGGTCATCTCTCTCTCTTTCTATACAAAGCCTTTCTCACGCTACAAAATTCACCCAATCACATTGCCAATCGCATTGCCACATTGCTCGAACGAACCAAAGTGATGTCCCCTGGTCATCAACAACCTCACATCGAGGTCGCCACTTGGCTACAACCTCGAGCTGAGGACCATGGATGGCCTCGGTGGCAAGGTTCGTTCATGGCTTCCACGACCTCGATCCGAGGCAGTGGGGATTCGGCAACCTCAAATTCGGGATCGCGATGGCCACGGTGACCTTGGATATGATGTTGCCACGGCCATCCTGGGCCAATGGCGGGCCTCCCAGGCGTGAGAGAGAGGTAGGGAGGGGGAGAATGAGGAGAGGACATGGCGAGCAAAGCGACAATGCAGAGGAGAGAGAGGACAGGGATGCGAACAGCGAGGGATAGGGCATCGGCGGTCAACAAGGAGGGCCGCGGAGCGGGCGTGACAATGTATGGCAGCTGTAATGGTCGGTGATGGCTTAGTTTTGTTGGTTTGTGGGATTTTGGGTGTGTGCAGTGAATTTGGAATGAGGTTGGGGTATTTGAGACGTAAGATTTTATCTTAGTTTACCCTTAAACTAGGGCTACGCACATACGAGGATTCCACTCTAATTACATTCCTCAATTACAAGAGAAAAAGAATTTATATATATCCAACGGCAAAAGAACGCTTCAAGTGCCATAACTTGGCACAAATAGATACTTAAGTACCATAACTTACGAAAGATACACTTAAGTGCCACATTCGAAGAAAACGGATCACTTAAGTGCCACTCCGCCAAAGTCGGCCAAAAGGCTAACATGACATTTTTTCGGCGAAACGAGCCTAAAACGACGCCGGTTTTTGCCGACGTGGCCAAATAATGTAAAAACGGCGTTGTTTCGGGCTGACGTGGTAAAAAAATAATATAAAAATAAATTAAATTAAATTTAAATTAAATTTAGTTAAAATATTTAAAAATAATAATTTTAAAATTAAAAAAATTTAAAATAAAAGGAAAAAGAAAAGGGGGCCTGTGTCGGGAAGGGTTGGCAACGGAAGGGGGAGGGTTGGCCGGGATCGCCGATCGATCGGCGGCGAGGGCTCGCGAGCCCTTGCTCCATATCGGGTGAGGGTTGCGGCCCTCGCCCGGATCCGGCGAGGGTCGGCGGCCCTCACTCGGCCGGGCCAAGGGCCGCCACTCGCCTGGGGGTGCCGATCCTCGCCGAACGGGTGAGGGCCGCGACCCCTCGCCACTTGCCACAGATCTGCGCAAGGGTCGCGGCCCTTGCCTAGATCCGGGGAGGGTCGGCGGCCCTCGCCCGGCTGGACCAAGGGCCATCAACCCTCTCCGAATTTGGGTGAGGGCTGCAACCTCGCCCGATCCAGGGCAAGGGATCGCGAGCCCTCGCCGCCGATCGACCGGGGTCGCCGGCCCCTAGCCAAGGGACGGTGACCCCGCCGACCCTCCCCACTTCGTCGCCGACCCTTCCTAGCGACGGCGAGGAGGCGATGGCGGGTTGAGCCCTCACCCACGCCCCCACCCCTCCCCCTTTTTTTTTTAAATTTTTTTAACTAAATTTAATTTTAAAATTATTATTTTGTAATATTTTAACTAAATTTAATTTAATTACTTTTTATATTATTTTTTACCACATCAGCCAAAAACAACGTTGTTTTTGCATTATTTGGCCACGTCGCCGTGCAAAACGGCGTCGTTTTTGGGCTTGCTTCGCGGAAAAATGCCACGTCAGCTTTTTTACCGGATTGGCACTCAAGTGATCCATTTTGCTTCGATTTTGGCACTTAAGTGTACATTTCATAAGTTATGGCACTTAAATGTCCATTTTCTGCCAAATTATGGCACTCTAGGGGTCCGCGTGTCTATATCCAACCGTTATTTTTGAGCTCAAGCTTAAATTATCAATAAAATATGAGAAAGAGAATATATATATCTAAATAGAATATAATATATTCAGTAACTATTTATGAGCTTAAGCCTAAATTACCAATAAAATATTAGATCAAAATATAAAAAGCCCTCTAGTGTCGCGGGGGTGCTACCCCTACACAATTGATGACAAGCATGAACCACAGTTCAACAATTTTGGGAATGATAATGGCATTTTGCAAAAGTAGAGATTAATAATTGACGCAGATCACATGAGGGGGTATATAGAGCTAAAACTAAAGGTGCAAAGATGTATTTTCGAAAGTAGAAGTAAGTTTTTTGGTCATTGGGTAAAAATTCATGCGTGGTGTTGGTATTTCAGTTAATTTATTTTTAGTCCTCATATATTGTATGCTTCAGCGCATTAGCGTTGGGAAATAAAAGTAATCAAACATCTGAATCGCTTTCTTCTTTAAATAGTAATGCCGTCCGCAGTATGGGCACGTCTTGTGTCGAATTTGCAATCATTTCTGCCAAATATGCCTTGGAAAGGGACCTGTTGTCCCTACATTATACATGCGAATGTTACTGAAGTATCAAGATTAAGGTTTGCCGAATTTGAAAGCCACATAGACTAAACTAGACTGGTTCAATCTTTTTGTTACATTGCATGTAGCTTTTATAAATCGAAGCCCAACAAAGGATGAATGAAGGAGAAGTTAAAAAGAAAAGAAAAGTAAAAAAGAGGATGAAATAGACCCGTACAAAGCATGATCAAGTATAAATGGAGGGACCAACCTAGATTTAGCGAATGAAGGTGAGAAACAAAATTACAGGACGTAGAACGATAGGAGATAGACCAGGTTTCCAAACCGCCAGAGAGTACAAGAGACGATAACCGGCTGAATAATTGGAAAAGCTCAAGAGCAGAAACCCTAGATTCGAACGAGCCGAGCCTACTTTAGGTATTTTAATCTATGAAAGATGGGCAGCACAAATTGTGTAGATTCTATGTCAAAATATACGAAAACTTCGCAAAGGCGATTTACATTTAAATAGATTGGAATAAACTAAAAAGGGCCTGTCCTGTTATTCTGGTTCTTTAGAGCAAGTGGACACCTTTTCCAAGAACATAGCCACATAGAAAGAACAGAAACTAGGAAAAAAAAATGCTGCGTATATAACTATCGTTAACGACCCATTTTAACGCTATTTAATAAATGAAAAAAGTCGAAGAAATTGATGATTTTCATGAAACTCTTGTATAATTTAACTGCTCGAAGAAAGTAAGGAAGGAATGAGTGCAATTATAACCTTAATTGATCACCTCCTTGTTGAGGTGATGGTTCAAGGGGACAATCATTTATACCTCATTAATTTTTTTCTCGTACCTTTTCGATTGATCATGGTACCAATATAATTCACTTTGCCATGGGAGGTGGGTCCCCGTAACGTCGCCCCGGGTTTACGTCGCTGGCTGCCAGTTGTATGACGGTTTCCGAGTCATCAAAATATATATATATATAACTCACTTGATCCTCTATAGCCGAATTATTACTAATTGGGTTCGTGGTTCCGAAGAAGCATCTTTAGCCAAAAAAAGAAAAAGAAAAAAAAGCTTTTACTACCATCACTAATTGAAGCATGGATCCAATTCAATTGGAAAACCACATAATCATAAATTGAATTATTGTCTTTAAATCGTGCAACTTTTACATGTAATGATAAAACTTTAATTTTTCCCCAAAACCTAGAATGGGTTGGTTCTTGAGCCTAGAATTGGTAGTTCTAGAATTGACCACTTTGATTCCAATTTGGAACTATGGCCCACATGGTGGGTTCTTCGTTCTAGGCTAAGAACTGACCCACCTTAAAATCGATCATCCCTATTTATAATAATGTCCTCTTGATATATCTAGGTATAGTTTTAAGAAAGACTGAAAGAGTTATGTTGACTCAACTTGGAAATTTGATTCTCAAATATCTATAAACTTTCTTTATATATATATATGAAAATGATGATAGTATTCTACAGGATTAAATCCTTAGGCAAATTTGAGCTTCATATTTTAACAAGTCTGGATAGCTGAAAATAACGTGCCTCCCTCAAATATTTAAATTTAGTTGCTTAAATAGAAATACAAATAATTGAAAACTGAGATCTTTGTTCATGAACCATCTATATATCCTTTTTGTAGTATAAATTTAAATCATCATATTAATCATGGGCATGAAGTAGAGATATTTTCGAGTTATGTTTGGTTTATTTATGTCGACTATAATTACGCCGTGATTTTAGTTTGGTCACATGCATTAATTGTGAGCTGAATTAGTACTTTACTTTAGCTTTCTAACGCTAATTTGCAATTTTCTTGAGTTGGAGCAGTTGCCAATAATGACCTAAATCATAAGTTACTTTTTTCTGACCATATTATAACTCGTCATAATCACGTCATAGTTTCTGAGCATACGATCTCAGTAATGCAAAACCTTTGACCGTACTACAGTACTACTATCCTGTGATCCAATACCCTGTCGAATTCCGAAGGAGGGGTTTGTCGAGACATTGGCGCGGCACTCGTTCGTGCTTGCACGACCGGTACGACGCTGCTCAACATCGCATTAATGCAAGTCGTAGCAAAGGACAAAGCTGCAACGTGTTTGCTGTCGCGGTGGTCCTCGCTGCGGGAGGGGATTTGGAGGAGATTTTCTTGTTGCGTCTCTTGACCATTGAATGTGTGGTTGCTTTCCAAGGGTTTGATGTTCGCTCGAGCCCGAAACCACCCACGAGCATCGGGCCAAGATATGCTACGAAATGGTTTGGGAAAGTTCGTGGATTCAGGGGTTACGTATGGGAAAAGGAAATGTGTAGATCGGCTTGGTGATGATGTCTTGTGAAATCAATTGGAGAGACATCGAACGAGAGATTGAGACTCTAAACTAGCTGGAAAATTACCAAGAATACTCGTAAATTTATTGTATTTATGCTTTGATTCAATCTTAAATTTTTTGACGATTTGCTAATTGATTTCTAAAACTTTTAATTATGCCTTTTAATCCTGAATGTTTTGAAAATTTGTCAATCTAGTCATTCCGATCAAATTTGTGCATAAAACTTTGACATGGTGATCTAGTTAACGTTGATTGTCTTATGTGACATAGCCACGGTTAGGATTAATGTGACAACTTTTTTTTTTCGACATTTTTAAAGATATTTTTCTGAATTTTTTAATCATTTCTTTTTTTTTTAATTTAGAAAATAAAAAATTAAAGAAATGCAAAAAAATGTTTATGTTAGTGTTGAACATGCCACATATGATAACTAATGCTAACTAAATCGCCACATCTTCTGAATAAAATTGATTGGAATGACTCAATTGGTAAATCATTAAAATGCTTATGATTGAATTAACACAATTAAAATGTTTAAGACTGATATGACACAAGTGAAATTCTTTTATGATTTTTTTTTTTTTTGGTAATTTCCCCTCGAACTAGTGTAAAGTTCATCGAAAGAGAGATTGCAATCGCATTAAAAATTTATTTGTTATCATGCTCTGAAACGTAACAAAGAAAAAAAGAATGTACTGATGAGGGATGAAGAAGGCTTTAGGTTATATTGGACATTTCGAATTCAGAATTAGTTAAAAAATGTTCATAGATTTAAGTCATGTGTGTTTGGCTAAGAATTGTTCAATTTGAGTCTCTCAGGACATTGAATAGTTGGGAGCGTTTTAGGGGAGCGTCGCAATGCCAACCCTACTTGTCGCTATATCTTTTTTTTTAATAGCTATACCGGGAGCATACGCAAGATGTTTGATTCAGATATATTCCAATCTTAGGGAAGGCGAAAGGTCTTATCAATTGAGCAATCTGAGGGTCAGTCCGCTGCTATATTTGTCCGTGCAGTTTGCATCATTTGTTCTTTAATAGAAAACTATCGATCCGTTGTACGGTCCATGACTGATTTGAGCGGCTTACTCATGATTCCATTTGGCGAGTCCTAGGCTTGGCTTGACATGTAGCTTGCCATATTTATATAATCGATTGATTGAGCTACGAAGCTAATTTCTTGGATTGACGCTCCCATTGAATTTTGTCAAGTTTAGACTACACTAGCTATCCAAATTTCTGGGTTGATTATTATTGGATATAAAATTCAAGGACTTAAGTATTTCTTATCCATAATTAGATGAATTACACTAATAAAACTGGATATTTTTATATCCTATCATGTCCATTGTTTAATATTTGTGGCATATACCATATTTAATTTAAGTGCCATAATTTATTTTAAGGATAAGTGCAATAGAAGTTCTAGAACTTGTCACGAAAATGCAATTGAGTTCTAAAATTTGCAAAAAGTACAATTAAGTCATAAAACTTGTCAAATTGTTTCAATCAAGTCCTAAAGTTAACACCGTAAACCTTTTTAACATGAAATGTTGATGTGGCGCTCGACGTGGCATTTAAAATGAATTTTTATTTTCCATGTGGTTTTTTAATTATTTTTTTATTCAATTTTTTAAGCAAATTAGATTAAAAAACTAAAAAAGAAAAGCTAAAATTTAATTTTAAAAATTGTTTGAAAAAAAAGAAAGAAATACAAAATGTAGCTCTTCCCCACCACCGCTGTCGCCCATCGTTGGAGGGGCCAGTGACGATCGCCGGCCTTGGGTAGGTGGTCGACCCTCGCTGGCTCTAGGCAAGGGCCGGTGACCCTCACCAAGCTTGGGCGAGGGTGCCCAGATTTGGGCGTGTCGGCCCTCGTGGGGGGCTGACGGCCGTTGCTTGCCTTGGGCGAGTCATCGTCAGCCCTCAAGGGGGTGGCGACCGTCACCCGCCTTAGGTGACGCCTTGTTAGCCGTCGCTCGAGGCTGGTGAGCCTCGCCTAGATCCGGCGAGCCTCGCCAACCCCGAGCGAGGGCGACAAGGCATCCCTTAGAGCGGCGATGGTCACCGACCCACTTGCCAAGAATTGGCGAGCCTCGTCGGCCCCGAGCGACGGTCGACGAGTCGTCGCCCAGGGCCGGTGACAACTCGCCCAGGGCAAGTGACGGCCACCGGCCCCCTGCGAGGGTTGCCGAGCCTCACCTAGGGCTAGTGAGGCCTTAGCCTGGCTGGGCGAGGTCCAACCACCCCCGCCTAGGGCCGGCGATGGGCGGCGACGAATGAAGTGCCGGCCAATTTTTTTTTTTTTTTTGAACTGTTTTTTTTAAAAATAAATTTTAACTTTTCTTTTTAGTTTTTAAATTTAATTTAAATAAAAAAATTAAAAAGCCACATGAAAAATTAAAAAATCATTTTAAATGCCACGTTAGCATTTTATGTTAAAAAAGTTGACGGTGTTAATTTTATGACTCGATTGAAATAATTTGATAAGTTTTAGGATTTGATTGCACTTTTTGCAAGTTTAAGGATTCAATTGCATTTTCATGACAAATTTTAGGACTTTTATTGCACTTATCCCTTTATTTTTATTTTTGATCATTACAACACCAAAAAGTGTGAGCAAATTAAACGTTCCGAGTAAGAATTAATAACAAGAACAAAACTTGAGCACAATTATTTTACATGGTTTGACAGTATGTCTATTCCATAAAGGAGAGATTTATGAGATGGTTCCACTATAATCAGAAAAAAAAAGGAGATAGCAATTCCTCAATCACACTTAGTAACAAGCTTTGCCTAGTCCTAGGTCCTAGATAACACCGGAATCTATAAGAATCAATTGCAATAAAGTAGTTTTCTCACATATTCAACTCTATTGGTTGACGGATTTCGAGAGCTCTCCAGATTTTTCCCAAATTGTATGGACAAACATACAAAAAGTTTGCGTCGAGTCTACATTTCGGCCGGGTGTGTCCAGCTACAATAGGCCCGGACACCTGAACACTATATTGAAAATTAGATTTGGCTATGGATGTTTGTCGAGTGTCCGGCCAGGATCTTGACCACTTCTTGGTCGGCTACCCCTTAATGGCCTGGCTTGTCCAGGCGATTAGGTGGGTCGTCTCCCGCAAGCACTCCGAGAGATCTCATTAATCACATAATCAGGTCGATTCCAAATCGAATGGAAAAAACCTCAAGCCCTAGTCAACTCTCCCGAACCCTCTGAGGCTCCTCACTACTGCAGATGTTGACCAAGTCCGAACAGTACCAGAACTTGGTAAGTGCGATAGACTTCATTAAAGAGTTCGCTGGATTATCCATTTTGTGTACTTTCTCAATGGATATGGTTTCCTAGGACACATATCATGGATAAAACGGTACGTGATATCAATGTATCTCATCCGCTTGTAATAGATCTTATATATGGTCAAATGTATTGCACTTTTTCATATCGAAAAATGTATTGCACTTTTTTTTTTTTTTATTGACCGAGGAACCGCCGGAGATCATCTTTCGGGGATCACACGACCTTTCAATACTCGGTGGAACCGTCAGGCCTCGCCGCAAGCCGCTATTTAGATGTAAACCTCGGGGGAGGCTAGTCCAGGACCCCCCACTTCAGACACTTTAGCAACAAGAGGGTTCGAACCCTCGACCTCTGTGATGAGGGAGAAAACTTATACCAATTGCGCTGCCTGTGGTTGGGTATGTATTGCACTTTGATTGTTGTAGCAAACAACAATCTTCTTCTATTGCAATCCTTAGTCACTGAGCAAACCTTG
Source organism: Eucalyptus decipiens (assembly GCA_014182575.1). Classification (NCBI taxonomy): domain Eukaryota; kingdom Viridiplantae; phylum Streptophyta; class Magnoliopsida; order Myrtales; family Myrtaceae; genus Eucalyptus; species Eucalyptus decipiens. Next base: position 40,759,968 of record CM024613.1, on the reverse strand, counting down.
AGCCAAATAACTTTTCTGATTGCCCTGGTTTGTGCTTTCCAACTGATGGCACACCTGCAAAATGAACATATAATGTGTCACGAACCTCCACCCATCCAAGTCACCGGAAAAATCTAAACCCTCATCAACGGTTATACCTCTTGGAGCCCGCCTCTTCACCAAAGTAAAATTGACATCTGTTGTCCCTCTTGTGGTGCAGGGTAAGCTAAAAGCTTAAGAGTGCGCAACTAGCGGGACACTCACTGATTTGGTGTTCTACATGCTAAATAGCCCTGACACTCAAAAATGTAATCACTTTGTGATTCCTGAAGCGTACCTTCAAACCTATCCCTCTAGATCTCCACATCAAGTATCTTTTAAGCTACGCCTAAAGTCTTTCATATTGAACTCACTACTTAGTTGCCATTCGGCTATTAGAACATCAAATAGATGTAGCTGCTGGCTTTCTATCTCAGAAACAGAAGACTTCAACTGAGTTGGGGATTGCATCTTCTATTTTTGAATGATCCTGCTGGCTTTCTATCTCATCTGGCTAGGTCGTGGCTACCTGTCATTGGAAGCACGCTCTACGTCTATAGTAGGAGGCTAGTCCCATCTCGTCTTTTCCCTCGGAGGGTCTTCTAGTTGATGCTGGCTTGGACGCTTTGAAGATGGAGCCACTCACGGCCTTCAGGGATGCGGTTGGGGATGGTTTCACCTCTTCGGAAGTTGATATCGACTGATCCTCCTCTGCGGTGTCGTCTCTTTGTTGTTATTCCTGTCCTTGTCTTGTCTTGGTTTTGGTTGGGGTGGTTCTGTGTTGTTTGCTGGATACCCCTCCTCTCTATTTGGTTGTGGCCATTGTTTGGCTGTTTGCTCCTTTTGCTGGTTGTTTTTCTTCTCCTCTTCTGCTTTTCTTCCTTTTCTCGGCACCCTTCCACTCGGGTTGACTTCTATGTCACCTTAAGTGTAAGTTTTGGTGCCGGGTTCCCTTGCTGTACAGTTGTATAGCTTATTGGTTTAAAGTCAATATATATCTTACCTTCTACCAAAAAAAAAAAAAAATCAAATAGATGGAGCTTCTATCCTTTAACCTCCTCCAACACAAGTGCTTTGCACTTCTTTTGTCAAACATTTATTCAGTTAAGATGCATTTGGTAACCATTATGTTCTAGAGAAATATTTCTACTTAAAAATGATTCTTTTTTATCCTGTTCCCTAAACAAGTTTTTGAGTATATGAAGATGTTTGGTAACTATTCAAAATTTATATTCCAAGAATAGAAAGGCGTTAGGTACAATCCTTTATTTATTTTTAAATTTTATTATATTTTTCTCTCTCTTTTTCCATCCCTCTTCTTCTTTTTCTAGCTGGTTGCTGGCCATGGCAATATCCGACGATTGGCTGGGCGAGGTCCGACAACCTTGAGTGAGCCTTCCTAGGCTAGGGTGAGGTTTGGGGAGCTTGTCGAACCTCGCCTCTCTAGGCTGGGGTGAGGTTTAGCGAGCTCACCGAAGCCTTGCCCGGCGAGGCTGAGTCTCACAGTGGCTGGTGCCTCATCGATGGCTGGGCCAAGCCTTGCCCAAGCCTAGCGAGGCTCTTGCTAGGTCGCTAGAGCTTGCCTAGCCGATTGCCGACCATGGAGGGCTCTAGCGAGGTTGCCAACTCGCCTAGCCGGCCATGGGGCGACCGGCAATGAGGAAGAAGAAGATAAAATGAAAATAAGAAAAGAGGAGAGAAAAAAAAAGTTTGGTTTGATTCTAGAGTTGATCCTGAAAACAAGGAATAACTTTTTTCTACTTCGTAATTCTATTCCAAATTTATTCTCCGGAACAAATTTGTTTTCGAGAACAAAAAGTTACCAAACAAATTGTTTTTTTTTTTTTTTTTGTATCACAGAACAAAAAAATAAAAATAAAAATAGAACAGGCCCTTACCCTTCATGAGAGGGCGTGTCAATTGCATCTCGCGTCCCTTAGCTATGCAGGTTGAACCGGTCTAGCATGAGTCTAAAGTCTTCCTCTTGCTTCGAAACACAAACTTTTCTGGTCGGACTTCCCCGCTCATACATTATAATGGCCTGCAAAGATTCATTATTCTGAATATAGTAAAGTCTTCACCGATCAAAAGTACAGAAAGAGGAAAGAACCTCTACGAGTAGTCTGCATACTGTGATCTATTCACTATTCAGTCTCCTACTCCATCTGCAAAAAACCTCGCATGGGAATCTTCCAACCCAGACGTGTTCTTCCACCCACGATCGATTTCTGACTCTGGCGCAATGATGACTACGAGTCCACCAATCAAATTTATCAGATGAAGCGAGCGTGGGAGACGGATGAAAAGATGGGCCATAGACGGCCTAACAGAAGAGCTGAGTGATTTCGTGAATGACTTTCATAGTCTTGCATGAATATGGAGAAGAAGACTCCCATGGAATTTACTCCAAAAAGGTATCAAGTCCAAAGCCCTTGGCTTGTAACACGAAAAGATGGAAACAAAACGAGGGCTGCACCATCTATGGGATGCTCCTGTTTCAGCACAGATGGGAGACCAGAGGAAGAAAGCTTTTGCGGGGTTCCATTGTGACGTGAGAATGCCTAAAAAATTGGGATTTAGGTTTCATTTGTTTAGCGGAAAATAAATAATTTGAAAAATATTTTCTTAAAAATTATTGTTTGTATCACTTGTAACAACGAATAAACGAAAAATAATTTCATCATTTATGAATAAATTTAGACATATTTTTGTTTACAGTGAAAATATTTTTCAATCTCAAGCAATATAACTAATCCTTTTTATTAAAATGTTTTTCAAATCGTTTATTTTCCACGAGAGAAATGGGCCTTAAGTAAACAGATTTTGATAGTACTTTGTTGCCCAATTTGACTTTGATATTGGAGTGCGTCTTTGATCCAACTCACGCTCTAACTCTACATAGTATTTTATTTGCTCGAGCTTAAACTCGACTATTCAAAATTGAACCTAGTGGAAAACTCAAGCTCCTTCTCAATTTCTTTATCATCAAAATAGAAACTAAAAGTGATGTAAGTTTCATTTTTAATTAGTGTTATGAACAAGGGAAATTGTCCAATCAATAATAAACTTATTATATAGATGCCAATTTAATTTTAAAACTTTCAATTTTGCTAATTGAGTTTTCAATCTTTTCAATCAATTTTTTCTGGAAACTATTAACATGGTAGTGTGACACATAATACGGCCAGTGATAATTGGACAATAACGTCAGCAATTTTCAGCAAAAATTGACCGGAAATACTACATCAAATTTTTGCGTAAAGGTTTAAACTAGATCGACAAAATTGGAAATTTTAGGATTAAATTAATATCCATATAACAAGTTTATAATTGAATTGGTAATTTTCTTGTTATGAATACAATCATATATTTAATCTGAATGTCTTTTTAACTTCTTATTAATTAGCTTGCCGAGCCACTTCAATCTAGTACGAGAAAACTATATGAGATTGTAACTCACTATGGTTGCGTTTGGTAGTCTAAATTTGAGTCCAAATAGGTTAACAAGTTATTCCATTCGGTGTTTGGTGATACTTTTTGGACTAGATAAATCCATATACATTTAGAAAAATTGCTAGATGAGAAATCTATCCTAGGAGGTAGGATAAATCGGATTGAATATAAATTTGAAAAAAACCACAAGGACACCACCAAGATAGCCAGTCATCTTCACTTCCAACAATTGGCTTCGACTGGGTTGGTCGTCACCAATGGTCTCTGATCGCATTTCGACGAGTGAGGGTGAAAAGGGGTCTTAAGACAATGCTGTGCTAGTTTTGCATAGATCATCTTTTCCAACTCAATTGCACATGTCCTTCACGTCAAGCTTGACCTTTCACATATGATCCACAAGATAGCTGTTCACCCGTTGGTTGATGTAGAACGGCTTGTAGACCATTGGCTTTGTGGGGACCTCGCTCTCAAGCATTGACTTCCACTTGATGTGCATCGACAATGCTGCAAACCTCCTCTTGTGCGAGCCCACCCCACGACGCACACCTTCTTCATTATTGTGGGAAAATTGTCCATAAAAGTTTAAATCTATTGCACTTTTGCCAATTCAATCTTAAACCTTTCAATTTTGCCAATCAAGTCCTTCACCATTACACCTTTTGCTAATTGAGTCAATATAACCAATTTTGCCTGGAAATTGTTAACGTAAATAGTATATGTTAATGTGGCAACTTTTAATAATATTTTATTATTTTATTATTTTTAAAAATATTTTTAACTTTATTTATTTATTATTACTTTTTTGGGTTTGGAGAGAAGGCCAGCGAGGGTAGCCGGCCAACCATCGTCGATCACACGTAAGGGTAGCACAACCCTTGCTAGCCAAAAGTGAGGGCCGGCGGACTTTTATCGGCCTTGGGTGAGGGTCATGACGCCCTCATTAGCGAAAGCGAGGGCGCTAGAGCCCTTGCCCAAAACCAACGAGGGCATTGCTGCCCTTGCCTTTGGCTGGTGAGGGTCGGCCCTAGCCGGCCTTCTCTCGAAATCTTTATAAGAAAAAAAAAAAACAACAACAACAACAAAGAAAAGTAAAACAAAAAAAGAAAAAAAGCATAAAAAAAATCATTAAAATACCATTAGATATTATTTAAAAATTACTATGTTAGCATTGGCCATCCACATTAGCAATAGTGAAAATATTTAGAACTTGATTGACAAAATTGAAAATGTTTAGGACCAAATTAGCAAAAGTGCAATAGTTTTAGAACTTTTTAAACAAATTTCCCCCACTAATGCCTCCCATAGCTCCTCATGATGCATGAGCCACTTTCTTCGGTTATGAAGTCTGGCTATATGATCTGTAGGAATTACCTCTCACTGTTCACGAGACTGTTCTAGAATTAAATGAACTCGTGTTGATTGAGAGTTGTCATGCTCCGAGGTCGACTTACCAATATGTGATCAAAAAGGTTTCAATCTCACATACAAGATGAACCCATAGGGGATGAGAATTTTAAAGATTTCAAATCCTATTTTAGGTTTCGCCAAATATATGATGGGATATCTTTACAATTTGAGGATATTTGGACATTTCAAATTTCCTTTTATCCAATCCTATCCCAATTTGAATTCAAACAACCAAATGTAGCCTATGAATACGAGTCATTACCCAAAGAATACATAACATGCATAGACGGTCTTAGACCACTCTCTTCCACTCAGATTATGTTGTAATATGCGATTGAGCCATTTGAGAACTTGAAGACTCATATCGAACAGGCTCCATTTGTTTCATATATAATGAATAATTCAGAAAATAATTTCCTAAAAATGCTTGTGTTGCTGGAAATAATTAGTCAATTAAACATATTTTTATTATCGACAACAATTTATGATTAAATATTTTGCGGGCGACGAAAATATATTTTGTTAATTCATTTTTGAAAATAATATAAGTGATTATTATAAGAAAATGTTTTCCAAATCATTTATTTTTCACGAATAAATACACCATAAAACTCATCTCCAATTGAGAATAGGCAACTAGTGGGGTTGGAAGCAAGCAATTGCCTACTGCTTATTTTCTCTCTCTCTCTCTCTCTCTCTCTCTCTCTCTCTCTCCTGTCTCTCTTAGGGTTTCCTCTCTGAAACTGATAGCTCGCTATTTTGAAGCCACGTTCTAGAGGGAGAGAGAGGTCCCTCTTTTGGGGTTCTCTCTCTCTCTCTCTCTTCAAGACCTCTTAGTTGATTTCTTGGAATCTTTCTAGATTTGCTCGCTTGCTTTGGTTCTAGGTGTTTACTCCATACTGTCATGCATTCCGCAAATCTTCGAAGCTTGTTTGCCGTGTTCAATGGCTGGCTTATCTAAAATTGATTTTATATCAACTAGTATTTTTTTTTTTTTTTTTGCAGCTATTCTCTCTCGATTTAGAGTAAAATCTAGATTTAGATGCTCTTCTATCCCAATCTAGTTATAGAAATGGGATTTACAAGGTGTTATCTATGCTCTTTCAACTATTGATGTTGTTGTCTCGTATGGTGATGGTGCTGGAGACGCCAAACCTATGCGCACACTGCTTTCGGCAAAGCAGTATTACTAGAAAGGGAAATCTCGTCATGCGCTCATCAGTGATGATGATGCGAGTTTCGGTGTTGTGCTTTGAAATTATAATAGATTTGTTCTTGTGGAATAAGTGAGTCTTTGCAAACTGTATTGAGTTGTTTCACTTTTTAGATTTGAATTGGATTGTAACTTTTTGGGATAGATTTTTTCTTCAAGTTATGTATCTCTTTTATGTGAAATAAAGATTTTCCTTCCGACCAAAAAAAAAAAAAAAAAAAAAAAAAAAAAAAACTAAGGGGGTTGGAGCAGCCTTTAGGTCGAGCTTAATTGCTAGTTAGTACCTCAAGATCTAATGTAATAAATCATCTAATGAACATCATATCTACCGACTGCGAGAGGCCTGAGCAAAGTTCGAACATCAATGCTGTAACTTGAGCTTCTCAAATTCTACCGATGTTAAATTGATGGAATCAAATAGTAAGAGAGATTTAAATCCACGGTCGAAATAATACCAAAAAAAAAAAAAAAGAATTATGTACGGCGAAGAAATATGTGGGTGTGGCTAGATAACTCCTCTCTCTCTCTCTCTCTCTCTCTCTCTCTCTCTCTCTCTCTCTATATATATATATATATAAGTTCAATAATTCAAGAGAGAAAAATCAAGGAGCAAACGGGTAAAAGGTGCTATAGAGACTACTAGGCTCTCATTTACCGCAAATAACCGTTTGCGTTGTCTTTCCAGCTCTAATACTATAAACTATGCTAAGTTTCACTAATTACAGATTAAATAGCACTGTTTAATTAAAAAGAAAAAAATATTCGAAATTGTGACCTTCAACGGAATATCAAAAGCTCTTTACCCAAAAAAAAAAAAAAAAACCGGAATATTAAAAGCTTTGCAGATCACATAAGATTTTTTTTTGTTTTTTGTTTTTTTGCTTATTATCAAGTTTCCATGTTTTCAAAATCTTCCTATCTGAATTTTGCTCTTTTGAACAAGTTTTAGGCAGAATCTCAAGTACCGGGGATTAGGGTATAGTCTCTCCTTAGGTGCATAATCATCTCTTAATCACTACTAATCAACTAGCTAGCATTGCATAGTCTCTTAATTAACAACCTAAAACGAAATTAGTCAATTTTACCAATCTTTGATCCATTGGTTTCAAGTGCCCCACAAGTGATTGTTGCCTAAATGGCCTATAAATCTTAAAGATCTAATCCTGAAACTCAAATTCTCATTTTACAATGGTTTCAGGGTATTTATACAATAATGCGTACTTCAATTTTTTATTGTGTTTCCTCTTCCGGATTTCGAACTCTTTTTATTTTTTATTTTTTTCGCATAATCATATGTATGCTCTTGCGCTACTTACTATACCCAAGAAAACTTCATGATGGTTCTCAAAGTCGAACTTTTTCTAAAAAGCATGGATGCCTAAGCCTATTTGAAAGACAGATCATAATATTACGTTATTGTATAACGAGTAAAAGCGTTTTCTAAAGAATGTTAACATAATCACCGTGGCTCTTTTTGCTGATATCTGAATTTATTTTCTAAAATAAATCAAATATTTAATCTTTTTTTCTTCTCTTTTTTTACTAACCCGGAACAGTGTTTGATTCCATAACCATTTAAGGGTCAGTTTGTTTGATGAAAAACCATTTTTGGAAATTTTTTTCGGATTTTCTATAGTTTGAATGACGGAAAATTAACCGATTGACGCAAAACATTTCCCATTAACTTAAAACAAAGGTTTGAATTATGAAAGACAATTTCTTGTTCTGACAAGCAAGAAGGAATCATTCTTCTTGATTTCTTGCTTTGCATCCAAGTGAGAGTAATAGGTCTGCCAATGTCCATTTCCCATCTCTCCTAAATTCTCTCCCACCCCTCTCTCTCCCCCTCTCTCCCTCTCTCCCTCCTTCCGAATAGTTCTCATCTATTTTTCTTAAGAAATTTTCTACCATCTCCTAAATATATTTCATTAATGCTCATATTCTTATGAATTTCCCAAAACCAAGGTCATGTATAATATATTGCAAATATGATTCCATTATTTCTTTCCTAATTTTTTTGTAATACACATGTTTTTCTTGGTCTAGTAATACATGTTGTTTTGAAGGGTTACCAAATAAACAAAGAAGACGTTGATTCAATTTGTTAGCCATCTCATGTTATTATTAATGTTAAAGCTGCCTTAAGTGGTTAAACTTATTGCCAAATACTATAAAATCAATATTTCAACTTGTTTTCAGCACAAATAAAATCAATATCTATTTTTCTTAAAATTTTTATCCCATCTCCTAAATATGTTTCATTAATGCTCATATTCTTATAAATTTCCCAAAACCATGGTTATGTATAATATATTGCAAATATGATTCCATTATTTCTTTCCTAATATTTTTTGTAATTCATTTTATTTTTCTTGGTCTAGTAATACATGTTGTTTTGAAGGTTACAAAATAGACAAAGAAGACGTTGATTCCAATTTATTAGCCATCTCATGTTATTATTAATGTTAAAGCTGCCTTAAGTGGTTAAACTTATTGCCAAATACTATAAAATCAATATTTCAACTTGTTTTCAGCAGAAATAAACACCTAAAAATTGTCCAATTTCTCTAAAATTAAATTTTTTGAGAACAACTTCCAGCGACAGGAAATATTAAGTGAAACAAAATACCCTAAGCTCTACTGCAAATTCCAAATTTCGTAAACTTTCTTTTCTCTCATGTATTTTAAACTGTCATTTTAATTTTTGTTACAAATTTTTATTCAACCATACACCTAATTTAGTAGTTTAATACTTCGACAGAGCTGCAATGGTAGCTCAGCTCTTACCATTCTCATCTCCGCATGATTGCAAGTCTGAAACTTGCTCAACGTCTCCAATCTCCATAACCTCTAAACAGTCACTTTCAGAGGCTCTCTCTCTCTCTCTCTCTCTCTCTCTCGCGTGTACTCTTGCTATAATTCACATGAAGATCGCAAAAAAATGGTGGATGGGTTTTAGGGGGTCTGAATCTGATGAGAGACGTTTCCATCTTTGGCCTTTTTTTTTTTTTTTTTAATGTTTCTCTCCCTGCAAGCCCCTTGAAATTAATAAAAGATAGTGAAGGAGCGAAAAACGAAAAATAAAAGTATATATTATGCGGGAGTCTAAAGAATAAGTACAAAGATAAAATTGAAATGAAAGTGATAGGTAAGAGAGCATAAAGTGGGATGAAGGGTCATCTTTTGCTTTATAAATAACCAGCTCTTAGGGCTAGCTTGCTTTCATCTTCACCATCTTCTGCGTAGTTTCAACATTTTAGAGTTGAAGAAAAGGAGAAAAAACTAGGCAAAGTAAGTAGCAATTTCTTCTTTTTCGCTCAATTACCATATCAGCTCTTCTGTTTCTTTATCATCTCCAGCGAAGAGTTTTGAAGTTCGTAAATTTTCCACTCAGTTCTTGAGTTCCACTCTTTTGGGGTGGATGAATCTTTTCTTCAATTTCTCTGATATGCTCTTTTCAGATACTTCTGCAAAAATTCTCATCAATTATTTTTTCTGGGTACAATATTTGTATTCTAAAGAATTACTTTTATGTTGGTCAATTGATCCAGCTTACGACCATGGTTTTTCCAACCCAAGCCACGCACGAGGAGTCCCCGCAGAGGAAAATGGGGAGGGGAAAGATCGAGATCAAGCGGATCGAGAACACGACGAATCGGCAAGTGACTTTCTGCAAGCGGCGGAATGGCCTCCTCAAGAAGGCATATGAACTCTCCGTTCTTTGCGAAGCCGAGGTCGCCCTCATCGTCTTCTCCAGCCGCGGCCGCCTTTATGAGTATGCCAACGATAGGTATCTTCGTTCTCTGCTCTTTGGGTTGTTTTGTTTAATTTCTTAGGGTTTGCCCGAGTTTCTTGTATTTCTTTTGTGATTGGAAGAAAATTTCTTTTTCCGTCTTTTTTCTTTACAAGATTTGCTTCTTTTTTATGGAAAGTACTGCGCTGGGTAAAGAAAATTTAGGCAAAATCTGAAGGGGGTGTTCATGATCTGGACCTGATAAGATTTAGCATTCTCTAACATAGATTTTCTTGCCTTCCCCTTTTTTTCTTCTTTTTATATTTTGGATTTTGTTAGTTTTAAGTGAAGCTCATAAGATTGATCTCTCAACAAAGAATTCTTTTTACCTCTTTTTGCTACTCACTTTTACCTCTTTCTCTTTTGATGATATTCTCTTTATCTTGCACTTGCGGATCCACAGATTTGATAGATACAACAGCCATTTTGCTCCATATTAGAAACAAGTAGAGAGATTTCTATGCTTCTTCCCTTTTTTTCCCCCTTCCTTTTAGATTTTTTTTCTTTTTTTTTAATGTTTTTTGGGCTAAATCTCTGATACCATCTTCCTTTCTCGTCCAATGCTTGGTTGGTTCTCTCTGTCTGTCTGTCTCTCTCTCTCTCTCTCTCTCTCTGCGATTGGTTGCTCAGGTCACCAAACCCTTCATCTTTTCTCGTTGACACTTCCTCAATAACACGTCAGTCTGAGTTTTGCACTTGAAAGGAAACACAATTCGTACATCTCCAAGAGATTGACGTGATTCCTATCAGTTTACAGAAGACTAGGGTTCACAAAAGCCAAGTCCAAATTGCTTTTCTTCCATCTCATTTTTTTGGGTATGGTTAGGTTTGGTTCTTTTGTTTTTTCCTTTTCATGTTAAACACCTCTTATCCACGGAATCCCTTAGATCAGGTCTCAAACTAACAACAGACTTGCTTTTTCCCGACTAAACAAGGACCATAAGTTTCAAGCACATGGAGCCACACACTAATGTCAAAACATAACCCAAATTAGGGTTTTTTTTTTAAAGCGTTTGATGATAACATAATGTGATAAGCGAAGCCACCCGAAGAAGAAACCGATTTAAGTGGGTCTTTGACATACGTTTCTGTCTTTCTTTCAGAGTGATGTAATTGTGGAAACGGAAAAACATTATGGGACTTAGATTAGGTCGGCTCAGTTGTTATTTGCTTTGTTGTTAGGTATAGAATCTTTGGTCACGTCACCCTTTGATATGAACTTGGTTCCTTCACTCCTGACACAAAGTTCAATTATGTCCTAAGTTCCTCTTTTAAATCACTCATCTTGAGCCCTAAGTCATACTCAACGCAAGCTAAGAAAGAAACCCTTCCAAGGCATGTTTCATTTCCGTCTCTTTTTTCGTCTTTTCATTTTCTTTTTATCGAGTCAGAGAGAAAAGCATTTCTAAACTTAGCTCTCTTTCTGGCTACATACGCTGATGCTAAAACAGCAATGATGGTTGGGGGGGAGAGAGAGAGAGAGAGAGAGAGGAACCAATGAGAATTGGGCATGTTTGGTCTAATTTAACAGCATGTTTCACCATTGGCATGGCAGAGGGAGAGTTTTCGTTTTCTCAGGATCTTGCGTAGGTATATTTATGAAAACACTGAAGAGAGAGAAAGAAGCAACAGGAACCTGCGAACCAATAAGAGGGTTCTAGGCAATCTTTTTGCTTCTTTGGAAGCATGGGGAAGCGATACAAAATAAAAGCTGGACAGCTCTGTTGTACTCGGAGTTTCTCAGACTTAGAATGACTTGGATGTGATTATTTAAGCAATTTTTTTATTAACACCGATCAAACATGAAAGATTTGTAAAAGTTTAAGAGCTTTGAATATCCGATATTTATTTATTAAATATGTTCAATAAGTATTCTAAGGAGAAATTAATTTTTTTCTTAAAAAAGCACGTTTGAAATGCGTGCTTTTTTTTTTTATTATTAAAAAAGCACAACAAAAGATAGAACATTAGAAAATTAGGGATTTTGCCAGGGTATTAACCCATGTGTAACAAGAATGCCGGACACCTGGCAAAGAGATTTAGGAGTCAGCCAATCATGTAATTCCTAGCAGTTGAGGTTAACCAATCAGTTGCTCGAGAAAATTAAGGTATCCGCAGCCCCAGGAAAACAGTGGCCTCTGTTGCTTTTTATGTTTTTCTGAGTTTCAGTTCCCTATGTCTGATGCACTAAGAGGTCTTAGGTTTCAAAAGGGTCGCATCTTGTCATTCCTTTCCTGAAAAGATCAGCTCTTTTAACTCAACCCAACAAACATTTAAAGCAGGAATTAGATCTGCTCTTTCCTGCCGCGCTGATTGATTTGATGGCCCAAGGATGGCAAGTCATGTAGGGACTTTGTTCGTGGATGTGATTTTCTGTGTATTGCATCCAATGCTGGAACGTCAAATCTTGACGTGTCGGTGAAATATTAAAACAATTGAGATGTGATGTCTTGGTTTGGAAACTCTGCAATTTAAGTTTTGGTTCTTATTGTTTACAAGTCCTAGTGTGGATAACCAATCTTTAACAAGACTTAGGAGGTGAATTTAATTTGATGGGTAAAAATTGATTACATATCTCATTTCATTGTTACATTATAAAAAACAAAAACAGGAGAATCCATTTTGAGAGTGACAATTCCTTAATGAGTTAAGGGCAGTTTGAGCCATTACTACATGATATCACACTTTATAAAAACTCACCTACCAATATCGTAAGTTAGAGCTTCAAGAAACAAACCGAAAATCTCAACGTGATTATTTCGATTTTGGCCACCCAAGTTATAATTTTTTTGGTTGGTGCCCAAGTTATAATTAGCTAAAGTATTCTATATGACGTATGTATAGCATGCAATGTGTTATACATTTGACACATCCTATCTTTGCATTGTTTCCAAAATTATCTGTCTTCTCCTCAATCTTAAACTTAGTAACCTAGGTCACATTTTTTTCATATCCACCATGGGGCGTCATAGATTTTCTTCTCTTTCATGTATCATTATTTGTTGTATAGAGTCTTGGCTATCCTCAAATATTCAAGAGTGAAGAACAAAATCATAGGGGATCATCATTTCTCTTACAAAGATATGACCTTCAAGCAATTTAAATAAAATAGAATCACCACAGTAGAGTGAAATGGAGGTTCAAGGAATAACCTTTAGATGTTGTGCTATGCGATCTCTATTTAGTCAATAATAATAATAAAGCAACACTGAAGTAGCTCAGTCGTTCTAATAAGGTATACTTTCGTAGGCAGATATGATAGGCCACAGCTAAGCTCAACTGAAATCTTGGTTTATTATTTAGACCCTATTAAGCAATTTCCACGTAGGAACGGGCTAAAAGTTTTGTGAAAAAGAAGCTGGACCACGGGGAAAAAAAATTTAGGGACATCAATATCAATTTATAGTAAAACAAAGATGAGACTGCAAACATATTGTTGCAGTGGCAATGAAGGTAGAATTGCTGATAGCCCTGTAGGAGTCAAGTGGTGGGCAAAAGTGACGGTCTTGTCGGTAACTAATAGAGGAGTTGTTATTGATTAAAGTTGTTAAGTAGAGAAGTCGTGACGATGCATAGGTGTTAGAGGCTGCTTTAGGGTTAACTAGATGTGGTCACCCATCTTGCTTTTATCCGAAAACATCTAGTATAAGGTAAGGCTGGCTTGTCCACTCTAACTAGCTCGTAGATAGGAAAACTAATAATCTAATTTGGCGAAGATGTTCACACCTATAATCTTTTCTATCCCAAGGGCATTTCGGGGAGAAAAAGAGGAAAGCGTTCGCCCGTGAACAGGAAGAATTCGTATGTCATAGATGGGTCAAGTGAATCAAGAGGGATACTGCACTAAGATGCACGAAATCCACGAGCTGAGAGAATGGCGATTCTTGACGTTCAAAATCTTGAAATTAGATGCTTTGACGGCTTCTGTGATTTTTTTTCCTTGAATCAAACTAAGCAAGATTTCATTGGGTTTTGTTGATGCAGTGTCAAAGCAACCATCGAGAGGTACAAGAAGGCTTGCTCAGATTCCTCCAGTAGCGGATCCGTTTCTGAAGCTAATGTTCAGGTATACATTATGAAATACGTTCTGCTTTTTGTTTGCTTTTCCATGTTCTACTTCTGTTGAATTAAAGATCTATGAAACTCAAACTAATAACGTCTCCAGATAAAAAGAAGAAACGAATTCAGAAAAAAAAAAAAAAAAAAAAAAAAAAAGACTATAAATTGCGTTGATAGGTCATTTAAACCTAAAGGGACTTATAGTCACATAAGATACTTAATCATGCTCGCTACAACATATTTATTACGGTAGTTCACATGCTATCTAATCCGACTGGCTTGTTTCATGATGAACTTGTGAATGAAGCAATCCCAAGCATTATATCAACCTCTCTTATGTTAAAACTTCATATGATATGCATGCTGGGAAGATGCGCTTACGGGTCTATAGATTAAAATATAGTCGATTGACAATATATGATAATGAACTAAGTAGCTAACTTCCCATGAAACCTAGGGTAGAATGTGAGTAACTTCGCTAATGACACCTACTTGATTCAGATATAATCTAGACACATTATGATTATGTCCAAGCTAACTTTGATGTATAAAAAATGGCAACGATTCAAATTGCAGGTCAACTGTTCAGGTTTCAAACATGTTCTAAACCTTGATTGAGGAAATTGTTTGATTGGGCCACAAAAATTTCTCGCATTTGTCTTTAGATAAGTTTACGTGTGAGTGATGCTCATTTTTGCAGCCTACCAATAACATTGGTTGGAGGAAGTTTCCTTCATTTAGAGATGAAGAAAAATATTTAACCTTATTTCACATCATCTTCCTGGATTTGCAAATTTCATTAGATACACGTCACATGTTAAATGTTACTATCTCATTATTAATACATTATGATTTTTTAGTTCGACTCAATAGATATTGTAATTTACCTTTTTCAAGAAGCAATTTTTTTCCCGTACTAACATAAAAAAAGATACACTCTGTATCTTCAAGGCTAACACCATCAATAAAGTTACAGAAATTCTAGAGGGTGCATTTGTAGGCTTCTAAACCTCAGGATCCTTAATGTAAATGTTATGAAACTGCATGGTGCATAAGTGTCCTATCTGCCTGTGTAACATACAAGGATGATTATCTCTCTGAATGCACTCGACGTTGAGCGACAAAAGCTGAAATTGCAGATATGGCGTCCATGAAATGGTGGACTAGGATGTCCAAACTCATTTGGCATCAACTTGTTAGGCTTTTCTGTTTGTTTCAAATTTGTTTACTCTATTCAAGTGATCCTTGATTTAAGAGAACCAAGAGTGCACAACACAGTGGAAAACAGCCTTGAAAAATAAAAGCACTATATATCCATTTCCAGGTTCTTCCTTAATCTCAGAATTTATTGATGACATCTCCTAATTGGTTAATGTTACAGTTTTACCAGCAAGAATCTGCCAAGTTGCAACAACAGATTAATAACATGCAGAACAATAACAGGTAAAGTTTAAAGTTTAAGATCAGTGACATCTTGTGACTATGCTGCATATATTACCCTTGTGCATTTGGCACGACAAAGTACTCTTTTGGAAACTCTGAAAGATCAAGGACGAAATTATGTGATATCCAGGCAACTGGTGGGTGACTCAATTGCTGGGATGAATATGAAGGATATGAAGACTACGGAGCAAAAACTAGAAAAAGCAATTGCTAAAATTCGTGCCAAAAAGGTACCCATCGGAATGCTATCAATGTTCCTAACAATAAGATTACTCTTTCTGAATAAACAATAGACCACCCTCTAATCTGCTGTTATCTTTACTAATTTCTCTATTTCACTCTCTATTACTTGCAGAATGAGCTTCTATTTGCGGAGATTGAGTATATGCAAAAAAGGGTAGCTACTCCTTTGACTGATGCTTAGAAACTCGTCTAGCTTGTGTCCGACATATGTTTACCAGTTTGAGCATGCTCTCATATATGTGAGCGCTTGTGGGAGCACAAGCTTGTGGGTTGTTGGTGTGCTAGCAAGCAAGTGTGCGTGCCAATGCACGTACATCCCTTTTTTCATGCATTAGTTTTTGCATATGTGTGTCCATGTGCATATGCAGAATAATGATATCAATTGGTTGACCTAAATATCATCTAAAGCTATTCGAAAATTATGCAGCATTGGGCTAAAGTGATCTATACTTCTAATATATCAACCATTGCCATCTTTCCTACGCACTGTTGCTGTTTTTCAGAAAATAAATTCTTTTCGCCAGTCTAGCTAAAGCGAATCAAATATAGCCCTAACCTGCAGAGAATCTGTATGTATCAGGAGTTCAGATACATAAAAATTTTGTTGTAAGAGTAGGGTACTCATTTAGAAATCAGATATATACTGCCATGTCTCTATAGAGAGGAAAACAATGGAAAAGAAAAGACATGAATACGATTCAGTGTACATTGTAAGATATACCACATTTGATTTGTTTTGCAAGATTTCGGACAGTGAGCTTCTTACCTACAATCAGTGAAGCTAAAGTGAAAATACTGCGATGTTTGTATATCTTGAGCAAAGAGGACTGAATTTTTCTGATATGAGAATTACTGTATCGCTTGTCTTTATATTCCACCTCATCTTCTGACAACAAAGTGCTAATAAATCTTTGGTACCTAGTTTGCAATTCCTTGTGTTGAAGTAGGTATCCTGCGAAATTGCCAAAATTATATGTGCTGGAAATTGCTGTTTATGTGACTAAAAATCTGCATGTGCTTTGAAGCAAAGGGTGACATAAAACATGATTTATTTCCATCGATGTGACCATATAACTGCTGCTAGAGCTGTTTCCATGAAATATCTTAATGCAGATTACCTTGATGCATATATCAAATGATGTCTTTGGATACATGCTTTTTGTCAAATTAATGAAATTCTAAATTATGTTGCTAATGTGTTATTGCCATAATGATTTGTTTCTGTTGTGCGGTTGGAGGAAATTGACCTACACAACAACAATCAAGTTCTCCGAGCGAAGGTTTATCTCTCTCTCTCTCTCTCTCTCTGTGAGTGTGTGTACCCCATATGCATGTGACACCGATAGATTCTGCTTGATCACAACTATACATCACCCTTTTGAAAACTACAATGACCATTTAAGGAGGCAAAATATTAGTCTAATTCAAGTCAAGCTACTGGTAATAAAACATTAACAATCGAAGGACTTATTACTGGCCGGTTTGATCAAAGAAGGCGATGAATGATTGCATTCATGCAGATTAAAATTTATAAAGGGTAGATTCTATCCTAGTGTTCTTATGGAAACGGAATGCAAGAATTCTGGGGGCTCATTAGTCATCCTACCATTTAATCATACTAGTTCTGGTTTAGCTTGAAGTTCTTATTCTACTCTGTGTTCTCCTTTCGACCTATCATATGCAAATTTGCATTTCCTCTGAGTCTTTTATTTATTTATTTGTTGAAGCAACAAAACTTAGACTGCAAGTGAAACATAGGAGCAGGTCAATAGATAAAATATTATAACGCAAAAAAATTTCCAAATGGTATGTACCAGTTTTTTTCTAGTACTTCCTGATATGTCGACATCTTTTTACTAGATTGAAGTTCAATTAGCATTGTCAAAAGCCACCTTTTGCTGATTGGACGGTTACCAGATGTACATGCACATGTATAGTATGATTAACAGGTGAATAACTAAATTGTGGGTCTTGGCATTATGATATGTAGATCGCGGAGAGCGAGAGGACCCAACATGCGGATATGAATTTGATGCCGGGAGGTGCCAACTATGACTTCATGCAGCCATCTTCTTCTCAGCCTTTCGATTCCAGAAACTACTTCCAAGTGAACGTGCTGTAGCACCCAACCACTGTGAGTGTGCACAAGTGTGAGATCTCTCTCTCTCTCTCTCTCTCACATTAGGGTTTATAGCTACCTCTAAAAGCCAATTTTAAGGTATCTAGAAATATATCCAACATATAGAGTCTACAGTGAACATGGTTTAAGCTTATCACCGAGCTGAATTAAGCTAGATACGTGAATAGTACTACTTATGAGGTTAATTCAGAGTTTAGCAAGAATTGATATCTTTCCAGCCTTTCTGAACTTTTGCTTCAAAGTAGTTCAGCAAGAGTTCTTAAGATAAATGGAACTCAAATGTGGTAATTCCTGTAGTCAGTAGGTCGATGTGTATGCGGAACACACACGGTCTTTCCCTTTGCCTGTAGTAGAAATCTGGGATTGTCCATGAATAACCAAATTGCTGGTGTTTGTACTAATTATTTTTTCCTAGAAAAGCAAATCCATTCATTCATAATCTCAGCCTGTACACCCCCCTGTCAGTCACATCATTAAAAGATTAAAAACTGGATCCTGATTGGACTATAGAGGCTACCTATTTGCATAGAACATCGGCAGAGGAGTTGCACTCTGAAAATCCAATTGAATCTCCAAAGGAAGTTAGCTAAGAGAAATCCCCGAACATCAAGCATTAGTGAGGAGATTCAAGAAGAAAAACAACAGCTAGAAAAGCTTAGATAATCCCCAAACAGTTTCAGTTTAATGCTGTAAGCATGAGCCTAATGGCTCTGCACAGTTCAGCAGAAAAATTATCAGCCAAACAGATCATTCAGTTGTTTTTTTTTTGCTTGCCGAAGACGATCGTTCTGCTGTTTGCGTGCTATAAGATCTATGTGATTACCATGAAATCCGTTTTGTTTCCTAGTAATTCCTAGCCCCTAGAGTTATTTTCATGTCACAGAAAGTAGCAATATCTTACTCATGCTTTTTCCCCCTTGTGCAGCTAGTATCGATTGAAGGGAATATAACTAGTATATGGAGCTTCTAAGTGCTTATTATGAGATTATGATGGGCTTCATCAGATGCTAATTAAGTAGAAGCAGTTGGCAGATGCATCTATTAGGTGAAGGGCATCCTCATCCTTTTGTTGATTAGCATTCTTAGATGTCTTAAAATTTCAACAATCTTTGTTAAGGTGTGTATTTGGGTCCCTATGTACTAAACTGAATATGAACTATCGAACTCTAGTCGTGTTAAACTAATATATATTTGTATGAGCCGGACTCTTTGTGCTTTTACTTAGTAGCTTGTTCTTGTGCCCGAAGACGAGAGCATCTAATCGCTACTCTCTGCCGCATGAGGGACCTTAATAATGTCGAGGATTTTTGGTGTAATTTTTCCATCGATGACTTGCTATTTCCTGTAATCATTTATAGATAATGAAAATTTCATTCTTCATCTAATTTGACTATTGAGAAGGACGGTTCATGGAAAATGGCAATGGGTACAATATGTAAATTTGATTTGCATAGTAATCTTACTCTTCATTCTGGTTCTTGTTCTTGGCAATTTTGTTAGTAACATCTTCTTTACTCAATGCAAGAACTAAAGTCGATATTGTGATAATCTCATCTTTCAATAAAATTAACATCTAATGAATGCTTCTTGACCAATTTGTATCAAGATAAATGATTTTTTTATGTCAGTGCAAACCTTGACGGCAAGCGAGTTACATTTTGGTATTGTTGACATTATCACACCACTCTCTACATTCCGATTGCATCAATTTCGAGTTATATCAATTTATTATTTAAGGCATGTTTATCAAAGATAATGGATTTAAAGTACAGATTTTTATATGATGATCCCAATTTTTGCGACGCTGATATAATTTCTTAGTTTCTTATATAAATTTAATTAATCTTCCCATTTTCATCAAATGTAATGGTATATGAGAAAAAAAAATGTAATATAATATTTAAAGCTGATCAATCTTTTTATTGAAGAAGTTCATTATGACGTTGATGAAAAGATATCTTTTGCTAAATCCTTTTTCAAGAACTTGCATGTCAATTTCATGTTGTTTCAAGCGGGATGGGTCTAGCCATGCTCTTAACGTTTGGTGTTGGGTTAGATTACATTGCGAGATAAAAAGATGAAAATGCGAGTTGTTTAATATCAGTATATGTAGTAAACTAAAGAGAATTTATAGAATGTAGGTGATATGTAAGGTAACATAAATTCGAACTTTCCTATCTTGACTCATGATATCAATCACAATCAATTACATATATACATAATCAAGGAGAGATACAACAATTCTCATCAATATTTCTAACATCTCCCCTTCGAATATAAGGTGATGTAAAACAAGTCATATAGAATTTAGAGAAAAGATAATATCCAGATATATGTGCCTTAGCGAAGAATCAAGAGATGAAGAGTTCCATTAAGCACCAGATACCATATAAAGTAACATTTTATCTCAATATATTTGTACGCTCATGGAAAACATCATTACATGTTATTTGAATATCCGGTTGTCATAAGAGATGAATGTCTTACTAATATGACAAACTCCAGTGTCTTTGAGTAATCATTGTAACCATAAAAGTTCAACAATCGTATTAACAAAACACGATATTCTTCTTTTGTGCTAGATCAAGTGATGACAATCTACTTCTTGCTACATCCGGAGATAAGTGAGTTGCCCAGAAAGAAATAATGACCTACGTTACTGGACCATAGATCTAGCTAGTCATCTCCGGATTAGTGGACAGGCCAAATTTGACGGTCTGCTTCTTGTTAAAATTAAACAAGCTGAAAGCCATGTCCAAGTTAGCGGACCATAGATCGAGGTAATAAGCGAGCAACGTTTGTGAGGGTGAGAAGAGCAACCGTACCTTGACTTTCAACTATGTCCTGAGTTCAAAATCCTCGACGGATTAAACAAAAGCTTAAGTAAAGGAAGGAGTAGGCGAAGTACACCTTGAATAAACGAGGCAAGGCAGGCTCAGCTTACGCTCCAGCACGCGGTACAGCTCGAAGAGACACACACAACTCACGGTCTAGAGAAAACACCCCATAAACGAAGAATGGCCAATAGAGAAAATAAATTTGGCCTGGATTTATATAGGATCAGCTTTAGGGGTATTGCCATTGGTCCAAGGCCCTTACACTCATTGGTCGTTGTCCAACATAGAAGCCTTTAATCTATGGACCCAAGCAAGCCAAGTCCCTACAATACCCCAAATTTCGGTCTAGTTCCAAATCTATCATGAACTTTTTTTTTATTTTTTATTTTTTTATCTCAGAAAAAATTCCAAACTTTAGGTCCAATCCCAAAGCTGCCTTGAATTTTTCTTTTGTTGAAGAAAAAAAAATCCTAAATTTTAGGTTGAATCCTAAATTTGCCCCAATTTTTTTTGTGTAAAAAAAAAAAAAACCAATTTTTAATCTATTTTGCAATCTACCCCATCGTCTAGTCCTACTTAATGTGGCATTTCCACATCAATAATAAATACAAATAGGTAAGGCAACATGGAAAATTATCGTCATAATATAACTATTCTAGGATATAAAATTTAGGGATGACTATCCATGACTTTTGGACAGAGGTTTAAATGGAGCAAATTTAAGATTGGAGTAAAACTTGATGATTTTCTTTTTGACAAAAAAAAAAAAAAAAATTGGAGTAGATTTGGGATTAGACCTAAAATGTGGGTTTTTTTTTTTTTTTTACACAAAAGGAAAATTTAGGTCAGATTTGGGATTAAACCTAAAGTTTGGAGTTTGTTTCTTAGACAAAAAAACAAAAGGGTAGATTTGGGACTAAACTTAAAGTTTGAGTTATTTATTTATTTATTTAAAAAAATTGGGGTAGATATGGGACTAGACCAAAAATTTGGGGATCTTAAAGGATTAGCCTGGACCCTTAGCCTCTTAAAGTCACATCAAGATTCCTCTAATCACCTTAAATCCCTTGATACGGTCCTACCCCGTCATTTAGCCAAGCACAAGAGAGGTCAAACAAGCACATGGCCAACCCTAAAAATGGATGATTGTGGAAGTTTTAAGGAGATGAGTTCAAAGAGGTGTCCCACTCTACATTTTGCTCTAATTTTTTGTCTTGTCCATGTGTCCTCCGCATGGCGACCAAGATAAATAAATGTATAAGTCAAGTTTCACACAATTGTACCCACAACGATAAATATTAGTGAAAGCTGAGGAACACGGAAATTATTAGGTAAAAGTAGCGTGGAAGTCGCAATGTCTCCTCTCTGACGTACTCTCATTTGTAAGATATGAGCTATACGAGTATTAGGTGTTTGCAAAGTGAACGAATTTGATGTGAAAAGGCTAGAATCAGGAAGTCAGGTATTTTCAGTAGGCAAAATAAATGAACTTAAATCGAAGTAACTCGAATAACAATAGAGCGGAGATTTTTTTTTTTTTTTGGTGGTCGAAAATAGAGCAGAGATGCTGAGATAGAGGGGTTAAAACTACAAGAATTTCAAAGGATGGGAGATTTTCTTAACGATGGAGTAATAAAAAAGTTACTTGCAGAACCCTCAATAGTTGCAAATGTTGTAAATAAGAGTGTGAACCTAGGTATCGAGATCGGTTTTTTTGGCCCTCTAGTCTACTTAGATTGGATAGGAAAATGTGTTAAGTTTATAGATCATAATGAAAATGCTTAACTTAAATAGTTAAAATACTTACAAAATCTGATGCCCAAAATGGAAAAAACACGTCCCAAAACCTAAGAAACTGGTTTGGAAAAGACTGAACCGTACAGTCAAAGTGTGAGACTGGTTCAGTCGAATCGATTGGGCGGCCTCATGTGTCAGGTTGCCGACATGTGACGCCCGGTTGACTTGGACCAAAAAGTGACTAACACGTGGCATTTAGAGAATGTAGATTCTAATCAGGATAATGATATGGTAGATGATGTGGTAGATGTCATTTTAAGTTGGGTTAATATTATGAAAAATCATAACCTAAGTACACCTGAGATAAATTTATCTCAAATTATTTTTTTTATTATGCAAAACCACAAACTGATATACCCGTGACAAATTTATCCCGACTGATCATAAAAAATCATAAACTGGTATATTCATGACAAATTTATTCCAAACTAATTTATTTAACTACAAAAAACTCCAAACTGATAAATATGTGACAAATATACTCTCCGCTAAATTGGATTGATACCACATAAAAATCACAAAAATTGTAAACTATGACAAACGGAGCGTAAAATCTCAAATTGGTATATCAGTCAACTGTCACGTGTCATTTAACTTAATAATTTGACTGTAAAATTTAACAAAAACTAACAGAGGGTAAATTTGTCACAAGTGTGCCAGTTTAGGGTAAATTTGTCAAATGTATACCGGTTTGAGGTTTTTGATAGTCAAACAAATAATTTTGGGTAAATTTGTCATATGTGTACCAATTTGAGTTTTTTAGGGTATTAACCCTTTTAAGTAACATGGTAATGTCAGATAGGATGATGTTGCTTAAGATATGGTGCTTCCTTAGCACGACGCAACTTATTGATCCAACGTGGTTGATGACGTTAGCATTGACACAGGTTGACGAAGTAGGCTGGGCGTGTGTAGAGGCATGTTGTGGCGTTTGGAAGAGCGGTTGATGGCAGCGAGTGGGGGAACCTATGAGTGTGTGAGGGCATGTGGTGGCCAATGAAGACACACTTCCAAGAGTCGGCTCGGCTTAGGGTGGCAAATTCAACTGTGGTGTTGATTTTGCTAAATAAAATAGGATACAAGATGAAGTAACAGGGTAGAAGCGAAGAAATGCAGATTTCCACCCAACTATTCCTTTTGTGAATGCGCATTCACCTCCATTAGGCATATTCCCATGCCGCTCGTAATCTGATTTGCACGTTAGAAGGGATGTTGAAGTATTATCTCACATTACTTAACGACAAATCCTAAATGCTCTTTATATTAATGTGATCTTTCTTCACCGATTAATTTAAATTTTTTTATTGGACTTTCTAACGACCATAAACATATGTGAAGAGAGAATTGTATAACATATGTGTATGCAATAGAGAAAAGCACAAAATGTACTTCTAGACAGCACAACGTGACTATATAAGGTGACTAAATATTCAAACACACAAGTATACGCACTCGAAGAACATTTGATATTTTGGTCAACTCACATTGGGTAAGGTTGATTTCAAGCTGATTAGGATAGGTTCGTAAGGTTCAGTAGAATGTTAAAAGATCGAGTTAAATAGAGGTAAATTGTGAGCTAAAATTTCAACCTATATAAATAGCCTCTTGGTCAAGTCAGTAGGTATATCAAACCGAGCTAAAGGACAAATTTGATTTACCCTAGTTGCGAGATGGTGGCTGTTGCCATTGTCTTTCATAAATTCCCCAAAGTCGGACCACTTCTTGTTGACAACACCCTATGAAATTATTACTGGAAGGGTTAACTACACAGAATGTTCTAAACATTTGAAAAACTATAATCTAAGTTGTACAAGCTTTGTATCCGGTGCAATGATATTCTTCGTACATCCAAATTTTCAGAGCTAGTAAGCTAAAAATTCAATGTTATTTGAACATGTCGTATTGAAGCCATAAGAGAGATCGTCAAAAATTCAACAAGAAAAAGAACAAAAAAGCCAAAATTCATGAAATATTAAAAGAAAAAGATTTATAAAGCTACTAATTTTGTTACTATATTGCTTCCATTGATGAAATGATTATATTGCATCTAGGATACTGTAATAAAGAAAAAAAGAAGAAGAAACCAAATTAAAACGTAAAGATATAAAACGCTTCGTATTAATTTCTCTACGAAATGATTTGGCAAGATTTCACTGGACTCAATCACTTTATGCACAAGTCGCATTTATTTGAATATTCAGTATGGTAAAATTCCATACCCCTTAGCAAAGTAATCTCAGTCAAATTTCCTTATCTCCTGCATTGCCAGTGAGAAAAAAGAAAAAGTTGATGATTTCCATTAATATCACTTGATTATCCGTTCTGCATAAACTGTGATAGATAGGCTTTTGATATACTAGACGTAAAGACAGATTTCAATATAGCGTGGTTCCAGAAAATAACTAAAGGACTGCTACAACATTTCATCTAATTGGCAACACAATTTGGATTGTCGATCATAGAGGCTAATGCCAACTTTTCTGTTAGCCCAACGCAAGCCCCACCTATTGGCGTGCTCCTTAGTTTGGCTACATGCCTACCTCCATTATTCATCTGGACTATTCCCTTTTCATCCTTTCTTTCATTTATAACATCCATTATACATTGTCTATTTCTTTTTTATTTTAGGGATATAGACATGGAGACCCGTTAACCTGGAGGCTCCTAAAGCACCCTGCAAATTTTAAGAACGGATCAGGAGTAGAGCTTTGGCTTGTACATGTCGTTTCAACTCAAAAAGTCTGTATGTAGTAATGAGATTTGAACCTGTAACTTCCGGTTCTTATAATGAAGATCCCCCACAACCTCAAACCGACTGTGCAAACCCCCAAGTTATTCATTTACGAATGACTTCTTCATATTGAATCTCATTGAAAACACAAGTTCCTTTATTATCCACAGTTCCTTCGTTTCCGTCCACTGGGCACGGAGCATTTTGTTTTTTGGTCATCCCTAGATTTAGTGTCATCGTGTGAGACACGGAGAGAACATGTGTGTGTTAGGGTTCCAAGAAATGATTTTTCTGGTTCTTTTATAGGTATTTGAGGGGCCATCGCCAATCTTGAGCCCAGCAATGGTTGGTGGGCCGCTCAAAGTGCCCAATCTGAGTAAATCCGTGACCAAATTAACACAATTGGCCCGTTGCCACTACTTAACAAACCGACGTTGGATTTTTCGAACTTGCATTAGGGCATCTCTTGACAGTATAGATTTTATTAGGTCTGTTATCTGCGTAAAACATGATTCTCGCACTTACAGTTAAGATGATTGACATGTAGAAGAATTCCATTACAAAACCAACTTAAAAAAAACGCATTCTATTTATTCAACAATTAAGGTGGAATGTCCTACATTGTCGGTGACCCTAATAAAAATTCGAATAGTATTTTATCATCACAATAGTGCTAGGACGTCCAAGGTCACCACAATTTATTAGTGCATTAGGGGATTTTTCAATTCAAGATTTGGAGATTTTTTATTCAAATCTCATCAACTGTGTGCAAATCTCTTTGGGTGATGGTCAATTGTACAAACAAATGGCTTGGACTTAACCGGCTTATGGAGCTTGTGGGGTGTCCCATGAACCTCCGAATAGCTAGACCTTTACGTACATGCCCTTGGATTATGACAAACAAATAAAGAATTCCTATTCTCTTTCCTGTTAGAGAGCACCACCTCTCTCTCCTCTAGATTTTTACTTCTCTAGATTCCGCTCTCTAGATTTTTCCAACCGTTATGTTTGACTAAAATTGGCAAGTTGTTATAAAATATTAATATTCTAAGGGATATTTGGTGTGGAAATCGGTTAATGTATTGACTTTACCCCCTTTAAATAGGGGCTCTTGTCCCTTGAGTGAGTAGCGTGGAGTGTGAGGTGTGTGAGACGTGTGTAGTGTGAATGAGTGTAAAGGGAGAGAGAGTGACATGTGTGTGTGCAAAGAGTTGTGTCTGTGTGTGGTCTGTAAAGTGAGTGGGTGAGTGAAGTGCGAAAACCAAGCGACGTGAGTGCGCATGAGAGTGTGATAGTGTGGACAATTTGTAATGTTGTTTATAAAGAAGTGATTATTTTACTTGTATATCACTTGCTTATCAACTAGTGGCATTAGAGTAGGCGGTCAGGGTTGTCAAGCCAAGGGGCGGAGCATGTTGGAGTTTTGCCAGTGCACAATTCGGAATTGTGAAGTTAGTTGATTTGTGACTAGGCTTACTAGGTATAGTGTTGGGCATTACAACTAAGTTATGATGGCAGATTTCTCGAGTTTAGTGAATGGCATCGAGAATGTCAACAACTCCAATTATAATAATTGGAGTACCTATGTGCAATATTATTTACTAGGTCAAGATTTGTGGTATATCGTGGGCGACCATAACACCACACCACACACGAATGACAACAACTAAGAAAATGGAACATCAAATCAGGTAAAGCTCTTTACGTTTTTGTTGTAATTGTTGAAGATGAGTTATTGCAGCACATAAAGAGTGCAAAGATCTTGAAAGAGGCTTGGGATAACTTGATAGCACTATTTGCGAGACGAATGATGCCAAGTTACAATGATTGGAAAATGAGCTTCTCTCAATTTCGCAACAAAATATGACTATAAGTCAATATTTTTCCGAAGTTAAATCTATTTGTGAAGAAATTTTGAAGTTAGATCCTCATAATGCCATCACTAAGACAAGAATGAGAAAAATAATAATTCATGGGATAACGTTGAGCATGACAATATTGTTACAATCACCCGTGGACGAGCAAACGAGCCGATTCTAATAGTGTTGGAGAATATATTAGCCAACCAAGGCCTTAGATAGAGATATGTCTAAGGTCTCGGTTAAGGAGGATGAATGTGCTCCCTTTAGTAATAAAAGATGGTTCAAAGGTCAAAGTAAAAATGGTGCAGGTATTAGAGATGACAAACATAGGAAAAGTCATGGAGAATGGTAAAAGCGACTAGAAGGAATGAGACCTCGGTCGGGGGGAAGCTCGCCAAGATTGCAATAAGGACGACAATGAAGATAAGAAGAATAGAAGGCATATCGGCTTCCATATGAAGAGTTCACATCTAGAGCTAATATGTCTCTCGAGCTCATCTACTTAGATGTATTTAGACCAGTGAAGCAACAATCGGTCAAAGGATCAAAGTACATGATAATGTTCATTGATGACTTCTCCAAATACATTTGGGTCGATTTATGAAAGAAAAATCTGAGACATTAAACAAATTTAAGGAGTTTAAAGCAAAAGTAGAGATTGAAGTAGGCAAGAAAATGCTATGCCTCTGCACAGATAATGGGTGAGAATATGCATAATATGACTTTACAAAGTATCTTAAAAAATGGAGGATACATCGACAATTTACTTATCCAAATATGCCACAAAAATTGAGTTGCCGAAAGAAACAATCGGCATTTGGTGGAGACATGCAAGAGCATGTTGCATGTGAAGAATGTTCCACCCAGGTCTTAGGTCGAATGTATGAAGATAGTAGTGCATGTGATCAGCAGACTACCTCAAGTAAGGCTTAGCTTTATGTCACCATATGAGCAACTGTGGAATCACAAGCCTACGGTAAGTCACTTTAGTGTACTTGAATGTGTATGTTATACATTCGTGTTAGACCATCTAAGCAACAAGTTTGATAAGAAGATAGTGTGTTGTATATTTGTGGGCTACGATGATTAAAGAAATTGATGGAGGTGTTATGACCCTATAATAGGGAAATGTTACACTTCCAGAATTGTGGTGTTCGGCGAACTATCATCTAGTGGTCATCACAATCTAGTTCAAAACAAGTTGAAGAAGAGGTTTGTGAAAGAATGAAAAAAAAAATGATGAGCTTGAAAGGGCCAGCCAATTGAAGAAGGAAATGATCTTGTAATTGAAAGAGAAGAAGTTAGAGCATAGTCACCAGAAAAATCAAAGAGTCCATGGCGAATTGGTGTACATCCAAGAATAACAGAAGAGCTTCGACCGACTTAGATGGAAGAACCTAAAGAGGAGAAACCTCAACTTAGGAGAACAACAAGGCAAAGAAGATCAAATCCCAAATATGCAAATGCAGCGATGACCAAAGGTATCGGAGTAGTCGAGCCATCCACATATGAGGAAGTCTCGCAAGGCGTGAGATAGAGGAAGGCCATGAGAAAGAGATCCAAACACTAAGAAAGAGTGAGACGTGGAACCTAATGTTAAGAGCTAAAGAGGTATGCCATGTATCTTGCAAATGGGTTTGCAAACTTAAAACTTGACCAGAAAGGTTGATAGAAAGATATAGGACACAATTAGTTGCCCGAGGATTCTCTCAAAAGTATGGCCTAGATTATGATGAGACTTTTGGTCCAATCGCAAAAATTACAATTTGAGTCTTACTAGCACTTGCAGTAAGTAAGTCATGGAAATTATAGCAAACGGTTGTGAAGAATGCCTTCTTACATGGAGAACTAGATTGAGATATATACATGGAGCAGCCATATGGTTCTAAGAGTAAGACTCATCCAGACTACATTTGCAAGTTAAAGAAAGCCCTCTATGGCTTAAAATAAGCCCCGAGAGCATGGTATGGGAATATTGCTTCATTTTTGGTGCAAAATGGCTATTTAGTAGCTCCAACAGACTCGAGCTTGTTTGTGAAGGTAGAAGATGGCAAGCTTGCAATAGTATTAATCTATGTGGATAATTTCACTAGAGATAATGAGGATGAAATATACCAAATCAGAGCCAACCTCTCAGTGCATGAGACCTCCTAGAAAAGTTCAGGATGCTTGATTGCAAACTTATATCTACTCCAATGGATGGAAATGTAAAGTTATGTGCAACTAAAGGATGAGAATTGGAAGACTTAGCTGTGCATAGGCAATTAGTGAGTAGCATTTTTTACCTAACCATAACATGGCTTGATATTGCCTTTGCAGTGGGAGTAGCAAGTTGATTCATGGAGAAGCCATGAAGGCCTCACTTAGATGCATTCAAACGCATACTAAGGTATGTAAATGGTACATTTAACTTTGGGCTCCTGTATAAAAAAAGAAGCATCATGTGAAGTCATAGGCCATTGCAATGCTGACTTTGCTGGAGATCGTTACACATGACTATCAACTACTAGATACATGTTTAGTCTCGGATAAGCATAAGTGTCATGGTGCAGCAAAAGACAAGCAACCGTGTCACTATCTACAACGGAAGCTAAGTATAAAGTAGCAATGATGGCAGCTCAAGAAATTACATGGCTGGCACAATTAATAAAGGATCTTCATCAACCAATAAATCACTTGACATGGTTATATTGTGATAATCTATCAGCCATAAGCTTAGCAGAGAATCCAATTTTTCACTATCACTTTCTATGGGAAAAAGTATTATAGGGAAAGATAAAGATGGAGTATGCCAAAACAATTGATCTAGTTGTGGACATCTTCACCAAAGGTCTTGGAGCTGCAAATTCAGAGAATTTTGAAGGCAACTTGGTATGATTGTGAAGTCAATGCTAAGAGTAGTCGGTGAGGGAAAGTGTTAGAGAGCCTTGCCTCTCTCCTCTAGATTTTTCCTCATCTAGATTTCTCTCTCTCTAGATTTTCCAGCCGTTATATCTGACTAAAGCCAGCATTGGCAAGTTGCTATAAAATATTAAAATTCTAAGAGATATTTAGTGTGGAGGTCGGTTAATGCATTGACTTTTCCCCCTATAAATAGGGGCTCTTGCCCCTTGAGTGAGTAGTGTGTAGTGTGAGGTGCGTGAGGCGTGTGTAGTATGAGAGTGTAGAGGGATTGCGAGTAACAATGTGCGCATAGAGTTGTGTACGTGTGTGGTCTATAAAGTGAGCATATGAATGAAGTTTTGAAAGGAAGTGAAGTGAGTGGGCGTGAGAGTCTGTTAGTGTGAAGAGTTTGTAATATTCTTTATAAAGAAGTGATTATTTTACTTGTATATCCACTTGCTTCTCAACATTTCCATCTTAAGTAAGGGTGTCAATGGTTCGAATTTCCATTATATCTCAACCAACTTGAACATGTCCGGTATACTTGAACTGAAAACATGGTTTAGTTTGGGAGATTGAGGTGCAAAAGGCAATAGTGAAGGAGACTTTCTCAGAGGGAGCTCTCTATAGGAAGACTGTGTATGATTTAAAGTGTTATAATCCATTCCATTCGGTTGGTGTTTGGGTACCCAAATTGAATCAAATCAAAATTGTTTATGCATTCGTTTTCTAATTTATTATCCAAACCAAAAGGAACCTGATTCAATAATACTCGAAAATTTCAGTTTGGTTGGATTCGTCAAATCCAAATATTTTTGATACCCCTCTTAAGTATAATTCTTTATTTTTTCTTTTTCTGGTCATCGACAATTTATACGTGGCATCGTTGAGGGAGTACAAAACTTCAGCTTGATGATCTATCGGATCTTAAAAAATCCAACAAATGAGACAGGATTCATTGATCGGTTAGAAGGTCACGTCACGATCCAATTATCGTGTTGTCAAGGGCAACCCAAATGGCCCATTTTAATTCATTTTGCTTGGCAATTGCTCATTTTGGTATCATTATCTGAGCATTTTGGGCAACTTTTCGTTGTTTCGGTCTACGTTGCTGCTTATGCTCTAATTTTCTCAATTTATGAAGCTCACTTTCTTTATTTGATAGATTTTGCATGTATAAATTGACCCCTTCACTGTGAAACATTCTGGATGATCTTATGCTTAAAAATAGCCGAACTAGCTTATATAAAGGGAAAAATCCCCTCAAAATAATTTTTCCTTCTGTGCATGACTCGAGGCATAGGGGTAATGCGATCATAGGCCTAGGTCCATAGAGAATGTGCCTAGGACCCCAATGCTGGGGCTTGGTTCCAAAAAGGCCAAGCTTAGGACCCTACATCTGGGCTTGGGTTCGCAGAGAACGGGCTTAGTTACATAGAAGCTAAGCTTGCGATATTGGTGCTTGAGGTGGGGCCAAAGACCCCAGTGCCTATGCCTTAGCTGCCTAGTGCTTGGACTTGAGTTTATCAAGGCATGGTTAGGTCCATTGAGGTTGGGCATAGGACCTTGCCACCCATGGTTGGGTTCTGGATGGCCGAGCCTAGGACTTTGGCCCCCATACCCATGTCCCCAACGCTTAGGCTCAAGTTCATAATGGTTGTGCTCGAGACCCTAGCACTAGTGCCAAGCTCCCTCATGCCTAGGCCCATTAGGGCCGGGCACGAGTGACGGAGGCCGAGCCTGAGATCCAATGCTAGTGTCATGGCTACCCAGTATTAGGGCTGTGACATCCTGATTTTCTAATTCTGTTTTTGATTGAATGAGTTGGGCTTTTTATCAACGCGCCTATAGTCTTTTTCTCCGAGTTGATCACTCACGAGATAACTAATTTATTAGGTGAAGCTGTTAAGGGATTTTAACGCAATAGACTTGAGAATTCGATCAGAAATCGACCGCTCGACTATGCTAATCTGCAAGGGTCAATACGACACTGTCAAAATTGATCAGAGATCGGAGATAGGTCGGTTTGACTGAGGTATGTGATTAAAGTGTGGGTGATTCCACCTAATTACAAAATTCTCGTCGAACGGCACTAAACTGATTTTTCTGTCATTTCTGTACATTGTGTCCGTATTTAAAACCTTGAGATTTTCACGACAATCAAGAGTCGTCAAGTGAGTGAGAATTTTATAATTTATGGAAATGAACACTCAAGTGATCTTTGCTTTTACCAAAAAAAAAAAAAAAAAAACACTCAAGTGAGCGATAAACAAATGTTACATCAAGTAGACCTTATTGATTATAGAGGTCTTCTCGTACATATTCAATATGACTTTTATTAAACCGTAGTGGCTTTTATATGAGCCAATGTTAACCAAATAACACCCAATACTTGTCTATCCGTCAATTACCATTTAGCTCGTGTCATCAACTCAGGTTTCTCTCAAGATTGGGGTAAGTGTAAGTACCTTTGATACAATTAATCCTCAATCAGCATTTCCTAGAAACCAAAATTCTTCCCATCAAATCTATCGATCCTCAATTTTTTTTTTTTTTTTTCTTTTGTTGTCATTGATTAGCTTCAACTTAGTTTAGCCTAGCTCTAATACCAATTATTGCAGAAGCAAGCAATCAAGCAATTAAATAGTTAGAACAAGAAAAAAAAAATCATACAATAGAGTATATGGTTCAGTCATAATGACTTGTGTGGAGGGGGAGAGTATAGCAAATTCTACTATAGATCAAGCAATGCAAACACTCACGTAGTGTTTAGCCCACATCCTTACAAAATAATTTGGGGAAAGTACACTAGAAGTACCAAAAGTTGTGTATGGCACTCATTTTGATGTAAAAAGTTTCTGTCGGATCACTTAAATGCCAAATCAGAATAAAATAAAAAACGATCACTTTGGTGCCATTGGTGAAAGATTCTGGCCAAATTGGTTATGTGACTTATATATATATAAAGTTGATTGGCTTTTAAATGACATCGTTTTCCATCCTCCTTAAGAAACGACACTGTTTTGCTGTCATATGTGGATGGCCTCACAAAAACGATGCCGCATAACTCATATGGGAACTAAAATTAAGGTTCTTTATTCAATCCTTGCCCAACGTCGACCATAGCTCACTCCCCCACTGTCGCTCGCCCGCCATCACTCAGCCATCATCACTTGGCCATCGTCATAGTTGCTCGACCAAGTGAGCAAGAAGAGGTTGAGGTTGTTGCTCAGGCAAGAAGCAATGGGAAGAATATGAAGCGAGGGTAGAGGAAGAGGAGGAAAAAGGGGGGTTGAAGGTGGAGAGAGCGAAGATGAGGAGGGTGAAGGAGACAAGGAGGGTGTAGATGGAGATGATGGGCTTTACTCAAGGAGTGGCTGAAGTGGGTCCTTCTAAAGGGAGAAGGAGAAGGAGGATGAGGAGAGGAGGAGGAGGACAAGAGCTTGGGCTTGTTGATAATGTTAGACGAACTAGAGGTGTAGTGTTGCTAATGCCGGTGCCGATGCCGGTGCCGTTGCTAGTGCTTGTGCCGGTGCACTTGTGCCGATCTTTGGTGTCGGTCTTTGGTCCGGTCTTTGGTGCTAGTGTTGTTCTTCGGGGAAGAAGATGAGGAGGAAGCCCGTGCCTACTCTCTCTCCCTCTCTCTCTCTCAGTTTGGGAATTTAGAGTTCTTATTTGGGGAAAAGACACCAAACGACGTTGTTTTGTTGTTTGAATGTTGATTGTATTATTTAGGGAGCCACGTCAGTTTAAAAAATTAATAAAAAGTGTCACGTCAAATTTTTGGTCAATCAAATTAGCATTGGTACTGAAATGATCGTTTTTCAAATTTTTTGGCACTTAAGTGATCCAAACTAAACTTTTGATGCCAAAATGAGCACTGTACACAACTTTTAACACTTTTAGTGTACTTACCCCCAAATAAACTTCACAAATTTTACTATAAGATTATATTGACATTTAATTCTTAGCCAATGCATTTTTAAAGGTAACATTTGAGATTAGAGTTTCTGATCGTGACAGAACCAATTTCTCAAACAAAAAGAGTCATTTAACATTTCTTTTGCATTGGCCATTCATTTTCCTTTCATTTTCATCTTAATATCAAAAAGTCAAAGCATTGACTTTTGAATTGACTTTTTTGATCAAGCTTTGACCAAAAAGTCAACCTCAAGTCAAAACTTATTTGTTGCATCAAAAACCCCAAAATAGTCTTTATTTCACTTAAGGTTGTAAATTTTTGAAAAAAAAAAAATTAGAATTTGCCTAGTAATTACATTTAGCGTCAAATCACATGTTGACTTGAAAAAAAATTCAAAACCTTCAAATCATCTTCTTTTGTCTTTAATTTGACTTGACACTATTAATTTCACAAAAATTGCTCAAGAACCAATTTTTCCAATGCATGGATTTTGGTTCAAAAATTGATCAAAAATAAAATCGGTTTGTCTCGAGTCATTTTAGAAGTCTTTTACAACATTTGACTTGAGGTTGTCCTTCAATCAATCTTCAAACCACGAAATTCCAAATTGAGGATAAAAATCTTTCATTTTGGCCCTAATTAGGAATTCTAGTCAATTATCCATGGTTTGCGCAATTAAAAATTGCCAATGAGTCCATTTTCTTAGTGACAACCCAAATCCGATGTCAATTTTGACAAATTCACTTGAATTCACTTCGATTTGATTAATTACTTAAGGTTCACAAAATCAACCTAATGTGTTTTAATTGGTACAACTTAAGTTGGCCCATTCTAAGCTAGAGTTTAATTTGACTAATTGAAGTTTAATTTGACGCTTAGGCCTCAATTTCAACTTGAGACTTGACTCGTGTCATCATGTGAAGGTCAATTTGTGTGCATTAGAGTATCTTAAGTTCAATTGATTGAACCAATTGATTTCTTGTCAAATCAATTGAATTTAATTATGATCAATTTGATAATTGAGGATGAGCATTGCAAAGATTGCATTAATTGATTGATAACCCTCAATTTGTGCAAAGCAGTTCAATTAGGATGAAATTGATATTACCCATGAGGTAATTGAATCAAATTAGTCCAATTGGGATGCTTTTGATGTGTTTAATTAATTCAATTTGGTTGAACTGAGTTGTTTCCTTTCAATTGACTCATTTCTATAATAATTGGTTAGAAATTCTTTACAATTAGGCCCTCCAAGGACTAAATTGCACAAGTTTTTGGATAGAGAATTAGCTTAACCGGCCCAAGCTGGTTTAAACCGGTTTGATTGGCTCAAGCTAGCAAGAATTGGCCCTCTGGGGACGATTGCCAAATCTTGGTCATTTCCGATCGGCTAGCCCTTCTCTCGTGTGCACAAAATTACAAGATTGAACTGGGTGAAATTACAAAAATGCTCCTAATGTCATGTCACTAACCTAAGTTATTAAGATTAAGTCAATTAGAGCATTCACTTAGGAATTAAGCAATTAATTTTAGACATAACATCTATTGGTACATGTTATTAATTCATGCGATGATAATTGAATCAATAGGGAGCTATTTTAATCAAGAGGACATGAATTTTTGACAAATTCAAACTTGCAAGATTATATAATTAATTTTCTCTCCAAAATTGTGGGGGGCCATATTTTTAAATCCACTTTCACTCTCATCGACAAACTCTATCTCTCTCTCTCTCTCTCACAGTTGAGACACTACATGCCCCTTCGCTGGCCAACCGCCACCTCTCTCTAGCAAGCTACTGCTACCTCGACGATCATCAGGCCGTCTCCTCTCCGGTTGTAAGTCTCAGCACTAGCGGGTCTCACCGAAGTCCTTCGATCTGGCTTCATTCCTCCTTCAGCCTCGAGCATTAGAGCACGGTCCAGTGACTTCGATGGCTCAATCCAGCCATTCGGCAACCTCCTCTGGTGTCTCGAGCCTCGCGACGTCACCCTCCACATGTCCTTGAGGTCGCTGTGATCGAAGCTCAAGCAAAATGGCTGCTAGAGCTCTTAATCTTTTCTCAACTTTTGCTCGAGTTCATTTATAGCTTATTTAATCCGATTCTTACCTTGACTCAACGTGTTCATTTCAGCTAATCACCAAGCAATCCTTGGCCATTCTGTGTAATCACCAGAGTAAGAAGGTTGAATCGCTCGATTCATCATTGAATTGAGAATAACAAAGATAGGCACTCTTAAACCTTTTTAAATAGTGCATGATGAGGCAAGAATTTCTCATGTCGATTACACAACCAATCATGGAGGTTTGGGGCTAGTATGAGCATGTTTGTGTTATACCTATTTTAAAACTCTAAAATGTTGTTATCTTGTCAAGTGATGAAACTAGATGTTGTCTCGGAGATTCTTCCATGTTTTTGTTAGGGAGGGGTTTTGTAAGCCTCTGAGAAACAGAGTGATACGACGAACAAAACAGGAAATTAGGGATTTTTTGTTGTTCAATTCTTGAGTTCAGACCGCATTATTCAATAAAGCTTCAATTTTTGCTTGATGATTTTTCAATTCTTGCTTGCAATGTAAGGCCCATTTGTAAATGCAATGCAGTGATTAAGACTTAATGTTGGAGTTGTATTTTTCATTTGCAGAGCGCAATGCGTGCAATGTCTGAAGTGTAACTTCTACATTTATGATTTTTCCTTTTTGTTGGGTTCTCGAAGAGTCTACAATAAACCGACTTAGGCCATTTGGGGAGGAAAGAAACCAAGAGCCAAACCATAGTGTCTTTCTGTACCAAAGTCTAGCTCACACTCCCTTAGTCAATTGTGCAGTAATAGGGACCTATATCGGCCGTCACAGCACAATTCCGCCCGATGAGCTTAACCTTTTTCCCACTCATTACCGTGACAAAAAAACTATAGTTATGAACACAGCAGTCCTCATTAAGAGCTTGACCATTACAGGAGCATTTACCTTCTATTGATACTTTATTAGAACTAATATTCATGCCAGAAACTTCACATGCTGTCTATGAATCGGACCGAGACTGTCCTTTGGAATGAAAAGTATCACATATGTTTCCCCCTAATACTTCTTCAGGTTTCATAGTATCACCAATTGTATGAGCTTGACTAACTTGATGCGATTTATGACTTCTTCCAATTTCCAACTTATCTTGAGCATCCTTCAACTCTTCTCTGAGCTCTTTGGCAGTATTCTCAGCTTCTTGAAGTCGTGCCTCAAGGTCTGCAATTTTGTGTTGCTACCATGCTGATGTTATTTCTGCTTCACTCATGTAATATTT
This sequence comes from Eucalyptus decipiens, assembly GCA_014182575.1. Taxonomy (NCBI): domain Eukaryota; kingdom Viridiplantae; phylum Streptophyta; class Magnoliopsida; order Myrtales; family Myrtaceae; genus Eucalyptus; species Eucalyptus decipiens. Next base: position 40,722,867 of record CM024613.1, on the reverse strand, counting down.
AGTGTTTAGGGTTGTACACATATTGTTCGCTTTGAACACTGCGTGTTTCTCAGGGCAGCGTATACTACCCCAAGAAAATGTGCGTGTACAATTAAAGGTCCCATTGTCTTATAAGGCGGCCCAAAACTCCCTCCCTAGGTGATACGAGACAAGAGACATGCCCCTCCCTACGCACGTTCGGGGATTGAAAGGCGCACGTTCTGTGCATGTCCTGGGACTGAGGTGCGGACGCATTGTCATCCCCCCTCCCCATGCAAAGCCAATAAATCACATTCTTCTGCCAAAAAGAAAGAATTAATCATAATATTCAGAAGTTTGTCAACGTGCCTAGGAGAGAATAAATGTTTGTAGAATTAAATTTTTGGACATTGGAGTGCTAACATGCATAAGTAGAACATTTATCAATAGATTTCTATTCAAATATCATGGAATAGGTAGAATAGCTATCGGTAAGACAATTTTAAAGGTAAATCTCAAAGAACCTAGATAAGAAATATGAATGAATCAATGAATATCGAGCATATGCCCTTTGCTGGTTTGGAGCATAGTAATAGAAAATCCCTATGTAGATGAGCTGTAATGTAATCCCAATGGGGCTGATGGTAAGAACTAAAATGATATCGGGATGCATGAATGGCAAGCCAAATATGAGCCAGAAACTTCAATTCGAGACAGTTGTGAGGTAGGTATCCACCTCATATTCTCCCACCAATTTGTTCTTAAGGATTTTATAAAATATCAGACTACGAAACAAAATAGATATAGAAGGTGGTTTATTGGCTTTGTGCAGGCAGGAGGGATGGTGGTACGTTCGCGCCTTGATCCTCGGACGTGCGTAGAGCGTGCGCCCCTTGGCGTCTTACTTCTGTTAGTTGCATCCACCATAATACCCATTTAACAAGCTTAGCATCTTTACTAGTAACCAAAGCTTATGATTTTTTTGTAACTTCTGTTGCTTCTGAAGGTGAATATAGTCTGCATGGTGGATGAGATTCATTAGAATTTCCAAAGGAAAAAACATCAATTGCTCGCTGCATTGTCAAAGTAGCGTCATGCTGCTTCCCCCAAGAGGTATTTTTTCTTCTGCAACCAGGAGTCCTTTTTCTTTTTTTCTTTTTACAACGGTTTTAATGACCTCATTGTAGTCCTTTTTTGTCACTTTCAATGCAGAGGGCCCCCTCTTTCTCCCATACTTCTTATCCATCGGGAGGTTGGATACCGCAGTTGACACTTTACCTTCTCTTTCCCCACCGAATGTCCCTTGTTCAACATTCTCCTCTTATCCAGAGAAAGATAGCCATGTAGACAAATTTTTTTCCAATGCCTGCACTCTCGAACTGCGCATGTTTCCCCTAAGCTTAGCCTCTTTCCCTCTCTTCACTGGGACAAAAAAACTATGGTTATGAACACAGCAGTCGTCATTGAGAGCTTGACCTTTGCAGGAGCAATTACCTTCCATTGATACTTTATCAGAATTGATATTCATGTCAGAAACTTCATATGCTATATGTGAATCGGACGGAGACTGTCCTTTCGAATGAGAAGTATCACATGTGTTTCCCCCTAATACTTCTTCAGGTTTCACAGTATCACCAATCGTATGAGCTTGACTAACTTAAATGCGATTTATGACTTCTTTCAATTTCCTACTTATCTTGAGCAACCTTCAACTCTTCTCTGAGCTCTTTGGGAGTATTCGCAGCGTCCTGAAGTTGTGCCTCAAGGTCTACAATTCTTTGTTGCTGCCATGCTGATGTTATTTCTGCTTCACTTAATGTGCTGAGAGGCATGTAATATTTAGTGTTCAGGGTTGTACACATATTGTTCGCTTTGAACACTACGTGTTTCTCAAGGCATACAACCCCATGAAAACGCACGTGTATAATTAGAGGTCCCATTGCCTTATAAGGCAGCCCAGAACTCCCTCTCTAGGCAATACGAGACAAGAGAGATGCCCCTCCTTGCGCACGTCTGGGGACCGAGGTGTGCACGTTTGGGGACCCAGGGGCGCACGTTCTGTGCACGTCCAGGAACCGAGGCATAGACGCACTGTCATCCCTCCTCCCCGTGCAAAGCCAATAAACCACCTTCTTCTGCCAAAAAGAAAGAGTTAATCGTAATATTCAGAAGTTTGTCAACGTGCCTAGGATAGAATAAATGTTTGTAGAATTAAAGTTTTGGACATCGGAGTGTCAACACGCATAAGTAGAACATTGATCAATAGATTCATATTCAAATATCATGGTATAGGTAGAATAACTATAGGTAAGACAATTTTAAAGGTAAATCTCAAAGAACCTAGATAAGAAAAAATGAATGAATCAATGAATATCGAGCATATGCCCTTTGCTGGTTTGGAGCATAGTAATAGAAAATCCCTATGTAGATGCGCTGTAATGCAATCCCGATGGGGTTGATGGTGAGAACAAAAATGCTATCGGGATGCATGAATGGCAAGCCAAATATGAGCCAAAAACTTCAATTTGAGACAGTTGCGAGGTAGGGTTCCACCTCATATTCTCCCAACAACTTGTTCTTAAGGATTTTATAAAATGTCGGACTGCGAAACAAAATAGATATAGAAGGTGGTTTATTGGCTTTGCGTAGGGAGGAGGGATGACGGTGGGTCTGTGCCTCGGTCCCTTGACGTGTGCAAGCGTGTGGAGGAGGGATGGCGATGTGTCCACGCCTCGATGCCCGAACATGCGCAGAACGTGCGCCACATGGCATCTTACTTCTGTTAGTTGCATCCACCATAATACCACATTAAACAAGCTCTGCATCTTTACTATCAACCAAAGCATCCAATTTTTTCGTAACTTTAGTTGCTTCTGAAGTTGAATATGGTCTGCATGGTGGATGAGATTCCTTAGAAGTTCCAAAGGTAAAAAATATCAGTTGCTTGCTGCATTGTCAAAGTAGGGTCATGCTGCTTCCCCCATGAGGTATTTTTTCTTCTGCATCCAGGAATCCTTTTTCTTTTTCTTACAACGGTTTTAGTGACCTCATTGTAGTCCTCTTTTGTCACTTTCAATGTAGAGGGCTCTCTCTTCCTCCCATACTTCTTATCAACCGAGAGGTTGGATACCGCAACTGACACTTTACCTTCTCTTCTCCCACCAAATGTCCCATGTTCAACATTCTCTTTTTGTCTAGAGAAAGATAGCTATGTAGACGAATTCTTTTCCAATGCCTGCAGTCTCTAACTGTGTCTGTTTCCCCTAAGGTTAGCCTCTTTCCCTCTCATCATTGGGACAAAAAAACTTCAGTTATGAACACAACAGTCGTCATTGAGAGCATGACCTTTGCAGGAGCAATTACCTTTGATATTTTATCAGAACTGATATTCATGCCAGAAACTTCATATGCTATCTGTGAATCGGACCGAGACTGTCATTTGGAATGAGAAGTATCACATGTGTTTCCCCCTAATACTTCTTCAGGTTTCACAATATCACCAATTGTATGTGCTTGACTAACTTGATGCGATTTATGACTTCTTTCAATTTCCAATTTATCTTGAGCATCCTTCAACTCTTCTTTAAGCTCTTTGGGAGTATTCGCAGCTTCCTGAAGTTGTGCCTCAAGGTCTACAATTCTTTGTTGCTGCCATGCTGATGTTATTTTTGCTTCACTCAGTGTGCTGAGAAGCATGTAATGTTTAGTGTTCGAGGATGTATACATATTGTCCGCTTTGAACACTACGTGTTTCTTAGGGCAACCCGTACTACCCCAAGAAAACGCGTGTGTACAATTAGAGGTCCCATTGCCTTATAAGACGGCCTAGAACTCTCTCCTTAGGTGATATGGGACAAGAGAGATGCCCCTCCTTGCGCAAGACTAGGGACCGAGGTGCGCACGTTCAGGGACCTAGGGGCGCACGTTCTATGCACGTCCAGGGACCGAGGCATGGACTTACTGTCATCCCTCCTCCTCGCGCAAAGCCAATAAACCACATTCTTCTGCCAAAAAGAAAGAATTAATCGTAATATTCAGAAGTTTGTCAACATGCCTAGGATAGAATAAATGTTAGTAGAATTAAGTTTTTGGACATTGGAGTGTCAACATACATAAGTAGAACTTTTATCAATAGATTTCTATTCAAATATCATGGTATAGGTAGAATAGCTTTAGGTAAGACAATTTTAAAGGTAAATCTCAAAGAACCTAGATAAGAAAAAATGAATGAATAAATGAATATCAAGCATATACCCCTTGCTAGTTTGGAGCATAGTAAGAGAAAATCCCTATGTAGATGAGTTGTAATGCGATCCCAATGGGGTTGAAGGTGACAACTAAAATGCTATCGGGATGCATGAATGGCAAGCCAAATATGAGCCAGAAACTTCAATTCAAGATAGTTGCGAGGTAGGGATCCACCTCATATTCTCCCATCAACTTGTTCTTAAGGATTTTATAAAATGTCGGACTGCGAAACAAAATAGATATAGAAGGTGGTTTATTGGCTTTGGGTAGGGAAGAGGGATGTCAATGTGTCCACGCCTCGATCCCCAGACGTGCATAGAACGTGCGCCACTTGGCGTCTTACTTCTGTTTGTTGCATCCACCATAATACCACATTTAACAAGCTCAGCATCTTTACTAGTAACCAAAGCTTCCGATTTTTCTGTAACTTCAGTTGCTTCTGAAGGTGAATATGGTCTGCATGGTGGATGAGATTCTTTAGAAGTTCCAAAGGTATAAAACATCATTTGCTCGCTGCATTGTCAAAGTAGGGTCATGCTACTTCCCCCATGAGGTATTTTTTCTTTTGCATGCAAGAGTCTTTTTTCTTTTGCATGCAAGAGTCTTTTTTCTTTTTCTTACAAGAGTTTTAATGACCTCATTGTAGTCCTCTTTTGTCACTTTCAATGCAGAGGGCTCTCTCTTCCTCCCATACTTCTTATCCACTGAGAGGTTGGATACCACGGCTGACACTTTACCTTCTCTTCCCCCACCAAATGTCCCATGTTCTACATTCTCCTCTTGTCCAAAGAAAGATAGTTATGCATATGAATTTTTTTTCCAATGCTTGCACTCTTGGACTGCGCCTGTTTCCCCTAAGCTTAGCCTTTTTCCCTCTCATCATTGGGACAAAAAAACTACGGTTATGAACACAACAGTTGTCATTGAGAGCTTGACCTGTATAGGAGCAATTACCTTCCATTAATACTTTATTAGAATTGATATTCATTCTTGAAACTTCATATGCTATCTGTGAATCGGACCGAGACTGTCCTTTGGAATGAGAAGTATCACATATGTTTCCCTCTAATACTTCTTCAGGTTTCACAGTATCACCAATTGTATGAACCTAACTAATTTGATGTGATTGATGACTTTTCAATTTCCAACTTATCTTGAGCATCCTTTAACTCTTCTCTAAGCTCTTTAGGAGTATTCTCAGCTTCCTGAAGTCGTGCCTTAAGGTCTGCAATTCTTTCTTGCTGCCATGCTGATGTTATTTCTGCTTCACTCAATGTGCTGAGAAGCGTGTAATGTTTAGTGTTCAGGGATATACACATATTGTCCGCTTTGAACACTACGTGTTTCTTAGGGCAGTGCATACTACCCCAAGAAAACCAATGTGTGCAATTAGAGGACCCATTGACTTATAAGGCAGCCTAGAACTCCCTCCCTAAATGATACGGGACAAGAGACATGCCCCTCCTTGCACACGTTTGGGGACCGAGGTGCACACGTCCGGGGAACCAAGGGAGCACGTTCTGTGCACGTCTAGGGACCGAGGCGCGGACGCACTGTCATCCCTCCTCCCCGGGCAAAGCCAATAAACCACCTTCTTCTGCAAAAAAGAAAGAATTAATCATAATATTCAGATATTTGTCAACGTGCCTAGGATAGAATGAGTGTTTGTAAAATTGAATTTTTGGACATTGGAGCATCAACAAGCATAGGTAGAACTTTTATCAATACATTTCTATTACAATAGCACAATATAAGTAGAATTGCTATCTATAAGATAATTTTAAAGGTAAATCTCGAAGAACCTAGATAAAAAAAAAAATGAATGAATCAATAAGTATCGAGCATATACCCTTTGCTGGTTTGGAGTATAGTAATAGAAAATCCCAACGTAGATGAGCTGTAATGCATTCCCGATGAGGTTGATGGTGAGAACTAAAATGCTATCGGGATACACGAATGGCAAGCTATATATGAGCCAAAAACTGCAATTCAAGACAGTTGTGAGGTAGGGATCCACCTCATATTCTTCCACCAACTTGTTCTTAAGGATTTACTAAAACGTCGAACTACAGAACAAAATAGATATTGAAGGTGGTTTATTGTCTTTGTGCGGGAAGGAGGGATGGCGGTACGTCCGCGCCTCAATCGCTGGACGTGCGTAGAATGTGCGCCCCTCGGCGTCTCACTTCTGTTAGTTGCATCCACCATAATACCAAATTTAATGAGCTCAGCATTTTTACTAGTAACCAATGCATCCGATTTTTCCGTAACTTCAATTGCTTCTGAAGGTGAATATGGTCTGCATGGTGGATGAGATTCCTTAGAAGTTCCAAAGGAAAGAAACATCAGTTGCTCGCTGCATTGTCAAAGTAGGGTCATGCTGCTTCCCCCATGAGGTATTTTTTCTTCTGCATCGAGGAGTCTTGTTTCTTTTTCTTACAACGGTTTTAATGACCTCATTGTAGTCCTCTTTTGTCACTTTCAATGCAAAGGGCTCTCTCTTCCTCCCATACTTCTTATCCACCGGGAGGTTGGATACCGCAGCTAACACTTTACCTCCTCTTCCCCCACCGAATGTCCCATGTTCAACATTCTCCTCTTGTCCAAAGAAAGACAGCTCTCCAGACGAATTGTTTTCCAATGCTTGCACTCTCGGACTACGCTCATTTACCCTAAGCTTAGCCTCTTTGCTTCTCATCACTGTGACAAAGAAACTACGGTTATGAACACAACAATCGCCATCGAGAGCTTGACCTTTATAGGAGCAATTACCTTCCATTGATACTTTATCATAACTGATATTCATGCCAGAAACTTCATATGCTGTCTGTGAATCGGATCGAGACTGTCCTTTGGAATGAGAAGTATCACATATGTTTCCCCCTAATACTTCTTCAGGTTTCACAGTGTCACCAATTGTATGAGCCTGACTAATTTGATGCGATTTATGACTTCTTTCAATTTCCAACTTATTTTGAGCATCCTTCAACTCTTCTCTGAGCTCTTTGGGAGTATTTTCAGCTTCTTGAAGTCGTGCCTCAAGGTCTGCAATTCTTTCTTGCTGCCATGCTGATGTTATTTCTGCTTTACTCAATGTGCTGAGAAGCATGTAATGTTTTAGTGTTCAAGGATGTACACATATTGTTCACTTTGAACACTACATGTTTCTCAGTGCAGCCCATACTACCCCAAGAGAACGCGCGTGTACAATTAGAGGTCACATTGCCTTATAAAGCGGCCCAAAACTCCCTCCCTACGCAATACGAGACAAGAGAGATGCCCTTCCTTGCGCACGTCTGAGGACCGAGGTGCGCACGTTCGGGGATCGAGGGGCGTGCATTCTGCGCACGTCCAGGGACCGAGGCTCAGACGCATTGTCATCCCTCCCCACCGCACAAAGCTAATAAATCATCGTCTTCTGCTAGAAAGAAAGAATTAATCGTAATATTCAGAAGTTTGTCAACGTGCCTAGTATAGAATAAATGTTTGTAGAATTAAATTTTTGGACATTGGAGTGTCAACATGCATAAGTAGAACTTTTATCAATAGATTTGATTCAAATAACATGATTTAAGTAGAATAGCTATCGGTAAGACAATTTTAAAGGTAAATCTCGAAGAACCTAGATAAAAAAAAATGAATGAATCAATAAATATTGATTATATACCCTTTGCTGGTTTAGAGCATAGTAATAGAAAATTCCTATGTAGATGAGCTGTAATGCAATCTCGATAGGGTTGATGGTGAGAACTAAAATGCTATCGGGATGCACGAATGGCAAGCCATATATGAGCCAGAAACTAGAATTCAAGACAGTTGTGAGGTAGGGATCCACCTCATATTCTTCCACCAACTTGTTCTTAAGGATTTACTAAAACGTCGAACTACAGAACAAAATAGATATTGAAGGTGGTTTATTGTCTTTGTGCGGGAAGGAGGGATGGCGGTACGTCCGCGCCTCAATCGCTGGACGTGCGTAGAATGTGCGCCCCTCGGCGTCTTACTTCTGTTAGTTGCATCCACCATAATACCAAATTTAATGAGCTCAGCATTTTTACTAGTAACCAATGCATCCGATTTTTCCGTAACTTCAATTGCTTCTGAAGGTGAATATGGTCTGCATGGTGGATGAGATTCCTTAGAAGTTCCAAAGGAAAGAAACATCGGTTGCTTTTGCATTGTCAAAGTAGGGTCATCTTGCTTCCCCCATGAGGTATTTTTCTTCTGCATCGAGGAGTCTTGTTTCTTTTTCTTACAACGGTTTTAATGACCTCATTGTAGTCCTCTTTTGTCACTTTCAATGCAAAGGGCTCTCTCTTCCTCCCATACTTCTTATCCACCGGGAGGTTGGATACCGCAGCTAACACTTTACCTTCTCTTCCCCCACCGAATGTCCCATGTTCAACATTCTCCTCTTGTCCAAAGAAAGACAGCTCTGCAGACGAATTGTTTTCCAATGCTTGCACTCTCGGACTACGCTCATTTACCTAAGCTTAGCCTCTTTGCTTCTCATCACTGTGACAAAGAAACTACGGTTATGAACACAACAATCGCCATCGAGAGCTTGACCTTTATAGGAGCAATTACCTTCCATTGATACTTTATCATAACTGATATTCATGCCAGAAACTTCATATGCTGTCTGTGAATTGGATCGAGACTGTCCTTTGGAATGAGAAGTATCACATATGTTTCCCCCTAATACTTCTTCAAGTTTCATAGTGTCACCAATTGTATGAGCCTGACCAACTTGATGCGATTTATAATTTCTTTCATTTTGCAACTTATGTTGAGCATCCTTCAACTCTTCTCTGAGCTCTTTGGCAGTATTCTCAGCTTCTTGAAGTCGTGCCTCAAGGTCTACAATTCTTTCTTGCTACCATGCCAATGTTATTTATGCTTCACTTGACACGCTAAGAAACACGTAATGTTTAGTTTTCAAGGCTGTACACATATTGTCTGCTTCTAACACTATAGGAGCAATTACCTTCCATTGATACTTTATCATAAGCTGATATTCATGCCGAAACTTCATATGCGTGTCGTGAATCGGATCGAGACTGTCCTTTGGAATGAGAAGTATCACATATGTTTCCCCCTAATACTTCTTCAGGTTTCACAGTGTCACCAATTGTATGAGCCTGACCAACTTGATGCGATTTATAATTTCTTTCATTTTGCAACTTATGTTGAGCATCCTTCAACTCTTCTCTGAGCTCTTTGGCAGTATTCTCAGCTTCTTGAAGTCATGCCTCAAGGTCTACAATTCTTTCTTGCTACCATGCCAATGTTATTTCTGCTTCACTTGACACGCTAAGAAACACGTAATGTTTAGTTTTCAAGGCTGTACACATATTGTCTGCTTCTAACACTATAGGAGCAATTACCTTCCATTGATACTTTATCATAACTGATATTCATGCCAGAAACTTCATATGCTGTCTGTGAATCGGATCGAGACTGTCATTTGGAATGAGAAGTATCACATATGTTTCCCCCTAATACTTCTTCAGGTTTCACAGTGTCACCAATTGTATGAGCCTGACCAACTTGATGCGATTTATAATTTCTTTCATTTTGCAACTTATGTTGAGCATCCTTCAACTCTTCTCTGAGCTCTTTGGCAGTATTCTCAGCTTCTTGAAGTCGTGCCTCAAGGTCTACAATTCTTTCTTGCTACCGTGCCAATGTTATTTCTGCTTCACTTGACACGCTAAGAAACACATAATGTTTAGTTTTCAGGGCTGTACACATATTGTCTGCTTCTAACACTACGAGTTTTTCAGGGCAAGCCATACTACCCCAAGAAAACACGTGTGTACAATTAGAGGTCCCATTGCCTTATAAGGCGGCCCAGAACTCCCTTTCTAGGTGATACAGGACAAAAGACATGCCCCTCCCTGCGCACGTCTAGGGACCGAGGTGCGCATGTCCAGGGAACGAGGGGCGCACGTTTTACGCACGTCCGAGGACCGAGGTGCGGACGCACCGCCATCACTCCTTCCTGCACACTCGCACGTTCAGGGACGGAGGCATGGACACACCACCATCCCTCCTCCCCGCGCAAAGCCAATTGTAACATTCTCAACTTCAAGCCTTTTTACAAAGAGAAGTCCGAACTCGGTTTAAACAATTAAGTCCAGTTGCGTTCGGCTTTATTCAATCAGGGTTTAGGCATGAACCTCAGGTCAAATTGTGACATCCTGAGATTCGACCCCGTTTCGATAAAGTGAAATGGGCATTTCGTCGACGTGCCTATGGCCTTTTTTCTCTGAGCTGATCACTCACGAGTTAACTAACCTATTGGGTAAAGCCGTTAAGGGATGTATCAGCTGTAAAATCCCTAAAAGCTACCTAATTGGTTGGATTGAGCTAAAATCACGTCTGATCGACTTTTATCCACGAAATTGAACTCGATTTCGGGAATCGAATTTTAAGCGCGTCATAATTCTTATTTTTAGGATTCTATCTCATTGTTCGTCAAATTGTTGACGAGTCAGAAATTTCAATAAAGAAATTGTCGGAAGAAAATTGAAGACCGAAAGGAAATAAAAGGGAAAAGAAAAGAAAATAAAATAAGAATAATGGTGTTATTTTTATTTTACTTTTTCTCTCTCCCCCTCTCTTTTCTTTTCTTTCTTTTTCTCTCTTTTCTTTCTCTCTCTTCTCTCCCCTTTCCCTCCCCCTTCGTGCGAACAGCTTTTCCCCCCATCGACTTCTCTCTCTCTCTCTCTCTCTCTCTCTCTCTCTTCTTTGACCAGTCAATCGTTATCTCCCTCTTCTCTCTCTTTCGCACTCTCTCTCCTTCTCCCTTCCGCGGATTCCAGCGAACGAAGACAGAAGCTCGAGGAAAAGCTGCAGCCCCCTGTTGCCGCCCGCCCCGCCGCCGCACCGCCGCACGCCCACCGCTCGCCGCCGTTCTGCCGTCCGCGCGCCCCAGCTCCCACCGCTTGCTGCCATCCCTTCCCGCACGAATCGGCCCCTGCTCAGCTTGAAACCGCCCCGACCAGTCCCCGTCCGGCCACCTCCGGCAGCCGTTCGACCCGCCGGACCTCCCGGCTTCCCCCTCACCCTCCGCCGGCCTTCCCTCGCCGTTTTGGCCGCCGGAGCAGCCTCGGCCAGCCCCGTCCAGCAAACCCACGAGTGGGTTTCCAGCGACTTCGGGCCCGTTTTTGGCCGTTTCCGGGCCCCGGATCTGTGAGTCGCTTTGGGAAGAATCGTTCCTCACGTCGCCGCCGTCGGATTGATCTGATTTGCGCGCGATTTGGTGTGGCATCCCAGAAATTCAAAGCCAAGCCTTAAGGTGTTTTAAGTGTCTTAAATTAGGTGGTAGAATTTTATGACTTATGCTTTAGCCAATTTGTCTTTTAATTTGATGAATTGTGCTTGTGATTGTGGAAATTCAAATTTAATAGATTAATGCTTGGCCATATGATTTAAATTTCAATAATTAAAAATATCCCGAGACTTTGGCCAAGATAAAAAAATTTGAATTCAAAAATATTTATAGAAGGGATTTCAAAAAAAAAAAAAAGAAGAGAAAAAGGGTTAATTTTCGAAATGGGCCCAAGAGCTTGGTGGGCCAAGCTAGTCGGCCCATTAGGGCCCAAGAAGGGAACTCGCCGGCCCATTTGTGGCCCAAGAGGAGTCGGCCGGCCCATGCATGGACCTTGCCAAGTGGCAAGACAAGTCTCCATGCATTGGTCCATTTGAAAGGCTTGTAATCATTGCTAATCATGGGATTAGGGAGTATAAGAGGGATGAGGAGAGAGAGAGTGGCCGGTTCTAGCTCCATTCGGCCAAGAGAGAGGTGAGAGGGAGAGAGAGATTTCGAGAGAAAGGGAGGAGAGACCGAGAGGGAGAGAGAGGAGGCGGAGCCGAGAGAGGTGTGTTCGCCGTTCGTCCGCCTAGTCCCACCACCGTACGCCGTCATTCATCGCCGTTTGTTCATCTTGGAGGCAAGTGGAGTCCTTAACTTCTCTTGCATTTTTGTTTTGTTGGTTGCATGTTCGGTTTTAGGTGTGATTTGTGCGAAAAACCGAGGTAAGGGTTGGATGTGTTCAAGCCATGTGACTGTTTTCGTTCGGGTTTGTGGAAGTCAGTATCTTGTTCGAGCTTGCATGTGTGTTTGGAGTGCGATTTTGGCTTTGTTGTCTTCATGAAAGTTGAAGCTAACATCTTGTAGTATGACATACTGAAATTTCGTAGAAAACGATGAAGATTTGAGGGGTCAAAAGCCCTATCACACGGAGACTTCAGATCTGCGAATTTCCTACTGACCTCTTGTTGATTTCTTGGTTGCATGTCGATTTCTGTTGGAGATCTCACTTTGTTGTCTTCATGAAAGTTGTAGGTAACATCTCAAACTATAACATACTCAAATTTTAAGAGAAATGAATGAGTATAGCCTAGTGAATCGACTAGATCTTTGAGACGATTGATTCTGGTGAAGTGTACCGAGACACCCGAGACTTCAAGGACTTAAAAGATGATCATACTTTGGTTATTTAACCTAGATCTCTTCATGAAACTTGTAAAGGACACCTTGATAAATAACATACTCAAATTTCAGAGGAAACTAAAGAGAATAGATGGGTGAAACCTAAATATTTCGGAGATGTGCATTCTGGACGAAACGGTAGAGGTTCCAGAAGCTTCGTGGAGTTGTATAAATTAATATATGAAGAATTTGGTTTAGAGTTCTGCATGAAAAATGCACGAAAATGTGTTGGCTATCACCCTGTAAAATTTCGTAATTTTTGGAGGCCATATGAGTATTTTAATCGAATTTATTTGGAAACTGTGCAATCTGGCCATTATCCGAATGTTATGTGCTATTTTGTGGAAAATTGGGAAATTATGTGAAATGCAAATTGGCCATGAATTTTGTATGAAATTGTGATTCTAATTGTTTGTTTAATGATTGTTTGAATATTATGATTTTGGGAAAATCATAAATATTGAATGAAATATTTATTTATGAAAATATAATAATAAATTAATAATATAATAATATAATAATAATATAATAAAATCATAATAAAATAATAAAAAAAATAAAAATGGATTTATTTTATTGGCCATGAATTCCATTGAAATTATGATGCATTGTTATATGACATTGGTGTATGTATGATCATGAATTGTGATGCATGTGTGTGAATCATATGCCATGTAATAATAAGATTAAAAGGATGGTGAATGTGGAAAATGGTATGTGAGTAAGAGGTTGTGGCGGAGGATGATATCTGGTGGCCTAGTGGCATAATTCCAGAGGTTCCCTGGGAGTTTCAGGATGCCCGGAATGTGAGGGGCCGGAAGCCCTGTCGGAGGTCTTTGCTCGAAGGGAATGCCTCGCGACACCAGGATTTGGGTGCGGCATGCCTGGCTAGAAGGGTAAAAGCCGGAAGCCCTGTCGGAGGTTTCTGCCCGAAGGGAATGCCTCGTGATGCTAGTTGAGATGCGAGATGCCCGGAATGTGGGGGGCCGAAAGCCCGGTGACCATGAGATGGTTGGAATGCTGGGAACCCTGTCGGAGGTCTTTGCCCGAAGGGATGATGATGATATTGATAATTGAGAATGGGTGATGTGGTGATCAAATTTAAAAGAAAAATATGAGAATTAAAAGATGATGATGATGCATGATGAGATGTGATATGATGATCACCCATGATATTATGTGCATGATGATGCATGATGATGATGTGATGTGATATGATGATCACCTATGATATGATATATGCATGATGATATGCATGATGATAATGATGATGTGATGTGATATGATGATCATCTACGATATGATATATGCATGATGATATGCATGATGATGATGATGATGTGATGCGATATGATGATCACCCATGATATTATGTGCATGATGATGCATGATGATGATGAGATGTGATGTGATATGATGATCATCTATGGTATGTTATGCATGATGAAATGCATGCTGATGATAATGATATATGAGATGCCATGATGATGATATGTATGCTATGATGATGCATGAATACGCATGACATCAAAAAGGTAAGCAATGCCTGCATCGTATGATGGTATGCATGGTGCATTGAGTTGTTATTGGATTTCCCTATCTGCTGAGTGGTTGTACTCACCCCTTTTGGGGAGAACATTTCAGATTAGCAGTATGCCGCTACCTGCCGTCTCGCGTAGGGTATTCTATGGTCTACTGTCTGGTGTAGAGGTAGAGTGTACGGAGATAGATTGTCCCTCTGTTCCCGGACTGACGTTTATCCGAGTGAGATGTCTGGTGATGTATGATATCGGCCTGGCTGGGGGCCCTGTCATACAAGAGTTCATTTCGTGCACATTCGATTGGATGGAGCGATGCGAGGGATCTGCCGCCGCCACCACCCGATGCACCGGGTTGGGTGTGAGACCTGCGCATGATGAGTAGGAGCTGGATATCTTTTTGATGTAGATATTCGACGCTTCGATGGGAGGGTGTTGTGCACGCATGATGTTAGGGGTCGAGGTTTCTTTTTAAAATTTTAGGTAGGACATGGCAGAGTCCTAACCTTTCTTGTTTTTGTATCAACCCAAAGGAAACCCCATCTTGCTTTATATATGTATGTAAGCCAAGCGTCGAAGTTGTTTATAAAATCATGATGTTTAGCTAGTGTGTATTTGTATCATGGATCGGTAGGGGGGATAGATGGCGATGTGAAATTAGCTTCCGCTATGAGTCACGCATGGGACCGCTTTTTTTAAAAAAAAAATGCCTGTGATTAATGACATTTGTTTTAAGTAAAAGATAGAAAGAGGTAATAAGATGTAACATCGGCACTGGTAACGACCTGCGAAGGGTTCGAGGTGTTACATTTGGTGAGTAATCTCACTAATCCAGGATTAGTTGGCTAATTATGCTTAAGGTTGGTTTAGTTTTAATTAATTATGTTTAGGTTATTAGATTAGAATAAATTAGCAATTATTAGTCAATTGTAATGCGATTTAGATAAATTGATTGCGCAATTAGCAAGTAGACGTGGTCTAGTAATTATTGGAAGTGCCTCAGGATTTTTCCCGACCCTTAGTGGGCTCCAATTAGGCTTTTCGGGCCTAAGTGGAATTTTTAGTATTTAAATATTAATTTTCGGAATTAAATTAAATAATTATTTATTTTCCGAAAATTCAACTGAGATGGCCCGGAACCGGAAAATTATGCTGATGACCGTGGTGAAGTCCGTTTATTTAATCAGGCTTTATTTTGAGCTAAATTAAATTTTTAATATTAATTATTTAATTTTCGAAATTAATTAATTAATTTTTATTTTTCGGAAATTATGATTTTGATGGCCGATGACCGAAATCTCGTGCTGATTGTCGTGGCATAGTCCATTTTTTTTATTTGAGCTCCACGTTGTATGGAATTGAATAAATTGTGATATTTTAGGATTTACCCTAAATTGATTGGAATTGATTGAGATTGAATTGTTGATTGGTAAATGGCCAAGTATGTTATTCAGTATTTATAATGCTTTGTTGAGTTGATTTAATTATTTGATTGAGAAATCGTTGGGCATTGGTTGTCGGTATTGAAAGTAGATTGGTAATCACTTGAAAGAGGACACGTGGGCTCGGTGAATTGGAATGTCACTCCGGAGAATGCACGTGAGTTCAGTGGTTGAATATGTCACCTTGGCGAAAAGGTCGCCCGAGAGAATGCACGTGGCTCGGAGACTCGGTATGTCGTCTGGAGAATGCACGTGGCTCGGTGACGAGTTTGGCATCTAAAAGGACACGTGGGCTCGGTGAATTGATGCATCACTTTGGTGAGATAGCACCTAAGAGAATGCATGTGGGCCAAGGCATCTAAAAGGGCACGTGGGCTCAGTGAATTGATGCATCACTTTGGTGAGATAGCACCTAAGGGAATGCACGTGGGCCCGGGCATCATAAAAAGGACACATGGCTCGGTGATTTGATACGTCACCTTGGCAAATGAGTGCCTTAGAGAATGCACGTGGGTCCAGTATTTGAGAATGACATCTAAAAGGGCACGTGGCTCGGTGACTTGATGTACCACCTTGGCGAAGAGGTCGCCTTAGAGAATGCACGTGGGCCCAAGGTTCGAGGCACGTGGACTCGGAGACTTGGAAGGTCGTCCTGGAGAATGCACGTGGCCTAGCTTTTAGATACTCCTCCGTGAAGAGTGAATTGTATGACATGTAATCGACTGGTTCAATTTGTTTGAAGTGAATGGGTGTTTATTGTGAATTGTACTGACTTGCAGGTGGGATCTGAGGCCAAGGTAAGTCCTCTGCCCTGTGCGTGTTTAGGCAGCCTTTAGTATAATGGTTTACTAATCGAGCTTAGTGGGGTAGAACTCGCTGAGACGTAGTCTCATCCCAGTTTGGGGAAACCATTTCAAGACCCCGCTGAAGAGCTGAGGAGGAGGAATCCGAGAAGGAGAACTCGAAGGTGAGATCTGAGGAGAAGGATTGTTGGAAGAAGAAGATAGTCCCGAGAGGGGCCTTGAGTACGGCCCAGATGGCTGAGAATTTATCTTCTTTTGAGATCTTCATTTTGATGTGAATAGAGATAGAGTAAAAAGTTGTGAAGTGCTCTGATTTGTGTTTTGTATAAAAGTTTGGTTATAAGTTTCAATATGAAAAATATGGCCCTGCTTTTCTATCCCATCGTTTTATTGTCTGGGGATTTTAACTGC
The DNA here is from genome assembly GCA_014182575.1 of Eucalyptus decipiens. Taxonomy (NCBI): domain Eukaryota; kingdom Viridiplantae; phylum Streptophyta; class Magnoliopsida; order Myrtales; family Myrtaceae; genus Eucalyptus; species Eucalyptus decipiens. The sequence continues at coordinate 40,705,967 of CM024613.1, read as the reverse complement.
TTCCGCATGTGCTTAATAAATGAAAGGGTCGGCGATACATTGTTCTGGGATATCGCATTATAAAATCGACCAAGCAGAGAAGGATGTGTGCGTGCCCGAGGATCGGGGCGTGACACAAATAAGGTAGTCGATTGTGGTTTGACTCGATTGACTCCTGCCCAATGAGATGACCTTCTAACTTGATATTTCCCTTAGTGTATTTAATGTGCTTGGAAGGTATCCAATTAATGCATGATGACTATGTAGGACACTTGGCACAATTAATCTTACTTTGAAAGATAATCATGAAATTTTTATGGTTATATGTTAAGAGCGCGGGGGGGGCGTTGAGTCATAAGCTCTTTAATGGTAGGGGATGATTCATAGCCTAAAAAAAAAAAGGATGACAAGGGATCTTGAAGTTTTAGGCTTGCCACTTAAGGTTCCATAGGTTTTGACTCTTCATATTCTCGAAATCTCTAGACCTTTGCCGTTTTCCAATTTTACAGAGCTCCTTTTATTTCGAATTTGGAGAAACTTCCTTCATGAAAGTTGTTTTAAACATCTTGATCTAAAATATACTTAAATTTAATATTTTTCTAAGGTGAAATTGTAGGGACGAAGGCCCAATCATTCACCATCTGGAACTTGTCCAATGTAGTGAAAATGGTGACCAGATTGCCTTCTCGAATTTTTATAAACTTTTCCCTTTTGAATTTGAATATGCTTCAAAGGACATCCATATCTACAACATATTAAAATTTCAAAGGATTTTGTGAAGATTTGGATTTAGAAATGAGTCTCTCTCTTTGATTGCTGAATCTGTTCGACGGACGAATTTTTGGGTTGTGTTCACTGATTTTCTGCCCTTTCCACATAACGAATTTGGCTTGGATTCTTTCATGAAAAATGTTTTCTAAGGTCTTCTTTACAACATATTAAAATTTTATAATTTTTTTTAGTCCGTTTGATAAGGTAATGGTATTGATTTCGAAAGTTGCTCAAAACTGTTTTCACCTTAGAATAAGAGAACCACACGCCCAACTTGGAGGGGAAGGGGGCTGCACGCCCAACTTAAGGAGCAAGCTGATCTAGAAACTTCTTGGCTCGAAGATAAGAATGCATTAAATGCTTTTGGACCTTAATGTATTAAAGAGAAGAAACTTGGGGAGCAAGTTGACTAATATGAACACATCTAAGCCTAATGATTGCATGAAATCTTGACAATTAATAAGTGAGGCGAATCACCTACTTAGGTGTCCCCTAGAATCTTAAGTGAATCTTAGGTTATAATGGCCCTAGATTGTAGCCTTGGTGAACAAGGTAAGCACCAACCAATTAGAAGAAGACATTAGGCATAAAAATGGGTTTATGTGTCCTTTAGGTGCCATAGGCAATAATGAGCCTAGAGTGAGCATTGGAGGATAAGCAAATAGGTGGACCAATGGAAAAGTGAAAAGCGGGTCTATGATCAATGATGCCTATGAGCTTAGGTTGCCAAGTAAGGCTTTTTAGCCTTCCGACTCATCATTTAGGCTTCAATTATTGCATCCATAGCCTTGCCATCCAAGGAATTTAGGTGGAACACTTGGAAACATTGGAATGGACCACTTGACATGGTAATGATGGTTCCAAGGGCTATAAATATGATGAGCTCTCTTCATTTTCCTAACTTTGCTCCCATTTTCTCCACCCTCCATCTCCTTGAATGCCCTCCACCTCACGTCTCTCTCTCTCTCTCTCTCTCTCTCTCTCTCTCTCTCTCTCTCTCTCTCTCTCGTCCTCCAAAGTAAGCCGCCCTTCCTTTGTAGTTCGTGTCTTAGCTCGAGGTTCATCGAAGGTAAGTAGATTTTCTTAACTCTTCGATAGGGCGATGTACTACGCTTCTCGATTTTAGGATCATGTCATCGTTTGCTTGCATTGGCTTTGTATTGTTATGCTTGTTGTGTTTCTATTGCTTGTTGTTGCATTAAGTAAGTTCATGATCTCACATGAGTGTCGAGCACACCCGGATGTTGAGGAGAGGTCTTGGTGACAATGGACAATGCTAAAGCCTGAGCGAATGGTTCCAAGTCAAGGTCACGAGCCCGAATCGCATCCAGCATAAGTTTGATTTAATAAAACACAAGAGTCGTTCATTAGTTCACTTTGCATGGCATGCTTTCGGGCCTTTAATTCAGCTAAAAGTTTAAACATGACATGAATCAGTTGATGTTTGAAATGCATGGACACAATGGACTTATATGCCAACGTTGGGGGATGCTAGGTCGTTGCTTGGGGTAAAGCCCTAGATGCCGTCCCGATTTTGAGATCATGGACGATACCGGCCTAGGTGAGGCCGATGCCTGGGGGTCGCCCTAGATGCCGCCCTGATAACAAGATTGTGATGATGTCGGTTGCCAAGGAGGGGACCGATGCCCGGCTGTTACCGGAAGAGTCAATTAATTTAGACTAATATGATACTGAATATGAAAAATGAAAGTCCACGTGTGGTTCATGACTGATACATGTGTGATGCTTGCAAAAGTTGGGTTTGTTTGATATGTATTGTTAAGTCATTGCATCAATTTGAGCATATACTTGAATTTGGTCACTTAGTTCTTGAATGAGTTTCATGAAATGTGAGCATCCATTTTTATGACCGAAATGATCATAAGCCACGGTTCCTTGGAAAGCTTGTTCATATGCACTAACTCATTGTCTTTGATTTTTTGAAAGCACATAGACGATTGAGAGTCTCTCATACACATAAGCAAGTCAAGGCACAAACCTTGTTATTGATTTGCCATCAACAAGTGAGTGGTGACCTTGTATCCGACGATCGACGGCGAGATGTCCTCCTATAGTAGAATTAGGGATTTCTACTTACTGAGTCATCGACTCACTCTTGTTGTTCCCACCATTTCAGGTGTGTGATGGGCGAACCGGGGTTAAAGAAGGGAATGCACATAGTAATGGGGGCCGCTTTTGGGAGCAGCTCGGTAGAGGAGTTAGGCTACCCTGGCCTTTTGATTGACTATATATATATGAAAACAAAAATAAGTAGCCCAGGACTAGGATGGGCATGTAATCAAAACAGCTTTTGATATGTGAATATGTGTATGAATATGTTGCTTTTATTTGCTTGGCTTGCATACGTCTTGCCCAACTTCCATGTTTGTTTGTACGTGGATTGTTTATGATCACTTTCGCATGTTCTTAACTAAAGATAAAAGAATTTCGGGACGTTCGACGTTGCCTAGGGCATCAATGCTAACCTGTCGGGTCATGCTCTCATGCCAGAGGTGGGGCAGGGGTATGACACCAATAAAGCACATTCTTCTGCCAATAAACCACCTTCTTTTGAATGAATCAATAAATATTGAGCATATACCCTTTGCTGGTTTGGAGCATAGTAATAGAAAATTCATATGTATATGAGCTGTAATGCAATCCCAATGGGGTTGATGGTGAGAACTAAAATGCTATCGCGATGCATGAATGGCAAGCCATATATGAGCCAGAAACTACAATAAAAGACAGTTGCGAGGTAGGGATCCACTCATATTCTCCCACCAACTTATTCTTAAAGATTTTAGAAAATGTTGGACTGCAAAACAAAATAGATATAGAAGGTGGTTTATTGGCTTTGTGCGGGGAGGAGGGATGACGATGCGTCCACGCCTCGATCCTCGGATGTGTGCCGAACGTGCGCCTCTCAGCGTGTTACTTCTGTTAGTTACATCCACCATAATACCAGATTTAACAAGCTCAGCATCTTTACTAGTGGCCAAAGCATCCATTTTTTTTGTAACTTCAGTTGCTTCTGAAGGTGAATATGGTCTACATGGTGGATGAGATTCCTTACAAGTTCCAAAGAAAAAAACATCAGTTGCTCGCTGCATTGTCAAAATAGGGTCATGCTACTTCCCCCATAAGGTATTTTTTCTTTTGCATCCAGGAGTCCTTTTTCTTTTTCTTACAACGGTTTTAATGACCTCATTGTAGTCCACTTTTGTCACTTTCAATGCAGAAGGTTCTCTCTTCCTCCTATACTTATCCACTGGGAGGTTGGATACTGCAGCTGATACTTTACCTTCTCTTCCCCCACCGAATGTCCCATGCTCAACATTCTCCTCTTGTCCAGAGAAAGATAGCTGTGTAGACGAATTGTTTTCCAATGCCTGCACTCTCGGATTGCACCTATTTCCCCAAAGCTTAGCCTCTTTCCCTCTCATCACTGGGACAAAAAAACTACGGTTATGAACACAGCAGTTGTCATTGAGTGCTTGACCTTTACAGGAGCAATAACCTTCCATTGATACTTTATCATAACTAATATTCATGCCAGAAACTTCATATACTATCTATGAATCGGACCGAGACTGTCCTTTGGAATGAGAAGTATCACATATGTTTCCCCCAAATACTTCTTCACGTTTCACAGTATCACCAATTGTATGAGCTAGACTAACTTGATGCGATTTATGACTTCTTTCAATTTCCAACTTATCTTGAGCATCCTTCAACTCTTCTTTGAGCTCTTTGGCAGTATTCTCTGCTTCCTGAAGTTGTGCCTCAAGGTCTGCAATTCTTTCTTGCTGCCATGCTGATGTTATTTCCACTTCACTCGATGTGCTGAGAAACTTGTAATGTTTAGTGTTTATGGCTGTACACATATTGTCTGCTTTGAACACTATGTGTTTCTCAGGCCAGCCTATACTACCCCAAAGAAACGTGTGTGTACATTTAGAGGTCCCATCGCCTTATAAGGTGGCCCAAAACTCCCTCCCTAGGCGATATGGGACAAGAGACATGCCCCACGATGCACACGTCAAGGGATCGAGGTGCGCACATCTGGGGACCAAGGGGCGCACGTTCTGTGCACGTTCGGGGACCGAGGCGCGGACGCACCGCTATCCCTCCTCCCTGCGCAAAGCCAATAAACCACCTTCCATTGCCAAAAAGAAAGAATTAATTGTAATATTATGAAGTTTATCAACGTGTCTAGGATAGAATGAGTGTTTGTAGAATTAAATTTTTGGACATTGGAGTGCCAATGTGCATAAGTAGAACTTTTATCAATAGATTTCTATTCAAATAGCATGGTATAAGTAAAATAGCTATGTGTAAGACAATTTTAAAGGTAAATCTTGAAGAACCTAGATTAAAAAAAAAAATGAATGAATCAATAAATATCGAGCATATACCCTTTGATGATTTGGAGCATAGTAATAGAAAATCCCTATGTAGATGAGCTGTAATGCAATCCCGATGGGGTTGATGGTGAGAACTAAAATGCTATCGGGATGCACGAATGGCAAGCCATATATGAGCCATAAATTGCAATTCAAGACAGTTGCGAGGTAGGGATCCACCTCATATTCTCTCACCAACTTGTTCTTAAGGATTTTATAAAATGTCGGACTGCAAAACAAAATAGATATAGAAGGTGGTTTATTGGCTTTGCACTGGGAGGAGGGATGACGGTGTGTACATGCCTCGATCCCCGGACGTGCGCAGAACGTGCACCCCTTGGCATCTTACTTATGTTAGTTGCATCCACCATAATACCAGATTTAACAAGCTCAACATCTTTACTAGTAACCAAAGCATCCTATTTTCCCGTAACTTCAGTTGCTTCTGAAGGTGAATATGTTCTGCATGGTGGATGAGATTCCTTAGAAGTTCCAAAGGAAAAAACATCAGTTGCTTGCTGTATTGTCAAAGTAGGGTCATGCTGCTTCTTTCATGAGGAATTTTTTCTTCTGCACCCAGGAGTCCCTTTTCTTTTTCTTACAACGGTTTTAATGACTTCATTGTAGTCATCTTTTGTCACTTTCAATGCAGAGGGTTCTGTTTTCCTCCCATACTTATCCACCGGGAGGTTGGATATCGCAGTTGACAATTTACCTTCTCTTCCCACACCAAATGTCCCATGTTCAACATTCTCCTCTTGTCTAGAGAAAGATAGTTGTGCAGATGAATTCTTTTCCAATGCCTGCACTCTCGAACTGCGCCCGTTTCCCCTAAGCTTAGCCTCTTTGCTTCTCATCACTATGACAAAGAAACTACGGTTATGAACACAGCAGTCGCCATTGAGAGCTTGACCTTTACAAGAGCAATTACCTTCCATTGATACTTTATCATAACTGATATTCATGCCAGAAACTTCATATGCTGTCTATGAATTGGAACGAGACTGTACTTTGGAATAAGAAGTATCACATATGTTTCCCCCTAATACTTCTTCAGGTTTCATAGTATCACCAATTGTATGAGCCTAACTAACTTGGTGCGATTTATGACTTCTTTCAATTTCCAACTTATCTTGAGCATCCTTTAACTCTTCTCTGAGCTCTTTGGCAGTATTTTCAGCTTCTTGAATTCGTGCCTCAAGGTCTGCAATTCTTTCTTGCTGCCATGCTAATGTTATTTCTTCTTCACTCAACGTGCTGAGAGACATGTAATGTTTAGTGTTTAGGGCTGTACACATATTGTCCGCTTTGAACACAACAAGTTTTTTAGGGCAGTCCATACTACCCTAAGAAAATGCTTGTGTACAATTATAGGTCTCATTGCCATATAAGGCGGCCTAGAGCTCCCTCCCCCTAGGTGATACGGGACAAGAGACATGCCCCTCCCTATGCACGTCCAGGGTGTGCACGTCTAGAAACCGAGGTGCGCACGTCTAGGGACCGAGGCGCGGACGAACTGCCATCCCTCTTCCCCGCGGAAAGTCAGTAAACCACCTTCTTCTGCCAATAAACTACATTATTCTGAATGAATCAATAAATATCGAGCATATACCCTTTGTTGGTTTGGAGCATAATAATAGAAAATCCCTATGTAGATGAGCTGTAATGCAATCTTGATGGGGTTGATGGTAAGAACTAAAATGTTATTGGGATGCACGAATGGCAAGCTATATATGAGCCAGAAACTGCAATGCAAGACAGTTGCGAAGAAATACGTAATGTTTAGTGTTCAGGGCTGTACACATATTGTCCACTTTGAACACTACATGTTTCTCAGGGTAGGCCATACTACCCCCAGAAAACATTTGTGTACAATTAGAGGTCTCGCTGCCTTATAAGGCAGCCTAGAACTCTCTCCCTAAGCGATACGGGACAAGTGACATGACCCTCCCTGCACACATCCGGGGATCGAGGTGCGCACGTCTGGGGACTGAGGGGCACACGTTTTGCGCACGCGCATGTACAAGGACCGAGGCACGGATGTACCACCATCCCTCCTCCCCGCGCAAAGCCAATAAACCACCTTCTTTTGCCAAAAAGAAAGAGTTAATTGTAATATTCTGAAGTTTGTCAACGTGCCTAGGACAAAATGACTTTTATCAATAGATTTCCATTCAAATAGCATGGTATAAGTAGAATAGGTATCGGTAAGACAATTTTAAAGGTAAATCTCGAAGAACCTAGATTAAAAAAAAAAAATCAACGAATCAATAAATATCGAGCATATACCTTTTGCTGGTTTAGAGCATAGTGATAGAAAATCCCTATGTAGATGAGCTGTAATGCAATCCCGATGGGGTTGATGGTGAGAACTAAAATGCTATCGGGATGCACAAATGGCAAGCCATAAATGAGCCAGAAACTGCAATTCAATACAGTTGCAAGGTAGGGATCTACCTCATATTCTCCCACCAACTTGTTCTTAAGGATTTTATAAAATGTCGGACTGCAAAACAAAATAGATATAGAAGGTGGTTTATTGGCTTTGCGTGGGGAGGAGGGATGATGATGGGTCCGCGCCTCGGTCCCCTGATGTGCGCAAGCGTGTGTAGGAGGGATGGCGGTGTGTCCGCGCCTCGATGCCCGGACATGCGCAGAACGTGCGCCCCTCCACATCTTACTTCTGTTAGTTGCATCTACCATAATATCAGATTTAACAAGCTCAGCATCTTTACTAGGACGTACATATCTTAAGCTTTGTTTTGACATGTCGTGCATTATGAGAGGATGTAATTTGCTGGGCTAATTTGGCCTTGTAATTTTTGGTCAGAATCTGTGAAATAGCTAGAACAATTACTTCTCCTTGTTTTCTTAAGAACGTCTGTTGGTTCATGATTTTTTACAAAAAAATCAAATTGTAATTTTGAAAAATCGTTTCATGAAAGTTGAAGAACACGAAGCGGTACTTATCATATAAAAAATCATGATCAAAATGTAGTCATTTGATATTTTTGGCGAAATTGTGGAGATTTGGGAATTTCTAGAAACTATTCTTCAATGATAGAGCCCGAATCTGCTCGATTTGCATTTCCAAATTCGAAAAGGTTCAGCCCCTTTTTTGCAAAAATGATAAATTGAAAAGCTGTTCAGTAGAGTCTGTTTTAGTAACAGATCGAATCTGAGGATTTAACAGTAAATTTAGGGGCCAAATTGCAAAAACCAAACTAGGTCTGTTAGGCCTCTATAACATAATTCTGTTGTGACAGTTGTGCAAAACCGAATTATTGGGAAAAATTGGTCATGAATTTCACAAAAGTGGCTGAAACCTTTTGGCTATTTGAGCGTCATTTTGATATTTTTCCTCGAATTTTCAAAAGTTGGGTCCGAAATGGGTCGGTTTTATGAGCTTTGGGTTTAAAACTCAATTTTTGGGAAAATCAGTTAGGAATGGCTTTGATACCATTTGTTGGAAGGGGGCATCAAAAGTTCGATACTTCACCTAGGGAGATCGCTAAGAGAAAACCCAAGTTCATGGTCGTCAATATATCCAGTTGCATTCAAATTCACTCAAAAGCTTAAATCAATGAGTTATGAGACAACTAGAATACATTAACTGCTCTACACCACATCAATTATCCAATGTGAGGCTCTTCTCTAACACAACTCACGTGCATTTTCACAATAATGATGTCAAATTCAGGGTGGCAATACAAGGGAAGGAATGCAACTATTTCTAAGAAGATTGTAATGTCAAATTTAGTAGGCAATACTTTGGGCTAATTTCTTGTGGTTGTCACCCCGCAATATATATGGAAGAAATGAAGACTGTTCAATGGAAAGGTTGATCTTTCTATATGTACACAAATAAATATTTTTACAATTAATGCCTAAAATTTGTATTTTCTCACCATATTTGTCTTTGAAAAAAAATCTATAAATGGATATCTTATAAGGAATGAGACAAATTGAAATTTGTAGTTTTACTAAGAAATTAAGCACATAAGCTCCAGATGAAGCACAAATTGGGCAATATTCTTGGTTGCAAAATTAAGATCGGTCGGATAAAACAAATGGTAATGACTATTTTTCGCATTCATAGTTTGAGAATATTTTGTGGCCAAGTATGTAATATAGATTAATCTATGATAGAGTAACTTGAAATGCTTCGAGAAGAAATCGCTTCAAAGATGTGGTAGACAACGCGTTATTTATTTATTTATAAAAACAAATTAGCTAAGGATTTGACCTTTTGAAGGAACTAAATGGACAATTGACGTAGAAACTATGTTGAAAGAGTATGACAACTAAAGTTCATATTGTATTATTATTGAAATTCATTTAAGAGTAGTTATTTTATTATTTACTATATGTTACATACAATAAGAAGCTACTCTTTGGTTACAACCTATTTTGATGAAGATTAATATAACATAAAAACTATCATAGGATTTCAGTTTTCCATGGTTTTGTTCTACTTAATTACAACTATCACGTCTTTTCATAAATTTTGGAGATTGCTATATCAAAATTAATATTATGATATTTATAAATTAAGATGACTCTATCATGAATAACATTTATATTTAGGGAATTACACGAGAACGACAAATTTTTCGTAACTTGAGGATGACGAAAAAACAATATGTTTCCTTCTCAAAGTTCTTATTATTGAGATGCACACTTGTGAGTTGTGTTAGAAGGTCTCACATTGGATAATTGGTGTGATGTAGAGCATTTAATATATCATAGTTAATCCATAACATATTGACTTAAGTTTTTGAGCGAAAGTGAATCCGACTAAATATGTTGATATACTCCTACTTAGCTCTCTCTTGGTAATCTTCCCCATGAAGGTATTGGACTTTTGCTGTATGCCTTAAGAAAAGGTTGGTTGATGGTTACTCTCAATGTGTATCAAAGTTCTGTGAATATCTCAAGGTAGAAATCTAGTGACCAATTTTGGAGCAGTCTTCTTGGTTTAGTTTGGAGGAAAAGATCCGGAGTGAAGGTGGGCAACATGGCTTAACAACATGGCCTTGTTGCGGTTGGCACATGCAACAAAGTGGAGATTCTAGTTGAGACATATTGATGTAGAAGGATACCTAAATTAAGGGGGAGCACACTTAACACGAGCTCATATATGACACATATGAGTTGTGTTAGAAAGTCCAACATTAGATAAGTATGTGTGATGTGGAGTAGTTAATATATCATAATTTGTTATAACTCAATTACTTATGTTTTTTAATGAAAATGGGTCAAAGTAAATATGTTGATGTGTTAAGACTTAACTGCCTCTTGGGGATCTCCCCATAGAAGGCTTCACACTTCTTTTGCACACTCTTAACACTTACAAATCTCAAATTAATAAAATAGCCCATGATAATTTCATTAGTAGAGAACAGATCATGTAAATTGTTTTGTAAGACTACGTATGATGATTTTAGGGTCAATATGATTATCATGGTCGAATTCATGCCATTCTCGCTGAAAGTTGCTGGTGTTCGCCAAGGTTGGGACCATATATGAGAATAAGTCGGACATTTCGAGACCTTATTTAAGATAAAATATATTGTTGGCCATTATTTGAGAAAACGTCCCACTTCAAGCTCTTATTTGAATATTTTCCTAACACAGAAGTCCAAGTCACAGAGAGGACCTTCTTCAACACAAAGAATTATTATGACATAGAAATTAGGATTAAGGGTGTGTTTGTTTCAAGGAAAGTTTTGGAAAATAATTTTTGAGAAATAATTTTCTAGGAAAATGTTTTCCTTTTTTCAGGTTAGAGAATATATATATAGACCTTAAATGATTTTCAAGTTCACTAATCATTTTTAACAAACCAAGAGCATGAAAGTCCAGAAAATAATTCGCCAAAAATCTTCCACTTAAACGAGTACATCCTGAGATTTAGAGGCAAAACAGAACAAAACAAAACTTCCCTCTTATTCCAAATGAAATCCCAACGGGTCGTAGGTCACTCGTCAGTGAGAAAAGAAATTCCGTATGCTGAAACCATCCTAGAAAACAAATGTTCAAATCCAACTAGCGACAAATTTACAGAACTGCACCGGCTAACGTGCGAAACTTGACACACGCTTTGTAAGTCTATTCTGGAGTTGTAAGTCCCCCTATGAAATTGTCTCAAAGGTACATATGAAATTTGTAGTCATGTTATCCTTAATATCTCATCACATGTAAAATAAAAATCAAAAGACTGAATAAGTACACAAGAAGATTGTAGGAAGCACAATCATATTATCCTTAACCTCTTATCATATGTGAAATATGTAGTAATATTTTTCATAATCTCTAAACATATGTGAAATACAAATCAAACAAAAACTGAACGCTGAATTGATGTAGCCCCCTGATTGAACTTTCTCAAGGGTTTCTCTGATTTGAGGTTTCTCCTTGAACAGATGTAGCTCCTTGATTCCTTTGATTTATGGAACTCTTCAAATTCCGCCGAAGCTCCTCCATTCGCGCCTTCATTTGTCTGAGCTCTTCCAAGTTGAGCCCGTCCATGGGAGCTTCCCACCAACCCTCGCCACTGCGTGCTTCCGTTTTTTGCTTCAGCACTTTGCCTTGTGCCTTGTCAGCTTTGACCTGATGAACGAGCTCATCATGTCGCTGACTGAGCTCACCAAACCTAAGGCGTCGATGGGACTCAACCAAGGCGTCAACACCCTCGTTTTGCGGAGGGTTTTGGTTACGGAACCGATTTGCAATCGATTCGATTGACGGATGAGAAAATGAATAAGGCTTTCCGGCGGGAGAGAATGTTATTATTCCCACCTCGGAGCCACAGAGGGTTATAAGCTCACTTGCCTTTTTATAAATACCAGATTTACGCTTGGAGAATGTTACGAGCTTTTCCTCCATTTTTTCAATTTCTCTCATCTCGTTTCCTTGACGGCCTCTTGTCTGTCTCCTTGCCATGACTAAAGACAATAATCTAACAGGATTGCAAGATAGTAAAGATATGATAGTAATTCTGAAATTAGTGTGAGCATAATGAAAAAGAGTAATCCTATTTATAAGGTGATAGTGATGTCAAATCTAGTATGCAATGGTTTGGGATAATCTCTTCGAGTGACCTTCCAATAAATATATTTCTTAAAAGAAGTAATAGTTGTTCAATTGAGAGGTTGATTTTCCAATATGTGCATATAAATAAATTTTTTTACGATTTTAATGCACAACTCTGTATTTCTCACCATATATGCCTTTCAAAAGTAATCCCCATAAAACAGTAACTTACAATGAAATAGCCATATTGAAATTTGTATTTTGAGAAAGAAATCTAAAAAATAAGCTCATTTGGAAGCACAAATCGGGCAAATATCTTTGTTGGAATATAAAAATTATAAGACGAGAATTATTTTATAGTGCAAGAGCCAAATTAAAATAGGTATATTGAGTAAGAAATCTAAAAAAAAAAAAATAAGCTCCATTATAAGCGCAAATTGAGCAAAAATCTTAGTTAGGAAATGAAAATGAGAAGATGAGAACAAATCGTAATGACTATTGCTTGTATTCGTTGTTGGGAAATTTTTATTGCCAAATACGTAATGTGGGTTACTTTATAATAAGGTGGCCTGAAATTCGTTACTATGTGTTCTTCGAAGAGATAATACGTCAAAATTTCTTCAAACACGAAGCAGATAATATGTCCTAATTTTGTCTTTGAAAACACAAATTTCAATTTGGGCCTCACTGTAAGATACTCATTTATAGAGATTAATTTGGGTTAATTCCAAAAAAAAAAAAAAAAAAAGCACCAACTTTAGGTCGATGGACAAATCTGGCCCAAACTTTTTTGTCTCGTAAAAAAACACCAACTTTAGGTCAAGTGACAAATCTGGCCCAAACTTTTTTTTGTCACGTAAAAATGCACCAACTTTAGGTCAAATGACAATTCTGGCCCAACTTTTTTTCATTTTGAAAAAAAAAAAAAATCACCAATTTTCACTTAAATTTTAAATCTAGCCCCCCTTAATTTAGATTCATTGATTGTCCTACACTTGCTAGCTAACACCATCCATTGTCTTATTGTTTGAGCCACAGCTTGAAGAATAACGGCAAAATTGTGTCATCTCCTATACTTCACTAGAAAGTAAAAAAATCTCAAGATTGAATTTCTTCGGCTAGACTTTATCGTTTTGTCGTAATATGAAGCTGTAGATCACCGCCCATCAAGAGAAACCATGGATGGGATCCACCAACCTCACGACTATAACATTTTCTCCCGAAATAAGTTTAACATCAAATAGAAAGTTAATGGTAGGGGTTAGATTTTGGATAGGAGTGAAAGTTTATGATTTTTTATGAGACAAAAAAATTGGGGCCAACACTTAACCTAAAGTTGGTACTTTTTTACGAGGCAAAAGAAAGTTCACGCCAGATTTGTCTCTCAACCTAATGTTTGTGCTTTTTCATGAGACAAAAAAAAAGTTTTGGCCAAATTTGTCCATCGACCTAAAGTTAATGCTTTTTTTAATTTATTTATGGAATTAGCCCTATTTAATTTAGTCCCCAAATAATTGGACCAATTTAGTTATGAACCTTAAACCTTTTTACATTGGTTTCAATTAAATCCATTTGGACAATTTAGCTTAGAAATTATGCATGTGGACACTGGTTATTTTACATGACACAGTTAGTGCTGATGCAAACAATTTTTTTATTATAATTTTTGAATAATTTTTCCCTTTTTTTTCCATTCCTTTTTCTTTTCTTTTCTTTCTATTGGCCTATGAATAGTATTAAACATGGCTAGTGACTGGCCAAATGCAAGGACTAACAAGAGTCTTGTGGCCCTCACTAGGCACGGGCGAGGTGTGACATCCTCAATTTGACTCTCATCTACAGAAGAGCAAAATTATGACGGTAATTGTGGACCACGGGAAAACAATTGATGGCCAACTTAGGATGAAAACTCCTCAATTTTTCATTGGCGAATTGTGAAATTTCCGAAAAAGTGTAAATGGACCATGAACAAGGAGTCACGAGGGCCCAAGCTATGGGTGGGCCCAATGGGCCTCACGCCCACTCTCGGCAGCTCAAGAAAGAAAAGAAAGTGAAGCTTTCATGAAATTTGGAATTTTGAACTCTCTCTCTCTCTCTCTCACTCTCTCTCCCTCCCTCCCTCCCTCCCTAATGTCTTTATAATGATTGAAAATCAATCAAGATGTCCCATGTGTGAATATTTTGCAAAGATAATCTTTAAGATTGATAGAAAATCAAAATATTCTAAATTAGGAATCCAACTAGATCATTAGTTGTTGAAGGGATGAGATTAAATGTCTCAACATAATAATCTTGAAAGTTTGACACAAACTTTGTTGCAGGTATTCTAGGAATGATATATTAAATATTTCAGTAGTTCTGAAATATTTATAAAGATTATGACGGTCATGCAAACCATTATTTATGTAACAGCTTTCTAATGGCCATATAACGGCTCTTTAACGGTTTTATAACGTTGGATTTATTTCTTCATAAATTGCATTATTTTATAACGGCTATATAATGATCGTATTAATCTTTAATTGCCAATTGATTTATAATAGTTTCCAAATGGCCATTTCTTTCTTTTACCTATAAAAGTTACTTAGAAAATAATTTGAAAGTGTTATCTATATATCAAAACTAGAATATCCTTATTTCTCTTTTGCTATCTTGTTACATATTAATATATCAAAATAATAATATCCTTGTTTCTCTTTATGGGTTTTTCCTTTTTTGCTAGGTTATACATATAATGTTGTTCTATTTCTTTCTATTATTTAGTGCAAAATAAAGAAGAAGGTTTGTTGCATCTTAGGAGGATAGCCACTAGAGAATTACACACTGAGTTTCGTACTCTGAAGGGTGGAATTTTCTTCAAGAATAGTTCTTGCACGCATTAGACATTTACTTTTTTTAATCTTATAATCTTTTTCAACGTGTTTTCCAATAATTATTATTTTCATGCGATCTAATATTTTCCAACGTTCTTAAGGATAATTGCCTTATGGATTGCCAAACTGGAATTATTGTTGCTACCGCTGCCGTTGGAATTAAATGAGTTATCGAAGCTGGCGAAGGATGAGTATTGCATATTAATGGGCGGTTTGTCATGGAACATTAGCAAGCATTCAGCATAAAAGAGCTTTTAATCATTTTGGTACGGTTACTAAATGTCAGGTAAAATCAATTTTTGGAAACTTTCAGTTAAAGCCCAAGGGCGTAATTGTCATATTGGTGTGCTTTTTCGGTCTCTCGAGGAATCATCACCATTATCTCTTATTTTGCCGATGATCTTTATTGAGTTTGAAAATTAAGTACTTTGAACTAATACCAAGGTTTGCTTTATGAGGTTCTTAGCCTAAAATAGGACAATGGTTGCTATTGCTGGCTTGACTAATTGATAGCAGTAGCTTACAAGTTGCTTGGTTAAATTTGGTGCAAATTATGTAGCACATTATAATAAATGCAAGACTTCTTGTTATGTTCATGGCACTTGAAGTCACACACACAGGTCGAGATTCTTTCATTCTGATTTTTGAAATTTGACGTCACATAGCGAGTTTTTGGTGAACTTTTGTGTGTTCTCTTCAAATTTGATTGATGGAGTGAAGCATATTCCAAAGCACACTTCATGAATATGTTTTTTTTTTATTACAAATTTTCAAATTACATTTTTAAAAAATCTTTAAAACAACATTGTAATTTTGTGTGGCTACTTAAAAAGAAATAGAGAAGGAAAAATAGAAAAGAAATGGAAAGAAATCAGGTTAATCTTTCTATTATATATTTATTTTTATGTTGGGGAATTCATGGTCATAGATTACATATAGTTATCATCGGAAAAAGTATACTGAGAGTGTCAAAACTTGACATAAGTAGACACTTAAGTGCTTAAAATTTTAAAAGGTACACTTAAGTGCTACTTTTTATAAAAATTGATACAGTTAAGTGTCAACTCCATCGAACATGCTGGAAATTCGACGTGCCATTATTTGAATAATAAAACTGGTCTACATGGTTCGCTAGAATGTCCACTCAACAATCCTTGTCTTAAATTACAATGCCTTCCATGTTTACTTAAGTGCTGGTTATAATGTAAGTGATCACTTAAGTGCCTTTGTCATTAAAAGTGAATACGTAAGTGTCAAGTTTTGCAAAAAAAAATGATCACTTAAGTACAAAACGACATCGTTTAGCATATTCCTGGTATCTATGTGGATGAATATTTAAAAGAATTGCCACGTCAGTAAAACATCTGGCCAGAAAAAGTCATGTTAGCAGTTTGGTCAGAATTTTTTGCCGTTGGCACTTAAGTGTATATATTGGAATTTTTGATATTAAAGTGTCCCAATGTGCCAAATTTTGGCACTCCAAGTGTCGGCACCCTATTGGTCACCGAAGCTAGGAGAAATGTGCTGTGTGACGTGAATGAATGGGCTCAGATGGAAAGGAGCTGATTGTGGACAACTACAGTTCTGAGAACTTGTTTTTCTTTTTTGGCCAAATTCTTAAGAGGACTTGTTGATTGGTTTAGTGGATGCTTTTTTTGACTGTGCTTATTGAATTTATTACGCTAGTAATCAGTAATTAGGATGGACAATTGCTGACGCAATGTTGTGGAGAAGAAAAATATAATTTGAAACATTGTGCATTGGTATATGATGTTGCTTTGACCCTCTGGTCCGAATATCTAGTTTTTCTATATCAGTAGCACTGAATTTGGCACTCTGTCAGATGCTGATCACTTGATGCATGAAGCACCTTGCGTGCTTCATTAAAACTCTGAAGCTATTGTCAAGTGGGTGCGCAACAGGAGCCAATACCACAACATTAATCTTAACCATCAGAAACTGAACGATGATACAGAGGTTACCTGTCGCCTCTCTTCACCAAGAAACCATAACCTCAAACTTGGCTCTGATACCAGACATTAGGATTCACCGCACAATCACAAAGAAAAAAGAGAGTAAAAGTGAGAGAGAGAATTTGAAACGCAAGATTTTATCCTAGTTTACCCTTAAACTAGGGTTACGTCCAGTTAAGTATTCCACTATAATTGGCATATTGCATATTTCTGTTACATTCTCAATTACAAGGGAAAAGAAAATATATATAGTAGATATTTATGAGCTCAAGTTCAAACTACCAATAAAATATATAAAGAGAAGATACATATCAAAACAGGATGTTATTTATAAGCTCAAGTCCAAACTCCTAATAAAATATGAGCTCAACCATTAGAGTTACAAGGGCACTGCCTCTACATAGTTGATGGGGAATATGAACTATAACCAAACTAGGGGGCCACCCGCATATCGGATTCCAAGACTCTCAGGGGTACACCCAGACTAGCATATGATCCTGACGGAGAGAAGAATTTGTGGAATGACTCGCCCAAAGGTTGGAAACGGTAAAATGTTGGATTTGATAAGAAACTATTTATATGTGACCGAAGTTAATGAAAATGAAATTATATATTTTCTTGGCCAAATCCATTGTTCGAGCATTATGAGATTCCTGGACCGCCGCTGTCGCAAATGGATTGGTCTTACGCTTGGGGGCAAGTCCCGCCCGCCTCACACTATTTCATTTAGTTTTCATAGAATCTCAAATTATGGTATAAATGTCGAAAGACAGATAAATCATGAGCAAGCAGCGTGGAGGTTTTGCTGGAAATTTGAAATTTGCAGAGCAACCGCCGTCAAAGCTTCGTTTTGATGTATTTTCAACTCCAAGTAGTTTCCTTACCAATGCACTTTACTTTCCATGCTGCTGAATAGGTTCCTTTACTTGGTTTAAAAATTTGGAAGCGAGGAATAGATTAATTCAATTGGAATCAACCTATATCCACACCAACTAGTGTCGTCGATTCTTACATTGAACTAACTTGGATATACACCTGTAATCCTTTGGACAGACACATCAACTTTTTATGCCAGTTACTATGACAACGTGGGTGACTTTTAATTTCGAAAGTAGTAATGACATTGGTGTTTCTTGAACCTCTTTTTAGTATTCAATGTTGCTCTTGAACTTTTTTTGTTCAATCTAATTTTTAAATTTTAAAAATATACTCAATGTGATTTTGCGTCAAATTTATCATCATGTCATGAAATTTTGTGCCTACCATGTAACATTTTATAAGGCCAAAATAGCAACGTGATTGCCAGGTCGTTTTTCATATCACCAACTATTTTTTTCCTTTTTTTTTTTTCCATAAATACATAGTACATATCTACATACAGGAAAATTACCAAAAATTGATAACATGGAAGACACATGTAAGTCAAGTGGACGCCAGCATCTAACATCAAATTTACAGAAATTATATTCATTGTGGCTAACAGTTTTTGATTTTTTTTTTATTTAAGTTTAGCGATTATATTGAAAAAAACAGTAATTCGAGGACCATCAATGCCGGCTATTCCATTTTAAAGTTGACTTTCTTTTTTGGAGTGTGAGGTGTGTGAGACGTGTGTAGTGTGAATGAGTGTAAAAGGGAGAGAGAGTGACATGTGTGTGTGCAAAGAGTTGTGTCTATGTGTGGTCTGTAAAGTGAGTGGGTGAGTGAAGTGCGAAAACCAAGCGACGTGAGTGGGCATGAGAGTGTGATAGTGTGGAAAATTTGTAATGTTGTTTATAAAGAAGTGATTATTTTACTTGTATAGTCACTTGCTTATCAACTAGTGGCATTAGAGTAGGCGGTCGGGATTGTCAAGCCAAGGGGCGGAGTACATTGGAGTTTTGCCGAGTGCACAATTTGGGATTGTGAAGTTAGTTGATTTGTGACTAGGCTTACTAGGTATAGTGTTGGGCATTACAACTAAGTTATGATGGCAAATTTCTCGAGTTTAGTGAATGGCATCGAGAAGCTCAACAACTCCAATTATAATAATTGGAGTACCCATGTGCAATATTATTTACTAGGTCAAGATTTGTGGTATATCATGGGCGACCATAACACCACGCCACACACGAATGACAACGACTAAGAAAATGGAACATCAAATCAAGTAAAGCTCTTTACATTCTTGCTGTAATTGTTGAAGATGAGTTATTGCAGCACATAAATAGTGCAAAGATCTTGAAAGAGGCTTGGGATAACTTGATAGCACTATTTGCG
Source organism: Eucalyptus decipiens (assembly GCA_014182575.1). NCBI lineage: Eukaryota > Viridiplantae > Streptophyta > Magnoliopsida > Myrtales > Myrtaceae > Eucalyptus > Eucalyptus decipiens. The sequence goes on along the minus strand of CM024613.1, from coordinate 40,686,671 downwards.
AGGACGAATGATGCCAAGTTACAATGATTGGAAAATGAGCTCCTCTCAATTCGCAACAAAATATGACTATAAGTCAATATTTTTCCAAAGTTAAATCTATTTGTGAAGAAATTTCAAAGTTAGATCCTCATAATGCCATCACTAAGACAAGAATGAGAAAAATAATAATTCATGGGATAAGGTTGAGCATGACAATATTGTTACGATCACCCGTGGACGGGCAAACGAGCCGACTCCAATAGAGTTGGAGAATATATTAGCCAACCAATGCCTTAGATAGAGATATGTCTAAGGTCTCGGTTAAGGAGGATGAATGTGCTCCCTTTAGTAATAAAAGATGGTTCAAAGGTCAAAGTAAAAATGGTGCAGGTATTAGAGATGACAAACATAGGAAAAGTCATGGAGAATGGTAAAAGCGACTAGAAGGAATGAGACCTCGCCGGGGGAAGCTCGCCAAGATTGCAATAAGGAAGACAATGAAGATAAGAAGAATAGAAGGCATATCGGCTTCCATATGAAGAGTTCACATCTACAGCTAATATGTCTCTCGAGCTCATCTACTTAGATGTATTTAGACCAGTGAAGCAACAATCGGTCAAAGGATCAAAGTACATGATAATGTTCATTGATGACTTCTCCAAATACATTTGGGTCGATTTATGAAAGAAAAATCCGAGACATTAAACAAATTTAAGGAGTTTAAAGTAAAAGTAGAGAATGAAGTAGGCAAGAAAATGCTATGCCTCTGCACAGATAATGGGTGAGAATATGCATAATATGACTTTACAAAGTATCTTAAAAAATGAAGGATACATCGATAATTTACTTATCCAAATATGCCACAAAAAATTGAGTTGCCGAAAGAAACAATCGGCATTTGGTGGTGACATGCAAGAGCATGTTGCATGTGAAGAATTTTCCACCCAGGTCTTAGGTCGAATGTATGAAGATAGTAGTGCATGTGATCAGCGGACTACCTCGGGTAAGGCTTAGCTTTATGTCACCATATGAGCAATTGTGGAATCACAAGCATACGGTAAGTCACTTTAGTGTCCTTGAATGTGTATGTTATACATTCGTGTTAGACCATCTAAGCAACAAGTTTGACAAGAAGGTAGTGCGTTGTATATTCGTGGGCTACAATGATCAAAGAAAATGATGGAAGTGTTATGACCCTATAATAGGGAAATGTTACACTTCCAGAATTGTGGTGTTCGACGAACTATCATCTGGTGGTCATCACAATCTAATTCAAAACAAGTTGAAGAAGAGGTTTGTGAAAGAACGAAAAAAAAATGATGAGCTTGAAAGGGCCAGCCAATTGAAGAAGGAAATGATCTTGTAATTGAAAGAGAAGAAGTTAGAGCACATTCATCAAAAAATCAAAGAGTCCATGGCGAATTGGTGTACATCCAAGAATAACAGAAGAGCTTCAATTAACTTAGATGGAAGAACCTAAAGAGGAGAAACCTCAACTTAGGAAATCAACAAGGCAAAGAAGATCAAATCCCAAATATGCAAATGCAGTGATGACCAAAGGTGTTAGAGTAGTCGAGCCATCCACATACGAGGAAGCTCGCAAGGCGTGAGATAGAGGAAGGCCGTGAGAAAGAGATCCAAACACTAAGAAAGAGTGAGACATGTAACCTAATGTTAAGAGCTAAAGTGGTATGCCCTATATCTTGCAAATGGGTTTGCAAACTTAAAACTTGACTAGAAAGGTTGATAGAAAGCTATAGGACATGATTAGTTGCCCGAGGATTCTCTCAAAAGTATGGCCTAGATTATGATGAGACTTTTAGTCTAGTCGCAAAAATTACAATTTGAGTCTTACTAGCACCTGTAGCAAGCAAGTCATGGAAATTATAGCAAATGGTTGCGAAGAATGCCTTCTTACATGGAGAACTAGATTGAGATATATACATGGAGTAGCCCTATGGTTCTAAGAGTAAGACTCATTCGGACTACATCTGCAAGTTAAAGAAAGCCCTCTATGGCTTAAAATAAGCCTCGAGAGCATGGTATGGGACTATTGCTTCATTTTTTGTGCAAAATGGCTATTCAGTAGCTCCAATAGACTCGAGCTTGTTTGTGAAGGTAGAAGATGACAAGCTTGCAATAGTATTAATCTATGTGGATAATTTCACTAGAGATAATGAAGATGAAATATGCCAAATCAGAGCCAACCTCTTAGTACGGTTTTGGATGAAAGAGCTTGGATAATTCAAACATTTATTGGAACTTGAGGTTGAGAAGACCAATGAAGGACTATTCCTATGTTAGTAAAAGTATGCATGATACCTCCTAGGAAAGTTCGAGATGCTTGATTGCAAACTTATATCTACTCCAATGGATGGAAATGTAAAGTTATGTGCAGCTGAATGACGAGAATTGGAAGACTCAGCCGTGTATAGGCAATTAGTGAGTACCCTTTTTTACCTAACCATAACACGGCTTGATATTGCCTTTATAGTGGGAGTAGCAAGTTGATTCATGGAGAAGCCACGAAGGCCTCACTTAGATGCATTCAAACGCATACTAAGGTATGTAAATGGTACATTTAACTTTGGGCTCTTGTATAAAAAAGAAGCATCACGTGAAGTATAGGCCATTGCAATGCTGACTTTGCTGGAGATCGTTACACATGACAATCAACTACTGGATACATGTTTAGTCTCAGATTAGCAGAAGTGTCATGGTGCAGCAAAAGACAAGCAACTGTGTCACTATCTACAACGGAAGCTGAGTATAAAGTAGCAGCAAGGCAGCTCAAGAAATTACATGGCTGGCACAATTAATAAAGGATCTTCATCAACCAATAAACCACTTGACATGGTTATATTGTGATAATCTATCAGCCATAAGCTTAGCAGAGAATCCAATTTTCCACTATCACTTTCTATGGGAAAAAGTATTATAGGGCAAGATAAAGATGGAGTATGCCAAAACAATTGATCTAGTTGTGGACATCTTCACCAAAGGTCTTGGAGCTGCAAAATTCAGAGAGTTTTGAAGGCAACTAGGTATGATTGTGAAGTCAATGCTAAGAGAGAGTAGTCGGTGAGGGAAAGTGCTAGAGAGCCTTGCCTCTCTCCTCTAGATTTTTCCTCATCTAAATTTCTCTCTCTCTAGATTTTCCAGCCGTTATATCTGACTAAAGCCAGCATTGGCAAGTTGCTATAAAATATTAATATTCTAAGAGATATTTGGTGTGGAGGTCGGTTAATGCATTGACTTTTCCCCCTATAAATAGGGGCTCTTGCCCCTTGAGTGAGTAGTGTGCAGTGTGAGGCACGTGAGGCGTGTGTAGTGTGAGAGTGTAGAGGGATCAAGAGTAACATTGTGCACATAGAGTTGTGTATGTGTGTGGTCTATAAAGTGAGTGGATGAATGAAGTTTTGAAAGGAAGTGAAGTGAGTGGGCGTGAGAGTCTGTTAGTGTGAAGAGTTTGTAATATTTTTTATAAAGAAGTGATTATTTTACTTGTATATCCACTTGCTTCTCAACATTTCCATCTTAAGTAAGGGTGTCAATGGTTCGAATTTCCATTATATCTCAACCAACCTGAACATGTTCAGTATACTTGAACTGAAAACATGGTTCAGTTCGGGAGATTGAGGTGCAAAAGACAATTGTGAAGGAGACTTTCTTAGAGGGTGCTCTCTATAGGAAGACTGTATATGATTGAAAGTGTTATAGTCCATTCCATTCATTTGGTGTTTGGGTACCCAAATCGAATCAAATCAAAACTGTTTATGCATCCGTTTTCTAATTTATTATCCAAACCAAAAGGAACCTGATTCAATAATACCCAAAAGTTTCAATTTGGTTGGATTCGTCATATCCAAATATTTTTGACACCCCTCTTAAGTATAATTCTTTATTTTTTCTTTTTCTGGTCATTGACAATTTCTATGTGGCATCGTCGAGGGAGTACAATACTTCAGCTTGATGATCTATCAGGTCTTAAAAGATCCAACAAACGAGACAAGATTCGTTGACCAGTTATAAGGTCACGTCACGATCCAATTCCCGTGTTGTCAAGGGCAAACCAAATGGCCCATTTTAGTTCATTTTGCTTGGTAGTTGCTCATTTTGGTATCGTTATCTGAGCAATTTAGGCAACTTTTCGTTGTTTTGGTCTACGTCGCCACATATGCTGTAATTTTCTCAATTTATGAAGCTCACTTTCTTTATTTGATAGATTTTGCATGTATAAATTGACCCCTTCACCGTGAAACATTCTGGATGATCTCATGCTTAAAAATAGCCGAACTAGCCTATATAAAGGGAAAAATCCCCTAAAAATACCTTTTCCTTCTGTGCATGACCCGAGGCATAGGGGTAATGCGATCGCAGGCCTGGGTCCATAGAGAATGTGCCTGGGACCCCGATGTCGGGGCTTGGTTCCAAAAAGGCCGAGCTTAGGAACCTACATCTGAGCTTGGGTCCGCAGAGAACGAGCTTAATTACATAGAAGCTAAGCTTGCGATATTGGTGCTTGAGGTGGGGCCAAAGACCCCAGTGCCTATGCCTTAGCTGCCTAGTGCTTGGACCTGAGTTTATCAAGGCGTGGTTAGGTCCATAGAGGCTGGGCATAAGACCTTGCCACCCATGGTTGGGTTCTCGATGGCCGAGCCTAGAACTTTGGCCCCCATACCCATGTCCCCAGCGCTTAGGCTCAAGTTCATAACGGTTGTGCTCGAGACCCTAGCACTAGTGCCAAGCTCCCTCACGCCTAGGCCCATTAGGGTCGAGCACGAGTGGTGGAGGCCGAGCCTGAGATCCAGTGCTAATGTCATGGCTACCCAGTACTAGGGCTGTGACATTCTGATTTTCTAATTTTGTTTTTGATTGAATGAGTTGGACTTTTTATTAACATGCTTATAGTCTTTTTCTTTGAGTTGATCACTCACGAGATTACTAATTTATCAAGTGAAGCCGTTAAGGGATTTTAACGCAATAAACTTGAGAATTTGACCAAAAATTGACTGCTCGACTATGCTAATCTACAATGGTCAATACGACATTGTTAAAATCGATCAGAGACCAGAGATATGTCGGTTCGACTGAGGTATGCGATTAAAGTGTGGGTGATTTTACCTAATTACAAAATTCTCGTCGAATGGCACTAAACTGATTTTTCTGTTATTTCTGTACCTTGTGTCCGTATTTAAAACCTTGAGATTTTCACAACAACCGAGAGTCATCAAGTGAGCGAGAATTTTATAATTTATGGAAATGAACACTCAAGTGATCTTTGCTTACTTTTACCAAAAAAAAAGACACTCGAGTGATTGAAAACACTCAAGTGAGCGATAAACAAATGTTGCATCAAGTAGACCTTATTGATTGTAGAGGTCTTCTCATACATATTCGATATCACTTTTATTAAATCGGTAGTGGCTTTTATATGAGCCAACGTTAACCAAATAACACCCAATACTTGTCTATCCGTCAATTACCATTCAGCTCGTGTCATCAACTTAGGTTTCTCTCAAGATAGGGGTAAGTGTAAGTACCTTTGATACAAGGAATCCTCAATCAGCATTTCCAAGAAACCAAAATTATTCCCATCAAATTTGTCAATCCTTAATTTTTTTTTCTTTTGTTGTCATTGATCAGCTTCAACTTAGTTTAGCCTAGCTCTAATACCAATTATTGCAGAAGCAAACAATCAAGCAATTAAATAGTTAGAACAAGAAAAAAAAAATCATACAATAGAGTATATGGTTCAGTCATAGTGACTTATGTCCAGGGGGAGAATATAACAAATTCTACTATAGATCAAGCAATGCAAACACTCACGTAGTGTTTAGCCCACATCCTTACGAAATAATTTGGGGAAAGTACACTAGAAATGCCAAAAGTTGTGTACGGCGCTCATTTTGATGCCAAAAATTTCTGTTGGATCACTTAAATGCCAAATTGGAAAAAAAAAAAATGATCACTTTGGTGCCATTGGTGAAAGATTCTGGCCAAATTGGTTATGTGGCTTTTATAAAAAAGAAATAATTGATTGGCTTTTAAACGACATCGTTTTTCGTCCTCCTTAAGAAACGATATTGTTTTGCTGTCATATGTAGATGGCCTCACAAAAATGATGCCACATAACTCAAATGGGGACTAAAATTAAGGTTCTTTTTTCGATCCTTGCCCAACGTCGACCATAGCTCACTCGCCCACTGTCGCTCGCTCTCCGTCACTCAGCCATCATCGCTTGGCCATCATCATAGTTGCTTGACCAAGTGAGCAAGAAGAGGTTGAGGTTGTTGCTCGGGCAAGAAGCAGCGAGAAGAATAGGAAGTGAGGGTAGAGGAAGAGGAGGAAAAAGGGGGGGTCGAAGGTGGAGAGAGCGAAGACGAGGAGGGTGAAGGAGACAAGGAGGGTGTAGATGGAGATGGTGGGCTTTACTCAGGAAGTGGCTAAAGCGGGTCCTTCTGAAGGGGGAAGGAGAAGTAGGATGAGGAGAGGAGGAGGAGGAGGAGGAGGAGGAGGAGGAGAGGAGCTTGGGCTTGTTGATAATGTCGGACGAACCGAAGGTTGAGCATTGCTAATGCTGGTGCAGGTGCCATTGCCAGTGCTGGTGCTGGTGCTAGTGTTGTTTTTCGGGGAAGAAGACGAAGAGGAAGCCCTTGCCTACTATCTCTCCCTCTCTCTCTTAGTTTGGGGATTTAGAGTTCTTATTTGGGGGAAAGATACCGAACGATGTCATTTTGTTATTTGAATGCTGATTGTACTATTTAGCGAGCCACGCCAATTTCAAAAATTAATAAAAAGTGTCACGTCAAATTTTCGGTCAATCAAATCAGCATTGGCACTGAAATGATCGTTTTTCAAACTTTTTGACACTTAAGTGATCCAAACTAAAATTTTGGTGGCAAAATAAGTATCGTACACAACTTTTAACACTTCTAGTGTACTTACCCTGAAATAAACTTCACAAATTTTACTATAAGATTATATTGACATTTGATTTTTAGCCAATGCATTTTTAAAGGTAACACTTGAGATTAGAGTTTTTCATTGTGACAGTACCAATTTCTCAAACAAAAAGAGTCATTTAACATTTCTTTTGCTTTGGCCATTCATTTTCCCTTCGTTTTCATTTCATTTTCATCTTAATATAAAAAAAAGTCAAAGCATTGACTTTTGAATTGACTTTTTGATCAAGTTTTGACCAAAAAGTCAACCTCAAGTCAAAACTTATTTTTGCATCAAAAACCCCAAAATAGTCTTTATTTTACTTCTAGGTTGTAAATTTTTGGAAAAAAAATTAGAATTTGCCTAGTAATTACATTTAGCGCCAAATCACATGTTGACTTGAAAAAATTTAAAACCTTCAAGTCATCTTCTTTTGTCTTTAATTTGACTTCAGCACTATTAATTTCACAAAAATTGCTCAAGAACCAATTTTTTCCAATGCATGGATTTTGGTGCAAAAATTGACCAAAAATAAAATCGGTTTGTCTCAAGTCATTTTTAGAAGAATTTTCTTTTACAACATTTGACTTGAGGTTGTCCTTCAATCAATCTTCAAGCCACTATTGAAATTCCAAATTGAGGATAAAAATCTTTCATTTTGGCCCTAATTAGGAATTCTAGCCAATTATCCAAGGTTTGCGCAATTAAAAATTGCCAATGAGTCCATTTTCTTAGTGACAACCCAAATCCGATGTCAATTTTGACAAATTCACTTGACTTCAATTTGATTAATTACTCAAGGTTCACAAAATCAACCTAATGTGTTTTAATTGGTGCAACTTAAGTTGACCCATTCTAAGCTAGAGTTTAATTTGACTAATTGAAGTTTAATTTGACGCTTAAGCCTCAATTTCAACTTGAGACTTGACTCATGTCATCATGTGAAGGTCAATTTGTGTGCATTAGAGTATCTTAAGTTCAATTGATTGAACCAATTGATTTCTTGTCAAGTCAATTGAATTTAATTACAATCAATTTGATAATTGAGGATGAGCATTGCAAAGATTGCATTAATTAATTGATAAACCTCAATTTGTGCAAAGCAGTTCAATTAGGATGAAATTGATATTACCCATGAGGTAATTGGACCAAATTAGTTTAATTGAGATGTGTTGATGTGTTTAATTAATTCAATTTGGTTGAACTGGGTTGTTTCCTTTCAATTGGCTCAATTCTGTAATAATTAGTAAGAAATTCTTTACAATTAGGCCCTCTAAGGACTAAATTGCACAAGTTTTTGGATAGAGAATTAGCTAAACCGGCCCAAGCTAGTTTAAACCGGTTTGATTGGCTCAAGCCAGTAAGAATTGGCCCTCCGGGGACGATTGCCAAATCTTGGTCATTTCCGATCGGCCACCCTTCTCCCGTGTGCACAAAATTACAAGATTGCCCCTAGGTGAAATTACAAAAATGCTCCTAATGTCATGTCACTTATCTAAGTTATTAAGATTAAGTCAATTAGAGCATTCACTTAGGAATTAAGCAATTAATTTTAGACATAACATCTATTGGTACATGTTATTAATTCATGCAATGATAACTAAATCAATAGGGAGCTCTTTTAATCAAGAGGAAATGAATTTTTGACAAATTCAAACTTGCAAGATTATATAATTAATTTTCTCTCCAAAATTGTGGGGGGCCATATTTTTAAATCCACTTTCACTCTCATTGACAGACTCTGTCTCTCTCTCTCATAGCCAAGACACTACAAGCCCCTTCGCTGGCCAGCCGCCACCTCTCTCTGGCAAGCTACTGCTATCTCGATGATCATCAGGTCATCTTCTCTCTGGTTGTAAGTCTCAGCACTAGCGGTTCTCACCGAAGTCCTCCGATCTGGCTCTATTCCTCCTTCAACCTCGAGCGTTAGAGCATGGTTCGGTGACTTTGGCGGCTCAATCCAGCCATTAGGCAACCTCCTCTGGTGTCTCAAGCGTTGCAACGTCACCCTTCGCATGTCCTTGAGGCCGCTGTGATCGAAGCTCAAGCGAAATGTCTGCTAGAGCTCTTAATCTTTTCTCAACTTTTGCTCGAGTTCATTTATAGTGTATTTAATCCGATTCTTACCTTGACTCAACGTGTTCATTTCAGCTAATCACTAAACAATCCTTGGTCATTTTGTGTAATCACCAGAGTAAAACAGAAGGCCGAATCGCTCGATTCATCATTGAATTGAGAATAACAAAGGTAGGCACTCTTAAACCTTTTTAAATAGCATATGATGAGGCGAGAATTTCTCTTGTCAATTACATGACCAATCACGGAGGTTTGGGGATAGTATGAGCATGTTTGTGTTAGACCTATTTTAAAACTCTAAAATGTTGTTATCTTGTCAAGTGATATACTAGATGTTGTCCTGGAGATTCTTCCATGTTTTTGTTAGGGAGGGGTTTTGTAAGCCTCTGAGAAACAGAGTGATACGATGAACAAAATAGGAAATTAGGGATTTTTCGTTGTTCAATTCTTGAGTTCAGACCGCATTATTTAATAAAATTTTGATTTTTGCTTCATGGTTTCTCAATTCTTGCATCTTCTTCTTGCTGCAATGTAAGGCCCATTTGTCAATGCAATACAATGATCAAGACTGAATCTTGGAGTTGGTATATTTCATTTGTGGAGCGCAATGCGTGGAATGCCTGCAGTGTAACTTCTGCATTAATGATTTTCCCTTTTTGTTGGGTTGTCGTAGAGTCTAAAGTTAAACCAAATGAGCCCATTCGGGGAGGAAAGAAACCAATATAGGAGCCAAACCATAGTGTCTTTTTGTACGAAAGATTAACTCACACTCCCTTAGTCAACTGTGCAGTAACAGGGACCTATATTGGCCGTCACAGTACAATTCCGCCCGATGAGCTTAGCCTCTTTCCCTCTCATTACTGTGACAAAAAAAAATACGGTTATGAACACAGTAGTCATCGTTGAGAGCTTGACCTTTACAGGAGCAATTACCTTCCATTAATACTTTATCATAACTGATATTCATGCCAGATACTTCATGTGCTATCTGTGAATCGAACCGAGACTGTCCTTTGGAAAGAGAAGTATTACATATGTTTCCCCCTAATACTTCTTTAGGTTTCACAGTATCACCAATTGTATGAGCCTGACTAACTTGATGCGATTTATGACTTCTTTCAATTTCCAACTTATCTTGAGCATCCTTCAACTCTTCTTTGAGCTCTTTGGTAGTATTCTCAGCCTCCTGAAGTCGTGCCTCAAGGTCTGCAATTCTTTCTTGCTGCCATGCTGATGTTATTTCTGTTTCACTCAATGTGCTGAGAAGCATGTAATGTTTAGTGTTCAGGGTTGTACACATATTGTTCGCTTTGAATACGTGTTTCTCAGGGCAGCCCACACTACCCCAAGAAAACGTGTGTGTACAATTAGAGGACCCATTACCTTATAAGGCGGCCCGGAACTCCCTCCTAGGCGATACGGGACAAGAGGCATGCCCCTCTCTACGCACATCCGAGGACCGAGGTGCGCACGTCTGGGGACTGAGGGGCACACGTTCTGCGCACGTTCGGGGATCGAGGCATGGATGCACTGTCATCCTTCCTCCCCGCACAAAGCCAATAAACCACCTTCTTCTGCAAAAAAGAAAGAATTAATCGTAATATTCATAAGTTTGCAAACGTGCCTAGGATAGAATGAGTGTTTAAAAAATTAAATTTTTGGACATTGGAGTGTCAACAAGCAAAAGTAGAACATTTATCAATATATTTCTATTAAAATAGCATGGTATAAGTAGAATAGCTATCGGTAAGACAATTTTAAAGGTAAATCTCGAAGAACCTAGATAATAAAAAAAATGAATCAATCAACAAATATCGAGCATATACCTTTTGTTGGTTTGGAGCATAGTAATAGAAAATCCCTACGTAGATGAGTTGTAATGCAATCCCGATGGGGTTGATGGTGAAAACTAAAATGCTATCGGGATGCACGAATGGCAAGCCATATATGAGCTAGAAACTGCAATTCAAAACAATTGTGAGGTAGGGATCCACCTCATATTCTCCCACCAACTTGTTCTTAAGGATTTTATAAATTGTCGAATTGCGAAATAAAATAGATATAGAATGTGGTTTATTGGCTTTGCGCGGGGAGGAAGGACGACGGTGCATCCACGCCTTGATCCTCGGACGTGCACAGAACGTGCGTCCCTCGGCATCTTACTTCTGTTAGTTGCATCCACTATAATACCAAATTTAACAAGCTTAGCATCTTTACTAGTAACCAAAGTATCTGATTTTTCCATAACTTTAGTTGCTTCTGAAGGTGAATATGCTTTGCATGGTGGATGAGATTCCTTAGAAGTTCCAAAGGAAAAAAACATCAATTGCTTGCTGCATTGTCAAAGTAGGGTCATGCTGCTTCCCCCATAAGGTATTTTTTCTTTTGCATCATGGAGTCCTTTTTCTTTTTCTTACAACGGTTTTAATGACCTCATTGTAGTCCTCTTTTGTCACTTTCAATGCAGAGGGCTCACTTTTCCTCCCATACTTCTTATCCATCGGGAGGTTGGATACCGCAGCTGACACTTACCTTCTCTTCCCCCTCCGAATGTCCCATGTTCAACATTCTCCTCTTGTCCAGAGAAAGACAGCTGTGCAGAGGAATTCTTTTCCAATGCCTGAACTCTTGGACTATGCCAATTTCCCCTAAGCTTAGCCTCTTTCCCTCTCAACATTAGGACAAAAAAATACAGTTGTGAACACATCAGTTGTCATTGAGAGCTTGACCTTTACAGGAGCAATTACCTTCCATTGATACTTTATCAGAATTGATATTCATGCTAGAAACTTCATATGTTGTCTATGAATCGAACCAAGACTGGCCTTTGGAATGAGAAGTATCACATATGTTTCCCCGTCATACTTCTTCAAGTTTCACAGTATCACCAATTGTATGAGCCCGACAAACTTGATGTGATTTATAACTTCTTTCAATTTCCAACTTATCTTGAGCATCCTTCAACTCTTCTTCGAGCTCTTTGGCAATATTCTCAGCCTCCTGAAGTTGTGCCTCAAGGTTTGCAATTCTTTCTTGCTGCCATGCTGATGTTATTTCTATTTCACTCAATGTGCTGAGAAGCATGTAATGTTTAGTGTTCAGTGTTGTACACATATTGTCTGCTTTGAACACTACGTGTTTCTCAGGGTAGCCCATACTACCCCAAGAAAATGCTCGTATACAATTAGAGGTCCCATTACCTTATAAGGCGGCCCAAAATTCCCTCCCTAGGTGATACGAGACAAGAGACATGCCCTTCCCTCCGCACGTCTGGGGACTAAGGTGTGCACATCCAAGGACCGAGAGGCACACGTTCTGCGGACATCTAGGGATCGAGGCGTGGACGCACTGTCATTCCTCCTCGTCGCGCAAAGCCAATAAACCACCTTCTTTTGCCAAAAAGAAAAAATTAATCGTAATATTTAGAAGTTTGTCAACGTGCCTAGGATAGAATAAATGTTTGTACAATTAAATTTTTGAACATTGGAGTGTCAACATGCATAAGTAGAACTTTTATCAAAAGATTTCTATTCAAATAGCATAGTATAAGTATAATAGCTATCGGTAAGACAAATTTAAAGGTAAATCTTGAAGAACCTAAATAAATAAAAAATGAATGAATCAATAAATATCAAGCATATACCCTTTGCTGGTTTGGGGCATAGTAATAGAAAATCCCTACGTAGATGAGTTGTAATGCAATCTCGATGGGGTTGATGGTGAAAACTAAAATGTTATCGGGATGCACGAATGGCAAGCCATAGATGAGTCAGAAACTACAATTCAAGACGGTTGTGAGGTAGGGATCCACCTCATATTCTCCAACCAACTTGTTCTTAAGGATTTCATAAATTGTCGGACTGCGAAACAAAATAGATATAGAAGGTGGTTTATTGGCTTTGCGCGGGGAGGAGGGACGGTGGTGCATCCATGCCTCGATCCTTAGATGTGCGCAGAACGTGCGCCCCTCGGCGTCTTACTTCTGTTAGTTGCATCCACCATAATACAAAATTTAACAAGCTCAGCATGTTTACTAGTAACCAAAGCATCCGATTTTTCCGTAACTTCAGTTGCTTTTGAAGGTGAATATGCTCTGCATGGTGGATGAGATTCCTTAGAAGTTCCAAAGCAAAAAAAAAAACATCAATTGCCCTCTGCATTGTCAAAGTAGGGTCATGCTGCTTCTCCCATGAGGTACCTTTTCTTCTACATCCAGGAGTCTTTTTTCTTTTTCTTACAATGGTTTTAATGACCTCATTGTAGTCCTCTTTTCTCACTTTTAATGCAGAGGGCTCTCTCTTCCTCCCATACTTCTTATCCATCAGGAGATTGGATACCTCAGCTGACACTTTACCTTCTCTTCCCCCATCGAATGTCCCATGCTCAACATTCTCCTCTTATTCAGAGAAAGACAACTGTGCAGACAAATTCTTTTCCAATGCCTGCACTCTCGAACTGCGCCTATTTCCCCTAAGCTTAGCCTCTTTGCTTCTCATCACTGTGACAAAGCAACTATGGTTATGAACACAACAGCCGCCATAGAGAGCTTGACCTTTGCAGGAACAATGACCTTCCATTGATACTTTATCATAACTGATATTCATGCCAGAAACTTCATATGCTGTCTGTCAATCAGACTGAGACTGCCCTTTGGAATGAGAAGTATCACATATGTTTCCCCCCAATACTTCTTTAGGTTTCATAATATCACCAATTGTATGAGCCTGACTAACTTGATGCGATTTATGACTTCTTTCAATTTCCAACTTATCTTGAGCATCCTTCAACTCTTCTCCGAGCTCTTTGGCAGTATTTTCAGCTTCCTGAAGTCATGCCTCAAGGCCTGCAATTCTTTCTTGCTGCCATGCTGATGTTATTTCTACTTCACTCAATGTGCTAAGAAGCATGTAATTTTTAGCGTTTAGGGTTGTACACATATTGTGCACTTTGAACACTACGTGTTTCTCAGGGCAGCCCATACTACCCCAAGAAAACACGCATGCACAATTAGAGGTTCCATTGCCTTATAAGGCAGCCCAGAACTCCCTCCCTAGGCGATACGAGACAAGAGAGATGCCCCTCCCTACGCACGTATGGGGACCGAGGTGCACACATCCAGGGACTGAGGGGCGCACGTTTTGCGCATGTCCAGGGACCAAGGCGCGAACTGTCATCCCTCCTCCCCACACAAAGCCAATAAACCATCGTCTTTTGCCAAAAAGAAAGAATTAATCGTAATATTCAAAAGTTTGTCAATGTGCCTAGGATATAATAAATGCTTGTAGAATTAAACTTATGGACATCAGAGTGTCAACTTGCACAAGTAAAACTTTTATCAATAGATTTCTATTCAAATAGCTTGGTATAAGTAGAATAGTTATCCATAAAATAATTTTAAAGGTAAATCTCGGAGAACCTAGATAAAAAAAAAAAAATGAATGAATTGATGAATATCGAGCATATACCCTTTGCTTGATTGGAGCATAGTAATAGAAAATCCCTATGTAGAAGAGCTGTAATGCAATCTCGATGGGGTTGATGGTGAGAACTAAAATGCTATCGGGATGCACAAATGGCAAGCCATATATGAGCCAGAAACTACAATTCAAGACAGTTTCGAGGTAGGGATCCACCTCATATTCTCCAACCAACTTGTTCTTAAGGATTTTATAAAATGTCGGATTGCAAAACAAAATAGATATAGAAGGTGGTTTATTAGCTTTGCGTGGGAAGGAGGGATGGCGGTGCGTCGGCACCTCGATCCTCGGACGTGCGCAGAACGTGCGCCCATCGGCGTCTTACTTCTATTAGTGGCATCCACCATAATACTAGATTTAACAAGCTCGGCATCTTTACTAGTAATTAAAGCATACGTTTTTTCCATAACTTCAGTTGCTTCTGAAGGTAAATATGGTCTACATGGTGGATGAGATTCCTTAGAAGGTCCAAAGGAAAAAAACATCAATTGTTTGCTACATTGTCAAAGTAGGGTCATGCTACTTTCCCCATGAGGTATTTTTTTCTTCTGCATTGAGGAGTCCTTTTTCTTTTTCTTACAACGGTTTTCATGACCTCATTGTAGTCCTTTTTTGTCACTTTCAATGCAGAGGGCTCTCTCTTCCTCCCATACTTCTTATCCACCAGGAGGTTGGATATTGTAGCTGACACTTTACCTTCTCTTTCCCCACCGAATGTCCCATGTTCAACATTTTTCTCTTGTCCAGAGAAAGACAGCTGTGCAGACGAATTCTTTTCCAATGCTTGTACTCTCGGACTACGCTTGTTCCCCTAAGCTTAGCCTATTTCCCTCTCATCACTTGGACAAAAAAACTACGGTTATGAACACAGTAGTCGCCATTAAGAACTTGACCTTTATAGGAGCAATTACCTTCCACTAATACTTTATCATAACTGATATTCATGCCAGAAACTTCATATGCTGTCTATGAATCGGACCGAGACTATTCTTTGGAACGAGAAGTATCACATATGTTTCCCATTAATACTTCTTCAGGTTTCATAGTATCACTAATTGTATGAGCTAGACTAAATTGATGCGATTTATGACTTCTTTCAATTTCCAACTTATCTTGAGCATTCTTCAACTCTTTTCCGAGAACTTTCGCAGTATTCTCAACTTCCTAAAGTCGTGTCCCAAGGTCTGCAATTCTTTCTTGATGCCGTTATTTCTGCTTTACTCAATGTGCTGAGAAGCATGTAATATTTAGTGTTCAGGGTTGTACACATATTGTCCGCTTTGAACACTACATATTTCTCAGGGCGGCTCATACTACCCCAAGAATACGCACATGTACAATTAGAGGTCCCATTGCCTTATAAGGCGGGCTAGAACTCCCTCTCTAGGTGATACAGGACAAGAGACATGCCCCTCCCTACGCACGTCTGGGGACTGAGGTGCGCACGTCCGGGGACCGAGGGGCGCACATTATGCACACGTCCGGGGACCGAGGCATAGACGTATTGTCATCCCTCCTGCCCGCGCAAAACCAATAAACCATCGTCTTCTGCCCGAGAAAAAGAATTAATCGTAATATTTAGAAGTTTGTCAACGTGCTTAGGATAGAATAAATGTTTGTAGAATTAAGTTTTTGGACATTAGAGTGTCAACATGCATAAGTAGAACTTTTATCAATAGATTTCTACTCAAATAGCATGGTATAAGCAGAATAGCTATTGGGAAGACAATTTTAAAGGTTAATCTCGAAGAACCTAGATAAAAAAAAAATAAAAAAAAATGAATGAATGAATCAATAAATTTCGAGCATATACCATCTGCTAGTTTGGAGCATAGTAATCAAAAATCCCTATGTAGATGATTTGATATGCAATCCTAATGGGATTGATGGTGAGAACTAAAATACTATCGGGATGCACAAATGGCAAGCCAAATATGGGTCAGAAACTTCAATTCAAGACAATTGCGAGGTAGGGATCCGCCTCATATTCTCTCACCGACTTGTTCCTAAGGATTTTATAAAATGTCGGACTGCTAAACAAAATAGATATAGAAGGTGGTTTATAGGCTTTGTGCGGATAGGAGGGATGGCGGTGCATCTGCGCCTCGATCCCTGGACGTGCGTACAACGTGCGCCCCTTGGTGTCTTACTTCTATTAGTTGCGCCCACCATAATACCAGATTTAACTAGCTCGGCATCTTTATTAGTAACCAATGCATCCGGTTTTTCGGTAACTTCAGTTGCTTCTGGAGGTGAATATGCTCTACTTGGTGGATGAGATTACTTAGAAGTTCCAAAGGAAAAAAAAAACATCAGTTGCTCGCTACATTGTCAAAGTAGGGTCATGCTGCTTCCCCCATGAGGTATTTTTCTTTTGCATCCAGGAGTCTGTTTTCTTTTTCTTACAACAGTTTTAGTGACCTCATTGTAGTCCTCTTTTGTCACAATCAATGTAGAGGGTTCTCTCTTCCTCCCTTACTTATTATCCATCGGGAGGTTGGATACCGCAGCTGACACTTTATCTTCTTTTCCCCCACCGAATGTCACATGTTCAACATTCTCCTCTTGTTTAGAGAAAGACAACTATGCAAACGAATTCTTTTCCAATACTTGCACTCTCGGACTGCGCCTGTTTCCCCTGAGCTTAGCCTCTTTGCTTCTCATCATTGTGACAAAGTAACTACGGTGATGAACATAGTAGTCGCCATAGAGAGCTTGACCTTTACAGGAACAATTACCTTCCATTGATACTTAATCATAACTAATATTCATGCTAGAAACTTCATATGCTATCTGTGAATCGGACTGAGATTGTCCTTTGGAATGAGAAGTATCTCATACGTTTCCCCCCAATACTTCTTTAGGTTTCACAGTATCACCAATTGTATGAGCCTGACTAACTTGATGCGATTTATGACTTCTTTCAATTTTCAATTTATCTTGAGCATCCTTCAACTCTTCTCTGAGCTCTTTGGCAGTATTCTCAGCCTCCTGAAGTCGTGCCTCAAGGTCTGCAATTCTTTCTTGCTGCTATGCTGATGTTATTTCTGCTTCACTTAATGTGCTGAGAAGCATGGAATGTTTAGTGTTCAAAGTTGTACACATATTGTGCACTTTGAACACTACGTGTTTCTCAGGGCAGCCCATACTACCTCAAGAAGACGCACGTGAACAATTAGAGGTCCCATTGCCTTATAAGGTGGCCCATAACTCCCTCCCTAGGTGATACGGGACAAGAGAGATGCCCCTCCCTGCGCACGTCCGAGGACCGAGGTGCGCATGTTCAGGGACCGAGGAGTGCACGTTCTGTGCACGTCCAGGGACCAAGGCGCGGATGCATTGTCATCCCTCCTCCCCACACAAAGCCAATAAACCATCATCTTTTGCCAAAAAGAAAGAATTAATCGTACTATTCAGAAGTTTGTCAACATGCCTTGGATAGAATAAAAGTTTGTAGAATTAAATTTATGGACATTGGAGTGTCAACATGCATAAGTAAAACTTTTATCAATAGATTTCTATTCAAATATGGTATAGGTAAAATAGCTATGGGTAAGACAATTTTAAAGGTAAATCTCGAAGAACCTAGATAAAACAATGAATGAATTGATGAATATCGAGCATATACCCTTTGCTTGTTTGGAGCATAGTAATAGAAAATCCCTATGTAGATGAGCTGTAATGCAATCTCGATGGGGTTGATGGTGAGAACTAAAATGCTATCGGGATGCACGAATGGCAAGCCATATATGAGCTGGAAACTGCAATTCAAGACAGTTGCGAGGTAGGGATCCACCTCATATTCTCCAACCAACTTGTTCTTAAGGATTTTATAAAATGTCAGATTGCGAAACAAACAAGATATAGAAGGTGGTTTATTAGCATTGCCAGGAAGGAGGGATGGCGGTGTGTCCGCGCCTCGATCCCCGGACGTGCACAGAACATGCGCCCCTTGGCGTCTTACTTCTGTTAGTTGCATCCACCATAATACTAGATTTAAGAAGCTCAGCATCTTTACTAGTAACTAAAGCATACGGTTTTTCCTTAACTTCAGTTGCTTCTGAAGGTGAATATGATCTGCATGGTGGATGAGATTCCTTAGAAGGTCCAAAGGAAAAAAAATCAGTTGCTTGCTGCATTGTTAAAGTAGGGTCATGCTACTTCCCCCATGAGGTATTTTTTCTTCTGCATCCAGGAGTTCTTTTTCTTTTTTCTTACAATGGTTTTAATGACCTCATTGTAGTCCTCCCTTATCACTTTCAATGTAGAGGGCTCTCTCTTCCTCCCATACTTCTTATCCACCAGGAGGTTGGGTATCGCAGTTGACACTTTACCTTCTCTTCCCCCACCGAATGTCCCATGTTCAACATTCTTCTCTTGTCCAGAGAAAGACAGCTGTGCAAACGTATTCTTTTCCAATGCCTACACTCTTGGACTGCGCCTGTTTCCCTTAAGCTTAGCCTATTTCCCTCTCATCACTTGGACAAAAAAACTACGGTTATGAACACAGTAGTCGTCATTGAGAGCTTGACCTTTACATGAGCAATTACCTTCCATTGATACTTTATCATAACTGATATTCATGCTAGAAACTTCATATGCTGTCTATGAATCGAATCGAGATTGTCCTTTGCAATGAGAAGTATCACATATGTTTCCCACTAATACTTCTTCAGGTTTCACAATATCACTAATTGTATGAGCCAGACTAACTTGATGCGATTTATGACTTCTTTCAATTTCTAACTTATCTTGAGCATCCTTCAACTCTTTTCCAAGCTCTTTTGCAGTATTCTCAGCTTCCTAAAGTCGTGCCTCAAGGTCTACAATTCTTTCTTGATGCCATGCTGATGTTATTTCTGCTTCACTGAATATGCTGAGAAGCATGTAATGTTTAGTATTCAGGGTTGTACACATATTGTCTGCTTTGAACACTACGTGTTTCTTAGGGCAACCCATACTACCCCAAGAAAATGCGCGGGTATAATTAGAGGTCCCATTGCCTTATAAGGCGGGCTAGAACTCTCTCTCTAGGCGATATGAGACAAGAGACATGCTCCTCCCTGCGTACGTTCGGGGACCGAGGTGCGCACATCCGGGGGCCGAGGGGCGCACGTTCTGTGCACGTTCAGATATCGAGGTGCGGACGCATTGTCATCCCTCCTCCCTGCGCAAAGCCAATAGACCATCGTCTTCTACCCAAAAGAAAGCATTAATTGTAATATTTAGAAGTTTGTCAACGTGCCTATGATAGAATAAATGTTTGTAGAATAAAATTTTTGGACATTGGAGTGTCAACATGCATAAGTAGAACTTTTATCAATAGATTTCTATTCAAATAGCATGGTATAAGTAGAATATCTATCGGTAAGACAATTTTAAAGGTAAATCTCGAGGAACCTAGATAAAAAAAAATGAATCAATCAATAAATATCGAGCATATACCCTTTGCTGTTTTGGAGCATAGTAATCGAAAATCCTTATGTAGATGATCTGTAATGCAATCCCGATGGGATTGATGGTGAGAACTAAAATGCTATCGGGATGCACGAATGGCAAGCCAAATATGAGCCAAAAACTTCAATTCGAGACAATTGCGAGGTAGGGATCCACCTCATATTCTCCCCCCAACTTGTTCCTAAGGATTTTATAAAATGTTAGATTGCGAAACAAAATAGATATAGAAGGTCGTTTATCGGCTTTGTGCGGGGAGGAGGGATGGCAGTGCATTTGCGCCTCGATCCCCGAACATGCATACAACGTGTGCCCCTCGGCGTCTTACTTCTATTAGTTGCACCCACCATAATACCAGATTTAACAAGCTCAGCATCTTTACTAGTAACCAATGCATCCAATTTTTCCGTAACTTCAGTTGCTTCTGAAGGTGAATATGGTTTGCATGGAGGACGAGATTCATTAGAAGTTCCAAAGGAAAAAAAATCAGTTGCTCACTGCATTGTCAAAATAGGGTCATGTTGCTTCCCCCATGAGGTATTTTTTCTTTTGCATCCAGGAGTCTTTTTTCTTTTTCTTGCAACAGTTTTAATGACCTCATTGTAATCCTCTTTTGTCACTTTCAATGCGGAGGGCTCTCTCTTCCTCCCTTACTTATTATCCATCGGGAGGTTGGATACCACAGCTAACACTTTACCTTCTCTTCCCCTACCGAATGTCCCATGTTCAACATTCTCTTCTTGTTTAGAGAAAGACAGTTGTGCAGACGAATTCTTTTCCAATGCTTGCACTATCGAACTGCGCCTGTTTCCCTTGAGCTTAGCCTCTTTCCCTCTCATCACTGGGACAAAAAAACTACAGTCATGAACACAACAGTCGTCATTGAGAGCTTGACCTTTATAGGAGCAATTGCCTTCCATTGATACTTTATTAGAACTGATATTCATGCCAGAAACTTCATATGCTGTCTATGAATTGGACCGAGACTTTTTTTTGGAATGAGAAATATTACGTATGTTTCCCGCTAATACTTCTTCAGGTTTCATAGTATCACCAATTGTACGAGCCAGACTAACTTGATGCGATTTATGGTTTCTTTCAATTTCCAACTTATTTTGAGCATCCTTCAACTCTTCTCTGAGTTCTTTGGCAGTATTCTCAGCTTCTTGAAGTCATGCCTCAATGTCTACAATTCTTTCTTGCTACCATGCCAATGTTATTTTTGCTTCACTTAACAAGCTAAGAAACACGTAATGTTTTGTTTTCAGGGCTGTACACATATTGTCCACTTGTAACACTACGAGTTTTCCAGGGCAAGCCATACTACCCTAAGAAAACGTGTGTATACAATTAGAGGTCCCATTGCCTTATAAGACGGCTTAGAACTCCCTCCCTAGGCGATACGGGACAAGAGACATGCCCCTCCCTACGCACGTCTGAGGACCGAGGTGCGCACGTCCGGGGACCAAGGGGAACACGTTTTGTGCACGTCCGGGGACCGAGGCACAGACGCACCGCCATCACTCCTCCTCGTGCACGCGTACGTTCGGGGACGAAGGCGCAGACACACCACCATCGCTCCTCCCCACGCAAAGCCAATTGTAACATTCTCAACTTCAAGCCCTTTTACAGAGAGAAGTCCGAACTCGATTTAACCAATTAAGTTCATTTGTGTTCAGCTTTATTCGATCAGGGTTTAGGTATGAACCTTAGGTCAAATAAGGTAGTCGATCGTGGTTAGACTCGATTGACTCCTGCCCAATGAGATGACCTTTTAACTTGATATTTCCCTTGGTGTATTTAATTTGCTTGGAAGGTAGCCAATTAATGCATGATGACTAAGTAGGACACTTGGCACAATTAGTCTTACTCTTGAAAGGTAATCATGAAATTTCGGATGGTTATATGTTAAGAGGGGGGGTTGAGTCATAAGCTCATTAATGGTAGGGAATGATTCATAGCCTAGAAAAATATTGACAAGGGATCTTGAAGTTCAAGTGGGGTGCCACCCTTTCTTCTTAGGCTTGCCACTTAAGGTTTCATAGGTTTTGACTCTTCAGATTCTCGAAATCCCTAGACCTTTGCCATTTTCCAATTTTACATAGCTCTTTTTATTTCGAATTTGGAGAAACTTCCTTCATGAAAGTTGTTTTAAACATCTTGATCTAAAATTAAACTTAAATTTAATATTTTTCTAAGGTGAAATGGTAGGGACGAAGGCCCAAATCATTCACCGTTTGGAACTTGTCTAGTGTAGTGAAAACTTCTCGAATTTTTATAAACTTTTCCCTTTCGAATTTGAATATGCTTCATTCATAAAAGTTTTAAAGGACATCCATATCTACAACATATTAAAATTTTAAAGGATTTTGTGAAGATTTGAATTTAGTAATGAGTCTCTCTCTCTCTAACCGTTGAATCTGTTCGACGGATGAATTTTTGGGTTGTGTTCACTGATTTTCTACCCTTTCCACAGAATGAATTTGGCTTGGATTCCTTCATGAAAAATGTTTTCTAAGGTCTTTTTACAACATATTAAAATTTTATAATTTTTTTTCAAGTCCGTTTGATAAGGTAATGGTAATGATTTCGAAAGTTGCTCAAAACTGTTTTCGTCTTAGAATAGGAGAACCACACGCCCAACTTGGAGGGGAAGGGGGCTGCACGCCCAACTTGAGGAGCAAACTAATCTAGAAACTTCTTGGCTTGAAGATAATAATGCATTAAATGCTTTTGGACCTTAATGTATTAAAGAGAAGAAACTTGGAGAGCAAGTTTACTAATATGAACACATCTAAGCCTAATGATTGCATGAAATCTTAGCAATTAATAAGTGAGGAGAATCACCTACTTAGGTGTCCCCTAGAATCTTAGGTGAATCTTAGGTTATAAAGGCCCTAGATTGTAGCCTTGGTGAACAAGGTAAGCACTAACCAATTAAAAGAAGACATTAGGCATAAAAAAGGGGTTTATGTGTCCTTTAGGCGCCATAGGCAATAATGAGTCTAGAGTGAGCCTTGGAGGACAAGCAAATAGATGGACCAATGGAAAAGTGAAAAGCGGGTCTCTCATCAATGACGCCTATGAGCTTAGGTTGCCAAGTAAGGCCTTTTATCCTTCCAACTCATCATTTAGGCTTCAATTAATGGATCCATAGCCTTGCCATCCAAGGAATTTAGGTGGGACACTTGGAAGCATTGGAATGGACCACTTGACATGGTAATGATGGCTCCAAGGGCTATAAATATGAGAAGCTCTCTTCATTTTCCTAAATTTACTCCCATTTTTTCCACCCTCTGTCTCCTTGAACGCCCTCCACCTCTTCTCTCTCTCTCTCTCTCTCTCTCTCTCTCTCTCTCTCTCTCTCTCTCTCTCTCACTCTCTCTCTCTCGTCCTCCAAAGTAAGCCGCCCTTCCTTTGTAGTTCGTGTCTTAGCTCGAGGTTCATCGAAGGTAAGTAGATTTTCCTAACTCTTCGATAGGGTGATGTGCTACGCTTATCAATTTTAGGATCATGTCATCGTTTGCTTGCATTGGCTTTGAATTTTTATGCTTGTTGTGTTTCTATTGCTTATTGTTGCATTAAGTAAGTTCATGATCTCGCATGAGTGTCGAGCACACCCGGATGTTGAGGAGAGGTCTCAGTGACTATGGACAATGCTAAAGCCTAAGTGAATGGTTCCAAGTCAAGGTCACGAGCCCGAATCGCATCCGGCATAAGTTTGATTTAATAAAACACAAGAGTCGTTCATTAGTTCACTTTGCATGGCATGTCTTCGGGCCTTTAATTCGGCTAAAAGTTTAAACACGACATGAATCGGTTGATGTTTGAAATGCATGGACATACAATGGACTTATATGCCAACGCTGGGGGATGCTGGGTCGTTGCCTGAGGTAAAGCCCTGGATGTCGTCCCGATATTAAGATTGTGGATGATGCCGGTCCAGGTGAGGCCGATGCCTGGGGGTCGCCCTGGATGCTGCCCTGGTAACGAGATCAGGACGATGCCGGTTGCCAAGGGGGGGAACCAATGCCTGGTTGTTACCGGAAGAGTTGATTAATTTCGACTAATATGATACTGAATATGAAAAATGAAAGTCCACATGTGGTTCATGACTGATACATGTGTGATGCTTGCAAAAGTTGGGTTTGTTTGATATATATTGTTAAGTCCTTGCATCAATTTGAGCATATATTTGAATTGGGTCACTTAGTACTTGAATGAGTTTCATGAGATGCGAGCATCCCTTTTTATGACCGAAATTATCATAAGCCACAAATCCTTGGAAAGTTTGTTCATATGCACTAACTCATTGTCTTTGATTCTTAAAAGCACATAGACCATTGAGAGCCTTTCATATGCATAAGCAAGGCAAGGCACAAACCTTGCTATTGATTTGCCATCGACAAGTGGGTGGTGACCTTGTATCCGACGATCGACGGTGAGATGTCCTCCTATAGGAGAATTAGGGATTTCTACTTACTGAGTCATCGACTCACTCTTGTTGTTCCCACCATTTCAGGTGTGTGATGGGCGAACCAGGGTCCAAAAAGGGAATGCACATAGTATGGGGGCGTTTTTAGGAGCAGCTCGGTAGAGGAGTTAGGCTACCTCGGCCTTTTGATTGACTATATATATATGAAAACAAAAATAAGTAGCCCAGGACTAGGATGGGCATGTAATCAAAACAGCTTTTGATATGTGAATATGTGTATGAATATGTTGCTTTTATTTGCTTGGCTTGCATATGTCTTACCCAACTTCCATGTTTGTTTGTATGGGGATTGTTTATGATCGCTTCTACATGTGCTTAACTAAAGATAAAAGACTTTCGGGACGTTCAACATTGCCTGGGGCGTCAATGCTAAACCTGCCAGGTCATACTCGTGCGAGGTGGGACGGGAGTATGACACAAATAAAACACCTTCTTCCGAATGAATCAATAAATATCAAGTATATACCTTTTGCTGGTTTGGAGCATAGTAATAGAAAATCCTTATGTAGATGAGCTGTAATGCAATCTCGATGGGGTTGATGGTGAGAACTAAAATGCTATCGCGATGCATGAATGACAAGCCATATATGAGCCAAAAACTGCAATTCAAGACAGGTTGCGAGGTAGGGATCCACCTCATATTCTCCCACCAACTTGTTCTTAAGGATTTTATAAAATGTTGGACTGCAGAACAAAATAGATATAGAAGGTGGTTTATTAGCTTTGCGTGGGGAGGAGGGATGATGGTGCGTTCATGCCTCGATCCCCGGACGTGTGCAAAACGTGCACCCCTTGGCGTCCTACTTCTGTTAGTTGCATCCACCATAATACCAGATTTAACAAGCTCAACATCTTTCTAGTGACCAAAGCATCCATTTTTTTCGTAACTTCAGTTGCTTCTGAAGGTGAATATGGTCTGCATGGTGGATGAGATTCCTTAGAAGTTCCAAAGGAAAAAAAAAAAAAAAAAAACATCAGTTGCTCACTGCATTGTCAAAATAGGGTCATGTCGCTTCCCCCATGAGGTATTTTTTCTTCTGCATCAAAGAGTCCTTTTTTCTTTTTCTTACAATGGTTTTAATGACCTCATTGTAGTCCACTTTTGTCACTTTCAATGCAGAAGGTTCTCTCTTCCTCCCATACTTCTTATCCACTAGGAGGTTGGATACCGCAGCTGATACTTTACCTTCTCTTCCCCACCGAATGTCCCATGTTCAACATTCTCCTCTTGTCTAGAGAAAGACAGCTGTGCAGAAGAATTCTTTTCCAATGCCTACACTCTCGGACTGCACCTGTTTCCCTAAAGCTTAGCCTCTTTCCCTCTCATCACTGTGACAAAAAAACTATGATTATGAACACAACAGTCGCCATTCAGAGCTTGACCTTTACAAGAGCAATTACCTTCCATTGATACTTTATCATAACTGATATTTATGCTAGAAACTTCATATGCTGTCTGTGAATTGGATTGAGATTGTCCTTTGGATGCGATTTATAATTTCTTTCAATTTCCAACTTATCTTGAGCATCCTTCAACTCTTCTCTGAGCTCTTTGGCAGTATTCTCAATTTGTTGAATCCGTGCCTCAAAGTCTGCAATTCTTTCTTGTTGCCATGCTAATGTTATTTCTGCTTCACTCAACGTGCTGAGAAACACGTAATGTTAAGTGTTCAAGGCTGTACACATATTGTCCACTTCGAACACTATGAGTTTTTTAGGATAGCCCATACTATCCTAAGAAAACGCGTG
Source organism: Eucalyptus decipiens (assembly GCA_014182575.1). NCBI lineage: Eukaryota > Viridiplantae > Streptophyta > Magnoliopsida > Myrtales > Myrtaceae > Eucalyptus > Eucalyptus decipiens. Next base: position 40,660,496 of record CM024613.1, on the reverse strand, counting down.
TGCACAATTAGAGGTCCCATTGCCATATAAGGTGGCTCAGAACTCCCCCATAGGCGATATGGGACAAGAGACATGCCCCTCCCTATGCACGTTCGGGGTGCGCACATCCGGGGACCGAGGTGCGCATGTCCGGGGACCGGGGCGCGGACACACTGCCATCCCTCCTCCCTGCACACACGCACGTCTGGGGACAAAGGTGCGGACGCACCGCCGTCCCTCCTCCCTGCGCAAAGCCAATTAACCACCTTATTCTGAATGAATCAATAAATATCGATCATATACCCTTTGCTGGTTTAGAGCATAGTAATAGAAAATCCCTATGTAGATGAGTGTAATGCAATCCCGATGGGGTTGATGGTAAGAACTAAAATGCTATCGGGATGCATGAATGGCAAGCCATATATGAGCCAAAAACTGCAATGCAAGATAGTTGCAAAGAAACACGTAATGTTTAGTGTTCAAGGTTGTTCACATATTGTCCGCTTTGAACACTACGTGTTTCTCAGGACAACCCATACTACCCCAAGAAAACATTTGTGTACTGTCGCGACCAAATTTTCGGGGTTTGGACCACCTAAGGTTTGGCTAATGGATTGTTAAGCTTAGACTTAACTCGGGCTCTCCCAAGCCCATACCAATTCGCGACTTAGGTTCAAGTTCTTAACTGCAATTGATTTTCAATTAGGAGTCGCCACTAATCTATTTTTGGTGGGTCGATTAGAAACCCAAGTAAAATAACGGGAGAATTATTTTACTCCTACGAACCAGAGACTATGGGAACGGAGACTTGGTTACGCTAGAATTCTCTAATGCCCTTTCGGTACCTTTCTTTTTATTTAAAAAAAAATGTTTGGCAAGCAGTTTGGATTGATTTTAAATCTATTTTCCTAACATGTGAGGTGATCATGCAGGTGCGCAAACCACCAATTTAACATCCAATAAAGCAATTAAATTATGCAGAACTTACCTCAAAGCAACGAAAGCATCTGCATTGTTAAATTAAATCCATATCAACAATCCTAGATATGATTTCTAATTAACATGCAATTTCAATTTTTGTTTTTGCTTTTCTTAATGAAAATCATGCGATGCATGCTAATAATCTAACATGACATGGTAGCATGACCTAAACTATATGACATAAATAAATGCAATAATTAAATGCAATCTAAATGATCTAATTCTAATGACATGCAATGCGATGCAATGACATATAAAATTACTTCAACTAAAATGACATGCATTTCATGAACCTAATTCTATATGACATGCAAATGACATTTTTTATTTTAAAAATGCAATCTATCCTAGAAATTGCAACTAATTTATATCCTAAGACAATTTTTATGAAATTTGAAATGATCTAGCTAGATTAAGATTTTATCTAATTTAAACTAGGGATTAAGTCACATTAAATCCTAATTTAAACTAAGACATTATCTAAATCTAAAATGCAATCTATCTGAAAAGATTGATCTAAATTTAAAATGAAACATGCAATTCTAATCTAATATGCACAATGATTTTTTTTATGTTTTTATAAAATTTGAAATTAAAATTGCAATCCTAAATATGCAACAAACCTAACCCTAATTAAGATTTTTTGGATTTTTCTTTTACGAAAATAATTGACTCAATTAACTTGACGATAGCAAATCAAACAAGAATAAGATTGATATCTAAAAATTGGCGAACCATATCTCGCGCATGAGATCGGGTTGGCCAATTTTAAATTAAATCGCGAATCAAATCTCGGGCTTGAGATTGAATTGTCGATTTTTATAAGGGATTGCGAGTCGGATTTCGGACGCGAAAATTGGACTGTCAATCCCTTGCTTCAGAGGCAATTTCATGTTGAACATTTCATCCTTAAACATCTCATCCTTACACTAAGGAATAAAAGAACAAACAAAATAACAAAAATAATAAATAAAAAACTACCTAAATTGATTTTGCCTTTTTTTCAAAATAAGACCGGCAGCAACGTGGTGGTCCGCCAAAGGTCCGATGAGGGGTGGCGGCGGGCGTCGGAGCTCCGACGAGGGGGACCAGCAGGCCGGCAGAGGCTCGGGTTGCAGCGGGCCGGCGGAGCAGGGGCGTCGAGTCGCGGTTCCCGTGAGTCGCTCGGAGATACGGGAGATCGGGCGGTGGCGTCGGCGGCGGGTGCTCGAGATCTGCGGTGCTGCTAGGCTTGCTCGGCGGTGATGCGGAACGACCGAAGCGGTGGCGAGCGTTCGGGTGCGAGCTGGCGAGGAAGGCCCGAGATCTGCTGTCGTTGGGGTCGCGAGCGGCAGCGCGAGCTCCGTGGATCGGGCGAGAGGAGCAGATCGCTCGGGTGACCGCAGAGGCGCGGCGGAGCTGGGTGTCGCGGCGAGGCACACGCGGTGGCGCGGCTGATTTGGAGCTCCGGTGAGATCGGCGGTCGTCGGACGTCGGTGAGGGGCGACGGCTGGCAGATCAGCAGCGCGCGGGAGGGTCATTGTGCGGGTCGCGGGTCGTCGGTGGAGACCAAGAATGGGTGAATGGAGCTCCGGAGCCACGGCGAGTTGCGGTGATGCGGAGTAGCCGGGCGGAGGGCAATGAAGCCGGGCTGTGAATCACGGTGCCGATGCAACGCACGGTGGGTGCGTCGGGGTCTCCGCGAGTTGCAGCGGCGGCGGGTGAGGAGTGGCTCCGGCGTCACGAACCAGCGCGGATTGGAGATGAGGCGGAGCACGCGGATTGGCGAGGCAGCGGATTTGGGGAAGATGATGAACAGTAAAGGTCAAATCAACCTTTACTGTTTCAGCCGCTTCCCCTCAAACTCACTTCCCTCTTTTACTTTTTCCTTGTGTACTTTCTGCAGGAAAATTTTCTTCTCTTTCTCTTTTCTTTTCTGAATTTTTTTTCTCCAGAGAAGCCCCCAAAGAAGCTCCCCCACGATTATCCGTACGTATCTTTTTATAGGCGACGCAAAACGGGATCTTTTTTGTTAATATTTTCATCTCCCGAATATTGCTTATAACCTCTTGATCGTAAAAACCCTTATCTCAAAATATTCTCCTCCGATTTCATCACCTATTGATAAAAAATAAGATTACAATGCGATTTTTTTAAAATTTTTCAAAAATCATAATATCGCATCAAATCTTAATTTTTCACAAGATAATCATTTAAAAATAACAACGGGCTTGGGTTAATTTTATCCTTTCATGACCCTAGCCCGGCCTACCGAACTAAAGCTTAAAAACATAAAATTTGGGCTCATCCACCACCGGTCCTAAAAATAAAAATGCAAAACATGTAAATTAAAAATAAATGCACCTAAAAATTATATGCTATGCGATTGAATTATAATATTTTTTAGGGGTTAAAAATTAATCTCCAATTTTTATGCAATAAATGACTAAAATGGGTTGTCCAAAATTAGGTGTCACAGTTGCCCCTCTTTGAAGGTGAGCTCGAAGAGGTTGCATTCAAAGACAAATTGAAACCTAAATTTTGACCATGCACATGCATTGAATGACATGATTTTTTGTCGGGAAATGTATCCCAAAAAAATGCAACTCATATGATGCATGTAAATGCTAATGCAAATGCATGATGTAAAAGGAAAGAGCGTACCTACAATTACTTACCAGTCAGTGCGGTAGAGCATCTTGAGGTACATGATAAGTCCCTGTTTACTCTACAAGTACCCAACTCTCACTCAGGTTCCTTGAAAAGCGTAACAGGTAAGAACATTCACATTCAAAGTGAAATGTTCTACAGAAAAAAATTGAGACATCCAGATCCAGACTGAGATGTCAAGATTTTTGAAAAACTCAAAATACCTAGATCCAGACTAAGGTATAATGAGAAGGATTAACAAACATTCACATAACATTCACATCCAGAGTAAAATAATCAAGACATACTGGTCCAGACTGAGATGTCAAGAGTTTGGGATGTAATTTGTATGCAAATGGTAAAGGAACCTACCTGGAATATCTTACCTTCAAAGAGGGTAGAGTGATTCAAGATAGTTGGTGTTACTTGTCCAGGACTCGTACCATTTTACGGTCGCCCAAAATAGTAACATGACTTTGCAAAGAGACTGCTTTCCTAGGACCCGTACCATTCTACGGTCGCCTAGTATGACAGTGTTTGGTTGTGTCTAGGACCCGTACCATTCTACGGTCGCCTAAACGGGGATTTACCTTTCAAGACCCGTACCATTCTACGGCCGCCTGAATAGGGAAATAGGTTTTGTCTAGGATCCGTTCTATTCTACGGTCACCTAAACGGGGGTTTACCTTCCAGGACCCGTACCATTCTACGGTCGCCTGAATAGGGAAATAGATGTTGTCTAGGATCCGTTCTATTCTACGGTCACCTAAACATGGGTTTACCTTCCAGGACCCGTACCATTCTACGGTCGCCTGAATAGGGAAATGGATTTTGTCTAGGACCCGTTCTATTCTACGGTCACCTAAACGGGGTTTACCTTCCAGGACCCGTACCATTCTACGGTCGCCTGAATAGGGAAATAGATGTTGTCTAGGACCCGTTCTATTCTACGGTCACCTAGACTGAGGTTTTGCTTGGCTAGGACCCGAACCATTCTTCGGTCGCCCGGCCTTGCGGCGAAATCATCCGACCAGACTCGAACCATTCTTCAGTTGTCTTAATCAGATTGAATCTGGAGAAAAATCTTTGGGGGACAACTCCATCGAGTGTCGATTAAAAGGGACTCTAGGCTACGAAAGCACGCCATGTCAATATAAATGGACATCGAGCTACAAAAAGCACGCCGAGTCGATAAAGAGGGACTCTGGGCTACGAAAGCACGCCAGGTCAACATAAAAGGACATCGGGCTACAAAAGCACGCCGAGTCAATAAAGAGGGACTCTGGGCTACGAAAGCACGCCACTCAAGGGAGAATACCTGCACAATGATAAGTATTTTAAAGTATGGTAGAGATACTTACCTTGTGATATCTCTAATTCTTCGGGATATGCCTTTTGGAATTTAGATATCCTGTGGAAGTCTTTCAACTCATGGTTGAGGTTTCTCATATTCTAATATCATGAAACATTCTGAAAGGAACTTGAATTACCTATCAGACATGATTTATAGCAAAAACTGATATGCATTCATCAAAGAGATAAGCAATCTAAGCTACTCTAGAATGCACATTTCAAAATTCAGTGAGGTTTTTATCAACTCAATCAGGCTTTATGCATAATGACATTTGTATCACCCAAATTTCCACTGGAGAGAATTATCATTCAAGACAATCTTCACTCACGACATGGATTTCTTAAAAATACTAAATGAGAGACTTTCGGTTAGAAAGGACTTTCACTCACTCTCATTTAGAATGGCTATTTTATGAGAATCACTCAATTTTATCATATCGACATGGGTCCGAGTATTCTTGCAAGCGGTACGATCTTACCAATCTGAGAGGTCTTTAACAGGGACCATAATGAGGGCTTGGTCAATGGCTTAACAAAAGGACTCCTTGAGTCAAAGCTATTGAATGAATTGTCTTGTAATCATCTCCGGGTTTACAAGTCAAGAACCTTGCAAAATGAAAAAGAAATAATCTTGCTCGCACTTCTTCGAGCGATGCTTATAAACATATGAACTCCTATGTTAATTCAAATGCCCTGATCTGAAGAGACTTCGTAAGGGACGTAACATAGGTTGGGTTCATGGGTTGAGAAATGAAAGGATCATTAGGCTCAAAATGTGTGTAAAAGGTGTGAGTTGATGATCATCTTGGCATTGCCATCAGTTTTCTTTTTCACCATTAGGGATTGTCTTCGTGAAGTCCCCCATTGATTGTAGAAACTCAGCATTTGAGTTCTTTGGCTATTGCTCCATTGGGATTCAATTCTTGTAATTGACAGTCACCTATCTTGACTCTTTTTTTCATCTATGGGCATTGGCCTTGCTTTTACCAGGCACACTGCTTTTTCATGCTCTCTAGTTCTCATGCATTTTTTTACTTCTTTTCTTTTCATGGGCATTGGCCTTACTTTTACCAGGCACACTGCTTTTTTCATGCCCCTTAGTTCTATTTTGAATTCAATTCTTGCGCATAATGCATGCGTCAAGCAATTAGACTTTGAATGACACTCGGACTTTTCAAGAGCCTTCATCTGCCCTTTGCCTTGCCCCAGTGTGGGGGATGATCATCAACTGGGTTTAAAAAAAATGAAATTGTAGGCTTAAGTGGGCTATGCAAATGATATAAGTGTATATGATAGAGAAAGAAATGCTCTTCATCATCCTAAGGCACTTAAATTAACATATGAATTCAATGTAATAGCATGACTTGAAGATAAGTGAGAGCAAGACAATTTCTTTTCATATTTCTCACCTCATGATGCCATTTGATCTCTTAGTTGCCCCGATGTGGGGTGATTCTTGACAGGGGTGATTTGAAAAGAATATCCATAAGTGTATGGGCTCAAAAGGGTTAAGCAACGGATCACCTGTAGTGTTTGGGATAGAGAAATGAATTGCCTCCCATCATTTCGGTTGCCGTACCTTTTGCGAGAGAACTCTTTATCTTATGGATATGAACCTTCCTACACTCATCTCACAAGTGTTGGGACTGTGTATAGGATAGGGTTTGCCTTTCATCATCCCGACTCGCCTCATTTAGTATACTCAATCAATTCCACATCATTCACTAAATTAATCCATCTTGATGTTCTTTAGTGGAATTGGTGGATAAAACATGTAACAGTCATCATGTAAAACCCTTTTTAAAAAAGAACTCAACAGCTTTAAGCATGTCAATTTCAAACAGTTTTCTATACTGCAAAATGGTTTTAAGCATTCATTCATTGATTCCTCTACAATGGGAATTGCCTCAGCAGTTGATGTCTTTGGATCGTCCCTATCATTCAAGACTGAAAATCTACTTTTGCCCCTGCACAAGAGAACGTGCATCAGTATAATACTATGCAACATCATCCATTTTGGCTCGGGTTGAGACTTTATCCCGATCGGGTCACTACCAAAACCTGTCATGCCCCCAACTTGTCGACTCTTCCACTAGGGAATGATGGTCCTCTTTTACTTGCCCCAAATTTTTTCTGCAAGTGCGCTCTAAGCCCGTTGATCACAAGTCAAGTTTATGATCGTTGAAACTTGATACGCTATTTTCAGATGTCTCTTGTCATAACAAGTGATAGAATTATGATCTGTGACAAGAAGTAAATGAGTCAGACAAACAAACAGATTTAATCTGCTACAAGTTTTGGGATTTTTTTTATTTTTTAGCAGTGAAATGCTTTTGTTTTTGGAAAAAGTTTTTGGGAGGAAGCATGAAAAAGTCCAGCCCTCAAGATTCCTTCGTGGATGATAGTTTCTTTCATGGCTGGATATTATCATCACGTCCTCAAAATTGGAAATAAAATTGTAATTTCATTGAATGAAATCAAATGAATTACATTATTGGAATGGAAAATGTGATTCCTAACCCCTAAAAAGAGAAAACATCAAAAACGATTCCTAGAAAGCGAAAGCAATTCCTAGAAAGCAATAAGAATTCCCACGCAGGGGAAGGTGCAACTGAGCATGCCCCTAATCAAACAAGGAAAGGGAACTACTTAGGACTATGAATCATGTATGCTTGAGTTCTTCACCCTCTTTGCTCGTGTGATGCGAACCCTTCAAGTCAGAGATTCTTCCTTCTAGATATGTCACGAGTCTCTTCATGGTGGCATCAAATTCAGCTACCTCGGGAAAATGAGATGATTCAAAAGTTCTCTTGGCTCTCTTCTTCGAGTCGCAGATTCTTATTGAAGATGGAGTACCTATGTTATCGCAGCCTTTTTGCTTGATGAGAAAAGTCACAAGAGAGACAATTCATTGACTTGATTTTGGTGTTGTGCAATTTGCTTGTTCATATTGTCAATAATACGGTCCAGCGCCTCGTTTCGATCCGCCATTTTAGCTCTCGACCGTGTACGGATGGGTGAGCGAGATCGCTTCATAATTACCTAAATGATAAATGAACAAAGATAAGCATGCTTATATGGAAATACGCCGATCCATGGCAATATTCTAGAACTTTTATTCATCCATGGTGCTTTTGACAGACCTATCAAAATAGAAACTCGAAAGGTCCTAAACAAATGAACTAGGAAAGTAAGGGCGCGTTTGGTGCTCTTATTTCTTCCCGTGAACAAAAATTTCTGTTTTTTTGTTCCGGAAAAAAAAGGAACAGAAACGCGTTTGTGTGCGTTTGTTCCTTTTTTGTTATTTTGTTCCTAGGAACAAAAAAAGAAACAGAAACGAGAAACACAAATTTTGTGTTTCTCGTTTCTGAAACACTTCTTAGGAACAAAATTGGAACAAAATTTTTGAGAAACACTTTTCTTTTTCTTTTTTTTCTTTTTTCTTCTTTTGGCCGGTCGCCGGCCTCGGCCATGGCCAGCGAGGGCCGGCGGCCTCGCCCCACCCACGGCGAGGATCGCGGCCCCGCGAGGCCGAGCCTCGCCGGATCCGGGCGAGGCTCGGCCTCACCGAGCCACCTCCAGGTCGGCGTCGCTCGGGCGGTGGCCCGGCGAGGCCGAGCCTCGCCGGCAGCCGGGCGAGCTCGGCCTCGCCGGATCCGGGCGAGCTCGCCCGGCCAAGGCGAGGCCGAGCCTCGCCTGACCAAGGCGAGGCCGGCCGGCCGTCGGCGTCGCCGGCCATGGCGAGGCGGCGGCGACCGGCCAAAAGAAGAAAAAAAGAAAAAGGAAAAAAAAAAAAGAAAAAAGGAAAAATAAGAAAAAAATAGAAAAAATAAAAGAAATACAAAAATTATACAAATTTTACCAAACGTGTTTTTTTGTTCAAAATTGTTCCCCGGAATGAAACACTTTTTCTATTTCTGTTCCCGGAACAATTTTTAAACAGAAACGCAAACAAACGCACCCTAAATGACTCAAACTCCTAATCATTAATCTAGAAATGAAAATAGCTAGGTTGATTCAAGCATTTCATCCGGCTTGATCAATATACACTCGGGACACCATTCGGCACAAACGTTTATTCTCCTCTTGAGCTTTTTTAGCAACTCTTTTGAGGCGTTTATTCTCAGCTCGATTGTTGATCTTCAATGGCGCCTCCGGTATCTTTGGAAGCAGCTCTTCAGAATCTTGTGTTGTTGGATATACTCAATCGAGGCATAGTACTTCATTTCCTTGCCTTTCAATTCCTCCTCGTGCCATTTGAGTTTTTGTGGACGGCACATGTCCCACATCGATTTGATGGTGAGAATGGAATCTTCATGGCCTCGGCTTCCATCAACGAAACTAACTTGGAGTGGATCCGCTTGTAACGCCGGGGAAGCTCTTGTACGACTTGATACTGACGGGTCACTCTAGTCGGATAGTACTCCAATGCTCCAGTGAATCCCAATAAAGGGATTGGACCAACTCTTCCACACGAGAGTCTCGCTACCCGAACTTGGAACCATTTAGCATGCCATAGGAAACCCTTGGGAGTTGGTTTTTTCATGAAAGCTAGCCACCTAGAATAATGGTAATCTGGTGCATGTTTTTGATTGTTCTCAAATCTCATAATAGGGTGATTAGAATTACTAACATGATGTATAGTCATTGAACCACCAAATCCCTTTATATGAGAAAGGAACCAGATTTGTAAAAGTTCAGGAGATGAATGGAGAGTCTTATCGCCACCTCTTTTGAAACGAGAAAGAAAAGTTTCAGTCAAGACAGTGTTTACAAAATTTTTTCCTTCCAACACTTGCCTAACTAATTGAGCAATCAAAGGGTTAATAGCATTCTTGCAATAAGGAAATACTATAAATCCAAAGAAAGCTAAGAGGAAAATCCGGCGCATCTGAGATGAAGTGCCTTTTTCAAAACATTCTTTCAAAAAAGATAAAGGACACGCATTACGGTGGGTCTTTAAATTCTTTCTTATATCATCTTCTTTAATTCTTAGAAAATCCGATAGAGTCATAACAGGATCTATTCCGATAGGCGGACTGATCAATTCAGCTTTTAAGGACTTCCCTATGGCGATGCTATATTCTTCCAAGGTGGGAGTGAGTTCATGCTTACCGCCAAAGATGAAGGTGGAAGTCTCAGGGCACCAACAGTGGGCGAGTGCTTGGACGAGGCCGCCATGGATGTCAATACGTAGCAGTGGAATCAATCGACCAATATGTGACTACGAATTGACGGCTATTTTGATCTAACTTGTCCCACCAAGTGCTAAGCTCTTCCTTCGGAGGGAGAATAATCCGAATGTCCGGTATCCCCATTGTATATTAATCAAGGCTTAGGACAATCCTAATGCCATGGACCGACAAAATAATGTAACAAAGTAAGTAAATTGCAAAGGCAAAAATTAGAGAACTTACTTTACCAATGATTGACAATCACATAGATATGCGCATGGTAAGTGGCTCAATTTCTAATCTATGAGGCTTATCAAAGTGAAGCCACAAGGATGATCAGACTAGCCACGGGCTTGTGGACTATGTCGGGTCCTTATGACTCCAACTTAGTCAAAGAGCCAACCCAGGTCACAGGCGTGCGGACCGAGGTGGGTACTCTTGACACCATGAAAGAAATTTCGGAATTGAGATGGGCGACTCGTACCGCGGGCGTGCGGTCGGAGTGGCATCCATCTCAATACCATCCTAAATGATCCTATGCGGCCTAGGTCCGGCGGCAGGTTGTGTGTGCAAAGTGTAGTGATTAATGCAAGGCATGCATGACAGTTTATATCAAACAACACTTCATATATGAAAGTAAACCATAAATTCCTACACCTCCCTGCAAAACAAAGGTCAGCAAACACTTCCCCTTATACCTCCCATCCTACAAAAACATTTAACACCTTAAATGTTAGGGACGTACCTGGAATCCTCATTGCCAAACAAAAAATATTTTTTAAAAAAGAAATTGGCCTAAGTCCACTAAGAGTTTCAACTCAAGTCCCCAGCGGAGTCACCAAGCTGTCGCGACCAAATTTTCGGGGTTTGGACCACCTAAGGTTTGGCTAATGGATTGTTAAGCTTAGACTTAACTCGGGCTCTCCCAAGCCCATACCAATTCGCGACTTTCGGTTCAAGTTCTTAACATGCAAATTTTTTGATTAGGAGTCGCCACTAATCTATTTTTGGTGGGTCGATTAGAAACCCAAGTAAAATAAGAATTATTTTACTTCTACGAACCAGAGACTATGGGTACGGAGACTTGGTTACGCTAGAATTCTCTAATGCCCTTTCGGTACCTTTCTCTTTTATTTTGAAAAAATGTTTGGCAAGTAGTTTGGATTGATTTTAAATCTATTTTCCTAACATGAGAGGTGACCATGATGGTGCGCAAACCACCAATTTAACATCCAATAAAGCAATTAAATTATGCAGAACTTACCTCAAAGCAACGAAAGCATCTGCATTATTAAATTAAATCCATATCAACAATCCTAGATATGATTTCTAATTAACATGCAATTTCAATTTTTGTTTTTGCTTTTCTTAATGAAAATCATGCGATGCATGCTAATAATCTAACATGACATGGTAGCATGACCTAAACTATATGACATAAATAAATGCAATAATTAAATGCAATCTAAATGATCTAATTCTAATGACATGCAATGATGCAATGACATATAAAATTACTTCAACTAAAATGACATGCATTTCATGAACCTAATTCTATATGACATGCAAATGACATTTTTTATTTTAAAAATGCAATCTATCCTAGAAATTGCAACTAATTTATATCCTAAGACAATTTTTATGAAATTTGAAATGATCTAGCTAGATTAAGATTTTATCTAATTTAAACTAGGGATTAAGTCACATTAAATCCTAATTTAAACTAAGACATTATCTAAATCTAAAATGCAATCTATCTGAAAAAGATTGATCTAAATTTAAAATGAAACATGCAATTCTAATCTAATATGCACAATGATTTTTTTTATGTTTTTTATAAAATTCGAAATTAAAATTGCAATCCTAAATATGCAACAAACCTAATCCTAATTAAGATTTTTGGATTTTTCTTTTACGAAAATAATTGACTCAATTAACTTGACGATAGCAAATCAAACAAGAATAAGATTGATATCTAAAAATTGACGAACCATATCTCGCGCATGAGATCGGGTTGGCCAATTTTAAATTAAATCGCGAATCAAATCTCGGGCTTGAGATTGAATTGTCGATTTTTATAAGGGATTGCGAGTCGGATTTCGGGCGCGAAAATTGACTGTCAATCCCTTGCTTGAGGCAATTTCATGTCGAACATTTCATCCTTAAACATCTCATCCTTACACTAAGGAATAAAAGAACAAACAAAATAACAAAAATAATAAATAAAAAACTACCTAAATTGATTTTGCCTTTTTTTCAAAATAAGACCGGCAGCAACGTGGTGGTCCGCCAAAGGTCCGATGAGGGGCGGCGGCGGGCGTCGGAGCTCCGGCGAGGGGGACCAGCAGGCCGGCAGAGGCTCGGGTTGCGGCGGGCCGGCGGAGCGAGGGCGTCGAGTCGCGGTTCCGTGAGTCGCTCGGAGATACGGGAGATCGGGCGGTGGCGTCGGCGGCGGGTGCTCGGGATCTGCAGTGTCTTCTTTGGGCTTGCTCGGCGGTGATGCGGAACGACCGCGAGGGCGAGCGTTCGGGTGCGGAGCTGGCGAGGAAGGCCCGAGATCTGCTGTCGTCGGGGTCGCGAGCGGCAGCGCGAGCTCCTGTGGATCGGGCGAGAGGAGCGATCTGGCTCGGGTGACCGCAGAGGCGCGGCGGAGCCGGGTGTCGCGGCGAGGCACACGCGGTGGCGCGGCTGATTTGGAGCTCCGGTGAGATCGGCGGTCGTCGGACGTCGGTGAGGGGCGACGGCGGCGGTCGCGGCGCGCGCAGAGGGTCGTGCGGGTCGCGGGTCGTCGGTGGAGACCAGCAATGGGTGAATGGAGCTCCGGAGCCACGGCGAGTTGCGGTGATGCGGAGTAGCTTCGGGCGGAGGGCAACGAAGCTGGGCTGTGAATCACGGTGCCGGTGCAACGCACGGTGGGTGCGTCGGGGTCTCCGCGAGTTGCAGCGGCGGCGGGTGAGGAGTGGCTCCGGCGTCACGAACCAGCGCGGATTGGAGATGAGGCGGAGCACGCGGATTGGCGAGGCAGCGGATTTGGGAAGATGATGAACGGTAAAGGTCAAATCAACCTTTCATTTTGTTTCAGCCGCTTCCCCTCAAACTCACTTCCCTCTTTTACTTTTTCCTTGTGTACTTTCTGCAGGAAAATTTTCTTCTCTTTCTCTTTTCTTTTCTGAATTTTTTTCTCCCGAGAAGCCCCCCACGATTGATCCGTACGTATCCTTTTATAAGCGACGCAAAACGGGATCATTTTTGTTAATATTTTCATCTCCCGAATATTGCTTATAACCTCTTGATCGTAAAAACCCTTATCTCAAAATATTCTCCCCCGATTTCATCACCTATTGATAAAAAATAAGATTACAATGCGATTTTTTTAAATTTTCAAAAATCATAATATCGCATCAAATCTTAATTTTTCACAAGATAATCAATTAAAAATAACGACGGGCTTGGGTTAATTTTATCCTTTCATGAGCCTAGCCCGGCCTACCGAACTAAAGCTTAAAAACATAAAATTTGGGCTCATCCACCACCGGTCCTAAAAATAAAAATGCAAAACATGTAAATTAAAAATAAATGCACCTAAAAATTATATGCTATGCGATTGAATTATAATATTTTTTTTAGGGGTTAAAAATTAATCCCCAATTTTTATGCAATAAATGACTAAAATGGGTTGTCCAAAATTAGGTGTCAACATGTACAGTTAGAGGTCTCATTGCTTTATAAGGCGGCCTAGAACTCTCTCCCTAAGTGATACGGGACAAGAGACATGACCATCCCTGCACACGTCCGGGGACCGAGTTGCGCACGTTTGGGGACTGAGGGGCACACATTCTGTGCACGTCAAGGGACCAAGGCATAGACGCATTGCCATCCCTCCTCCCCGCGCAAAGCCAATAAACCACCTTCTTTTGCCAAAAAGAAAGAATTAATCGTAATATTTTGAAGATTGTCAACATGCCTAGGATAGAATAAGTGTTTGTAGAATTAAATTTTGGGACATTGGAGTGTTAACATGCATAATTAGAACTTTTATCAATAGATTTCCATTCAAATAGCATGGTATAAATAGAATAGCTATTGGTAAGACAATTTTAAAGGTAAATCTCGAAGAACCTAGATAAAAAAAAATGAATCAATCAATAAATATCAAGCATATAGCCTTTGCTGGTTTAGAGCATAGTAATAGAAAATCCCTATGTAGATGAGCCGTAATGCAATCCCGATGTGGTTGATGGTGAGAACTAAAATGCTATTAGGATGCATGAATGGCAAGCCATAAATGAGCCAGAAATTGCAATTCAAGATAGTTGTGAGGGAGGGATCTACCTCATATTCTCCCACCAACTTGTTCTTAAGGATTTTATAAAATGTCGGACTGCATAACAAAATAGATATAGAAGGTGGTTTATTGGATTTGCGCGGGGAGGAGGGATGGCGGTGGGTCCGTGCCTTGGTCCCCAGATGTGTGTGAGCGTGGGGAGGAGGGATGGCGGTGTGTCAGTGCCTTGATCCCCGGACGTGCGCAGAACGGGTGCCCCTCCGTGTCTTACTTTTGTTAGTTGCATCCACCATAATACTAGATTTAACAAGCTCAGCATCTTTACTAAGACGTACATATCTTAAGCTTTGTTTTAACATACCGTGCATTAAGAGAGGATGTAATTTGCTGGGCTAATTTGGCCTCGCAATTTTTGGTTAGAATCTGTGAAATAGCTAGAACAATTACTTCTCCTTGTTTTCTTAAGAACGTCTGTTGGTTCATGATTTTTACAAAAAATCAAAAATCAAAAATCAAAAAATCAAATTGTAATTTCAAAAAATCGTTTCATGAAAGTTGAAGAACACGAAGCGGTACTTATCATATAAAAATCAAGATCAAAATGTAGTCATTTGATATTTTTGGCGAAATTGTGGAGATTCGGGAATTTCTAGAAACGATTCTTCAATGATAGAGCCCGAATCTGCTCGATTTGCATTTCCAAATTCGAAAAGGTTCGGCCCCTTTTTTTGCAAAAATGTAAAATTGAAAAGCTGTTCAGTAGAGTCTGTTTTAGTAACAAATCGAATCTGAGGATTTAACAGTAAATTTAGGGGCCAAATTGCAAAAACCAAACTAGTCTGTTAGGCCTCTATAACATAATTATGTTGTGACAGTTGTGCAAAACCGAATTATTGGGAAAAATTGATCATGAATTTCATAAAATTGGCTGAAACCTTTTGGCCATTTGAGCGTCATTTTGATATTTTTCCTCGAATTTTCAAAAGTTGGGTCCAAAATGGGTCGGTTTTTTGAGCTTTGGGTTTAAAACTTAATTTTGGGAAAATCAGTTAGGAGTGGCTTTGATACCATTTGTTGGAAGGGGGTATCAAAAGTTTGATACCTTCACCTAGAGAGATCGCTAAGAGAAAACTCAAGTTTGTGGTCGTCAATATATCCAGTTGTATTTAAATTTACTCAAAAACTTAAATCAATGAGTTATGGGACAACTAGAATATATTAATTGCTTTACACCACATCAATTATCCAATGTGAGGCTCTTCTCTAACACAACTCGTGCATTTTCACAATAATGATGTCAAATTCAGGGTGGCAATACAAGGGAAGGAATGAAACTATTTATAAGAAGATAGTAATGTCAAATCTAGTATGCAATACTTCGGGCTAATTTCTTGTGGTTGTCACCCCGCAATATATATATAGGGAAGAAAGTAAGACTGTTTAATGGAAAGGTTGATCTTTCTATATGTACACACAAATAAATATTTTTACAATTTAATGCCTAAAATTTGTATTTTCTCACCATATTTGCCTTCGAAAAAAATCTATAAATGGATATCTTATAAGGAATGAGACAAATTGAAATTTGTAGTTTTACTAAGAAATTAAGCACATAAGCTCCATATGAAGCACAAATTGGGCAATAGTCTTGGTTGTAAAATTAAGATCGGTCGAATAAAACGAATGCTAATGACTATTTTTGGCATTCATAGTTTGAGAATATTTTGTGGCCAAGTATGTAATATAGATTAATCTATGATAGAGTAACTTGAAATGCTTCGAGAAGAAATCGCTTCAAAGATGTGGTAGACAACGCGTTATATATTTATTTATAAAAACAAAGTAGCTAAGGATTTGACCTTTTGAAGGAACTAAATGGACAATTGACGTAGAAACTATGTTGAAAGAGTATGACAACTAAAGTTCATATTGTATTATTATTGAAATTCATTTAAGAGTAGTTATTTTATTATTTACTATATGTTACATACAATAAGAAGCTACTCTTTGGTTACAAACTATTTCGATGAAGATTAATATAACATAAAAACTATCATGGGATTTCAGTTTTCCACGGTTTTGTTCTACTTAATTACAACTATCACGTCTTTTCATAAATTTTGGAGATTGCTATATCAAAATTAATATTATGATATGTATAAATTAAGATGACTCTATCATGAATAACATTTATATTTAGGAATTACACGAGAACGACAAATTTTTCGTAACTTGAGGATGACGGAAAACAAATATGTTTCCTTCTCAAAGTTCTTATTATTGAGATGCACACTTGTGAGTTGTGTTAGAAGGTCTCACATTGGATAATTAGTGTGATGTAGAGCAGTTAATATATCATAATTAATCCATAACATATTGACTTAAGTTTTCGAGCAAAAGTGAATCCGACTAAATATGTTGATCTACTCCTACTTAGCTCTCTCTTGGTAATCTTCCCCATGAAGGTATTGGACTTCTGCTGTATGCCTTAAGAAAAGGTTGGTTGATGGTTACTCTCAATGTGTATCAAAGTTCTATGAATATCTCAAGGTAGAAATGTCGTGACCAATTTTGGAGCAGTCTTCTTGGTTTAGTTTGGAGGAAAAGATTTGGAGTGAAGGTGGGCAACATGGCTTAACACATGGCCTTGTTGCGGTTGGCACATGCAACAAAGTGGAGATTCTAGTTGAGACATATTGATGTAGAAGGATACCTAAATTAAGGGGGAGCACACTTAACACTGAGCTCATATATGACACATATGAGTTGTGTTAGAAAGTCCAACATTAGATAAGTATGTGTGATGTGGAGTAGTTAATATATCATAATTTGTTATAACTCAATTACTTATGTTTTTTAATGAAAATGGGTCAAAGTAAATATGTTGATGTGTTAAGACTTAACTGCCTCTTGGGGATCTCCCCATAGAAGGCTTCACACTTCTTTGCACACTCTTAACACTTACAAATCTCAAATTAATAAAATAGCCCATGATAATTTCATTAGTAGAGAACAGATCATGTAAATTGTTTTGTAAGACTACGTATGATGATTTTATCAACAATTGATGATTTTATCAATATTTAGGGAAAATGTACTCTTCACTGATGTTAACATTTTTGTGGTTAATGATTTTTGGATCACTTGAGTCGTACTATTAGTCTATTAATCCAACGTAGAATATTGTCTTTGATAAATGATAGACTATGTTCGTATGGCATAACATATCATTTGTCTGTATAGTATGAAATTTGATTTGCAAGATCAGGGCTGGATATGATTATCATGGTCGAATTCATGCCATTCTCGCTGAAAGTTGCTGGTGTTTGCCAAGCTTGGGACCATATATGAGAATAAGTCGGACATTTCGAGACCTTATTTAAGATAAAATATATTGTCGGCCATCATATGAGAAAACGTCCCTCTTCAAGCTCTTATTTGAATATTTTCCTAACCCAGAAGTCCAAGTCAAAGAGAGGACCTTCTTCAACGCAAAGAATTATTATGACATAGAAATTAGGATTAAGAGTGTGTTTGTTTAAAGGAAAGTTTTATGATAAAGAAAAATAATTTTCGAGAAACAATTTTCTAAGAAAATGTTTTTCTCTTTTCAGGTTAGAGAATATATAAATATATATATATATATATATATATATATATATATTGACCTTAAATGATTTTCAAGTTCACTAATCATTCGCCAAAATCTTCCACTTAAACGAGTACATCCTAAGATTTAGAAGCAAAACAGAACAAAACAAAACTTCCCTCTTATTCCAAATGAAATTCCAACGGGTCGTAGTTCACTTGTCAGTGAGAAAAGAAATTCCGTATGTTAAAACCATCCTAGAAAACAAATGTTCAAATCCAACTAGCGACAAATTTACAGAACTGCACCGGCCAACGTGCGAAACTTGACACACGCTTTGTAAGTCTATTCTGGAGTTGTAAGTCCCCCTATGAAATTGTCTCAAAGGTACATATGAAATTTGTAGTCATGTTATCCTTAATATCTCATCACGTGTAAAATAAAAATCGAAAGACTGAATAAGTACACAAGAAGATTGTAGGAAGCACAATCATATTATTATGTGAAATATGTAGTAATATTTTTCATAATCTCTAATCATATGCGAAATACAAATCAAACAAAAACTGAACGCTGAATTGATGTAGCCCCCTGATTGAACTTTCTCAAGGGTTTCTCTGATTTGAGGTTTCTCCTTGAACGGATGTAGCTCCTTGATTCCTTTGATTTATGGAACTCTTCAAATTCCGCCGAAGCTCCTCCATTCGCGCCTTCATTTGTCTGAGCTCTTCCAAGTTGAGCCCGTCCATGGGAGCTTCCCACCAACCCTCGCCGCTCCGTGCTTCCGTTTTTTGCTTCAGCACTTTGCCTTGTGCCTTGTCAGCTTTGACCTGATGAACGAGCTCATCATTTCGCTGACTGAGCTCACCAAACCTAAGGCGTCGATGGGACTCAACCAAGGTGTCAACACCCTCGTTTTGCGGAGGGTTTTGGTTACGGAACCGATTTGCAATCGATTCGATTGACGGATGAGAAAATGAATAAGGCTTTCCGGCGGGAGAGAATGTTATTATTCCCACCTCGGAGCCACAGAGGGTTATAAGCTCACTTGCCTTTTTATAAATACCGGATTTACGCTTGGAGAATGTTACGAGCTTTTCCTCCATTTTTTCAATTTCTCTCATCTCGTTTCCTCGACGTCCTCTTGTCTGTCTCCTTGCCATGACTAAAGACAATAATCTAACAGGATTGCAAGATAGTAAAGATATGATAGTAATTCTGAAATTAGTGTGAGCATAATGAAAAGAGTAATCCTATTTATAAGGTGATAGTGATGTCAAATCTAGTATGCAATGGTTTGGGATAATCTCTTCGAGTTGTCACCTTCCAATAAATATATTTCTTAAAAGAAGTAATAGTTGTTCAAATGAGAGGTTGATTTTCCAATATGTGCATATAAATAAATTTTTTTACGATTTTAATGCACAACTCTGTATTTCTCACCATATTTGCCTTTCAAAAGTAATCCCCATAAAACAGTAACCTTACAATGAGATAGCCATATTGAAATTTGTATTTTGAGTAAGAAATCTAAAAGTAAGCTCCTTTGGAAGCACAAATCGGGAAAATATCTTTGTTGGAATATAAAAATTATAAGACGAGAATTATTTTATAGTGCAAGAGCCAAATTAAAATAGGTATATTGAGTAAGAAATCTAAAAAAATAAGCTCCATTATAAGCGCAAATTGGGAAAAATCTTAGTTAGGAAATGAAAATGAGAAGATGAGAACAAATCGTAATGACTATTGCTTGTATTCGTTGTTGGGAATTTTTTATTGCCAAATACGTAATTTGGGTTACTTTATAATAGGTGGCTTGAAATTCGTTACTATGTGTTCTTCGAAGAGATAATACGTCAAAATTTCTTCAAACACGAAGCAGATAATATGTCCTAATTTTGTCTTTGAAAACACAAATTTCAATTTGGGTCTTTCACTATAAGATACTCATTTATAGAGATTAATTTGGGTTAATTCCAAAAAAAAAAAAAAGCACAAACTTTAGGTCGATGGACAAATCTGGCCCAAACTTTTTTTGTCTCGTAAAAAAACACCAACTTTAGGTCGAGTGACAAATCTGGCTCAAACTTTTTTTTGTCACGTAAAAATGCACCGACTTTAAGTCAAATGACAATTCTGGCCCAACTTTTTTTCATTTTGAAAAAAAAAATCACCAACTTTCACTTAAATTTTAAATCTGGCCCCCCTTAATTTAGATTCATTGATTGTCCTACACTTGCTGGCTAACACCATTTGTCTTATTGTGTGAGCCACAACTTGAAAAATAATGGTGAAATTATGTCATCTCCTATACTTCACTAGCAAGTAAAAAAATCTCCAGATTGAATTTCTCTGGCTAGACTTTATCGTTTTGTCGTAATATGAAATTGTAGATCACCGCCCATCAAGAGAAACCATGGATGAGATCCACTAACCTCACAAAGCTATAACCTTTTCTCCTGAAATAAGTTTAACATCAAATAGAAAGTTAATGGTAGGGGTTAGATTTTTGATATGAGTGAAAGTTTATGATCTTTTATGAGACAAAAAATAAAATAAAATTGGGGCCAAAATTGTCACTTAACCTAAAGTTGGTACTTTTTTACGAGACAAAAGAAAGTTTACGCCAGATTTATCTCTCAACCTAATGTTTGTGCTTTTTCATGAGACAAAAAAAAAGTTTTAGCCAGATTGGTCCATCAACCTAAAGTTAATGCTTTATTTTATTTTATTTTATGGAATTAGCCCTATTTAATTTAGTCCCAAAATAATTGAACCAATTTAGTTCTAAACCTTAAACCTTTTTACATTGGTTTCAATTAAATCCATTTGGACAATTTAGCTTAGAAATTATGCATGTGGACACTTGGTTATTTTATGTGGCACGATTAGCGCTAATGCGGACAATTTTTTTATTATAATTTTTGAATAATTTTTCCCCTTTTTTTTTCCATTTTTTTTTTTCTTTTCTATTGGCCTATAAATAGTATTCAACATGGCTAGTGACTGGCCAAATGCAAGGACTAACAAGAGTCTTGTGGCTCTCATCGGGCACGGGCGAGGTGTGACATCCTCAATTTGACTCTCATCTACAGAGCAAAATTATGACGGTAATTGCTGACCACGGGAAAACAAATGATGGCCAACTTAGGATGAAAACTCCTCAATTTTTCATTGGCGAATTGTGAAATTTCCGAAAAAGTGTAAATGGACCATGAACAAGGAGTCACGAGGGCCCAAGCTACGGGTGGGCCCAATGGGCCTCACGCCCACTATCGACAGCTCAAGAAAGAAAAGAAAGTAAGTGAAGCTTTCATGAAATTTGAAATTTTGAACTCTCTCTCTCTCTCTCTCTCTCTTCTTTTATAATCTTGAGCATCTAAGCTTCCCATTTGGACAATCTTTTAGAGAATCAATTTCCAATATACCCATTAGATGTCTCTCGCTCTTCTTTTATAATCTTGAGCATCTAAGGGTGCGAATGGTAATGTTTCTGTTTTTTTTTTTTTGTTC
This sequence comes from Eucalyptus decipiens, assembly GCA_014182575.1. Lineage (NCBI taxonomy): Eukaryota > Viridiplantae > Streptophyta > Magnoliopsida > Myrtales > Myrtaceae > Eucalyptus > Eucalyptus decipiens. The sequence goes on along the minus strand of CM024613.1, from coordinate 40,638,994 downwards.
TAGGGAACATAAAAAAAAAAAAAAGTGTTTCCGTTCGGGAACAATTTTTGAACAAAAGAACGCGTTTGGTAACGTTTGTTCCAGGAATAAAAATGAATAGAAACACGTTTGGTAAATTTTATTCTTTTTTATTTCTTTTAATTTTTTAAACATTTTTATTTTATTTTTCATTTTTTTCCTTTCTTTTTTCTTTTTTTTTTTTCGGCCGGTCACCGGCCTCCGACGACCGGCCGGCCGACGGGGACGACCTCACCCAACCACGGTGAGGATCGCCGGCCCGGCGAGGCCGAGCCTCGCCTTGGCCGAGCGAGCTCGGCCTCCCCTAGATCTCCGGCGAGGCCGAGCGTCGCCGGCCCCCGGCGAGGCTCGGCCGAGTCGGATCTGGCGAGCTCGAGCTCACCCACCATGGCGAGGCTCGGCCTCGCCGGATCCGGGCGAGCCCGAGCTCGCCCAGCCAAGGCGAGGCTCGGCGTTGCCGGCACGAGCGAGGCCGAGCCTCGCCTTGGTTGGGCGAGCTCGGGCTCACCAGATCCGGCGAGGCCGAGCTCGCCCGGCCAAGGCGAGGCTCAGCCTCGCCCGCGCCGGCGACGCTCGGCCTCGCCGGGGGCCGGCGACGCTCCGGCGACGTCGCCGACCCTCGAGGGCGTCGCCGGCCCTCGACGACCGGTCGCCGGTCATGGCCGAGGCCGGCCCTCGACGACCGGTCGCCGGCCATGGCCGAGGCCGACGACCGGCGAAAGAAAAAGAAGAAAAGAAGAAGAAGAGAGAGAAGAGAAACGTTTCTTCATTTTTGTTTCTGGAACAAGAAACAACAATTTGTTGTTTCTTTTTTTTTTTCTTATTTTATTCCGGAAACAAAAAAACAAAAAAAGAACAGAAACGCAACCAAACGCATTTCTGTTCTTTTTTTGTTCCCGGGAACAAAATCCATACAGAAGTGTTCCAGAAACGTTTCTAAGAAACGTTTCCATGCACGCCCTAAGCTTCCCATTTGGACAATCTTTTAGAGAATCAATTTCCAATATACCCATTAGATGTTTAAAAGATTAGGTAGCCCTTTATTCTAAATTAGGAATCCAACTAGATCATTTGTTGTTGAAGGGATGAGATAATCTTGAAAGTTGTGACACAAACTTTGTTGCAGGTATTCTAGGAATGATATATTAAATATTTCAGTAGTTCTGAAATATTTATTAAAGATTATGACTGTCATGCAAACCATTATTTCTGTAACGGCTTTCTAATGGCCATATAACGGCTCTTTAACAGTTTTATAACGTTGGATTTATTTCTTCATAAATTGCATTATTTTATAACGGCTATATAATGATCGTATTAATCTTTAATTACCAATTGATTTATAATAGTTTCCAAATGGCCATTTCTTTCTTTTACCTATAAAAGTTACTTAGAAAATAATTTGAAAGTGTTATCTATATATCAAAACTAGAATATCCTTACTTCTCTTTTGCTATCTTGTTACATATTAATATATCAAAATAATAATATCCTTGTTTCTCTTTATGGGTTTTTCCTTTTTTTGCTAGGTTATACATATAATGTTGTTCTATTTCTTTCTATTATTTAGTGCAAAATAAAGAAGAAGGTTTGTTGCATCTTGGGAGGATAGCCGCCAGAGAATTACGAACTGAGTTTCATACTCCGAAGGGTGGAATTTTCTTCAAGAATAGTTCTTGCACGCATTAGACATTTATTTTTTTTAATCTTATAATCTTTTTCAATGTGTTTTCCAATAATTATTATTTTCATGCAATCTAATATTTTCCAACGATCTTAAGGATAATTGCCTTATGGATTGCCAAACTGGAATTATTGTTGCTACCGTTGCCGTTGGAATTAAATGAGGTATCGAAGCTGAAGAAGGATGAGTATTGCATATTAATGGGCGGTTTGTCATGGAACATTAGTGAGCATCAGCATAAAAGAGCTTTTAATCATTTTGGTACGGTTACTAAATGTCAGGTAAAATCAACTTTTGGAAACTTTGAGTTAAAAGCCCAAGGGCGTAATTGTCATATTGGTGTGCTTTTTCGGTCTCTTGAGGAATCATCACCACTATCTCTCCTTTTGCCGATGATCTTTATTGAGTTTGAAAATTAAGTACTTTGAACTAATACCAAGGTTTGCTTTATGAGGTTCTTAGCCTAAAATAGGACAATAGTTGCTATTGCTGGCTTGACTAATTGATAGCAGTAACTTACAAGTTGCTTGGTTAAATTTGGTGCAAATTATGTAGCACATTCAAATGAATGCAAGACTTCTTGTTATGTTCATGGCACTTGAAGTCACACACACATAGGTCAAGATTCTTTCATTTTGATTTTTGAAATTTGATGTCACATAGCGAGTTTTTGGTGAACTTTTGTGTGTTCTCTTCGAATTTGATTGATGGAGTGAAGCATATTCCAAAGCATATTTCATGAATATGTTTTCTTTTACAAATTTTCAAATGACATGTTTTAAAAATCTTTAAAACAACATTGTAATTTTGTATGGCTACTTAAAAAGAAATAGAGAAGGAAAAATAGAAAAGAAATGGAAAGAAAATAGGTTTTTTTTTTTTTTTTTTTTTTTTGTGAAGGTAAGAAATATATTGACTTTAAACCAAAGAGCTATATATATACTTTTTTTGGTGAAGGAAAGAAAATAGGTTAATTTTTCTATTATATATTTATTTTTATGTTGGGGAATTCATGGTCATAGATTACATATAGTTCATTATTGGAAAAAGTACACTAAGAGTGTCAAAACTTGACATAACTAGACACTTAAGTGCTTAAAATTTTAAAAAAGGTACACTTAAGTGCTACTTTTTATAATAATTGATACACTTAAGTGCCAACTCCATCGAACATGCTGGAAATTCGACATGCCATTATTTGGATGATAAAACTGGTCTACATGGTTCGCTAGAATGTCCACTCAGCAATCATCATCTTAAATTACGTCACCTTCCATGTTTACTTAAGTGCTAGTTATAATGTAAGTGATCACTTGAGTGCCTTCGTCATTAAAAGTGAATATGTAAGTGTCAAGTTTTGCCAAAAAAAAAAAAAATGATTACTTAAGTACCAAAACGACATCTTTTGGCATATTCTTGGTATCTATGTGGATGAATTTTTAAAAGAATTGCCACGTCAGTAAAACATATGGCCAAAAAGTCTCGTTAGCTTGAGTTTGGTCAGAATTTTTGCCGTTGGCACTTAAGTGTATATATTGGAATTTTTATATTAAAGTGTCTCAATGTGCCAAATTTTGGCACTCCGAGTGTCCGCACCCTATTGGTCACCGAAGCTAGGAGAAATGTGCCGTATGAGGTGAATGAATGGGCTCGGATGGAAAGGAGCTGATTGTGGACAATTACAGTTATGAGAACTTGTTTTCATAAGGACTTGTTTTTTTTTTGGCCAAATTCTTAAGAGGACTTGTTGATTGGTTTAGTGGATGCTTTTTTTGACTGTGCTTATTGAATTTATTACGCTAGTAATCAGTAATTAGGATGGACAATTGCTGACGCAATGTTGTGGAGAAGAAACTTATAATTTGAAACATTGTGCATTGGTATATGATGTTGCTTTGACCCTCTGGTCCGAATATCTAGTTTTTCTATATCAGTAGCACTGAATTTGGCACTCTGTCAGATGCTGATCACTTGATGCATGAAGCACCTTGCGTGCTTCATTAAAACTCTGAAGCTATTGTGAATTGGGTGCGCAACAGGAGCCAATACCACAACATTAATCTTAACCATCAGAAACTGAACGATGATACAGAGGTTACCTGTCGCCTCTCTTCACCAAGAAACCATAACCTCAAACTCGGCTCCGATACCAGACATGAGGATTCACCGCACAATCACAAAGAAAAAAGAGAGTAAAAGTGAGAAAGAAAATTCAAAACGCAAGGTTTTATCCTAACTCACCCTTAAACTAAGGTTACGTCCAGTTAAGTATTCCACTATAATTAGCATATTGCATCTTTCTGTTACATTCTCAATTACAAGGAAAAAGAAAATATATATAGTAGCTATTTATGAGCTCAAGCTCAAACTACCAATAAAATATATAAAGCGAAGATACATATCAAAACAGAATGTTATTTATAAGCTCAAGTCCAAACTACTAATAAAATATAAGCTCAACCTTTAGAGCTGCAAGGGCACTGTCTCTACACAGTTGATGGGGAGTATGAACTCGCCCAGAGGTTTTTTTTTTTTTTTTTTGGTCGAAGACTCGCCCAGAGGTTGGAAACGGTAAAATGTTGGATTTGATAAGAAACTTTTATATTTGGCCGAAGTTAATGAAAATGAACTTATATCTTTTCTTGGCCAAATCCATTGTTTGAGCATTACGAGATTCCTGGACCGCCGCTGTCGCAAATGGATTGGTCTTACGCTTGGGGGCAAGTCCCGCCCGCCTCACACTATTTCATTTAGTTTTCATAGAATCCCAAATTATGGTATAAATGTCGAAAGACAGGTAAATCATGAGCAAGCAGCGTGGAGGTTTTGCTGGAAATTTGAAATTTGCAGAGCAACCGTCGTCAAAGCTCCGAAGCTGAGTCCGGCTCAGAGAGGACCCCGGTGATCACTTAACTCCCGAGTGTTATCTTTGCTTTTCCATGTACTTTTCAATTCCTTAATTTTACACTTCCATGTAATTTCGTTTTGATGTATTTTCAACTCCAAGTAGTTTCCTTACCAGTGCACTTTACTTTTCCATGCTGCTGAATAGGTTCCTTTACTTGGTTTAAAAATTTGGAAGCGAGGAATAGATCAATTCAATTGGAATCAACCTATATCCACACCAACTAGTCTCGTCGATTCTTACAATGAACTGACTTGGATATACACCTGTAATCCTTTGGACAGACACATCAACTTTTTATGCTAGTTACTATGACACCGTGGGTGACTTTTAATTTCGAAAGTAGTAATGACATTGGTGTTTCTTGAACCTCTTTTTCAGTATTCAATGTTGCTCTTGAACTTTTTTTATTCAATCTAATTTTTAAAATTTTAAAAATATACTCAATGTGATTTTGCGTCAAATTTATCGTCATGTCATGAAATTTTGTGCCTACCATGTAACATTTTATAAGGCCAAAATAGCAACGTGATTGCCAGGTCGTTTTTCATGTCAACGACTTTTTTTTTCCTTTTTTTTTTCCATAAATACATAATACATATCTACATACAGGAAAATTACCAAAAATTGATGACATGGAAGACACATGTAAGTCAAGTGGACGCCAGCATCTAACATCAAATTTACAGAAATTATATTCATGGTGGCTAACAGTATTTGATTTTTTTTTTTTTTTTTTTAAGTTTAGCGATTATATTGAAAAAAACAGTAATTCGAGGACCATCAATGCCGGCTATTCCATTTTAAAGTTGACTTTCTTTTTGTACTACTCAATGATTTAATTAATTTTTGCATCAGTACAAGTGCCAGTTTCAGCGGATCTTTAATTTTGGAAAGTATCTAAGCTTTGGAAATACGAGTACATACAAATGTATATGCGTGAATAACCATGATGTAGACATTAATAAAAAGATTTAAAAGCAAAACAAATTGAAGCTTCCTTTTTATTTCAAATGCTTTCTAAGGATAGGGTCACGTACATTAAATAAAAACAAAAAAATCCAAGGAGTTGCAAGCCACTAGTCATTGAGAAATGAAATTCCGTAAGTGAAAATTGTGGAAGAAAACGAAATTTCAAGCCCTACTCGAGACGAATAAAAGCAATTGCACTCACTAAAATGTCAAACTTGACTCATGCTCAATAAATCTATTTTGGACTTGCAAGTGTGCGAATAAAAGTGTGTTAAAGGTACATGTGAAATATGTAGTAATAATCTCTAATCATATGTGAAGTACAAATAAAACAAAAGCCGGCATAGTAACAATGAAAATGGCTCCTTCTTTAGTGAGATTATTTGAACAAATGCTTGAACCAAAATATATTATTGCTACAGGAGCATGTACAATTATAGGGGGATGTTCAGTACCGATTCATATAGTACTGTTCGGGGAGTCGATAAGCTAATTCCTGTAGCACTGCATCGATCCTGCATCTTTCCTCCGAGCCACAAAGGGTGACAAGTTCACTTGCTCTTTTGTAGATACCGGATCTACGTTTGGAGAATGTTATGAGCCCATCTTCCTCATTTTCAATTTTTCTCATCTCGATTCTTTGACGTCCTCTTGTCCTTCATCCTCCCATGAATGAAATCAGTAACTTAAAGTAATTGCAAGATAGTAATGTTATGACGGTAATGTCAATTCAGTGTGAACAATGTGTAAAGAATGCACCTATTTATAAGGAGATGGTGCGTCAAATCTAGTATGAAATGTTTTGGAATAATACCTTCGAGATCACTTTCCATGAAATCTTTGTTTCAAAAAGAGTTAAAATTGTTCAAGGGAAAGGTTGATTTTCCAATATATGCACGTAAATAAATGTTTGCTTAATTTTAAGGGTCAACTCTATGTTTCTCACTGTCACGCCCCGATCCTCGAGGACGCGCCCATCCTTCTACCTAGTCGATTTTAAAGTGCGATATCCCAGGACTAAGTATCGCCGACCCTTTCTGTTTATTACGCATGCGGAAGCAGTTATGAATCCCCAGATAATAAAACAATGGGATAAAAAAGCAAGCCATATTTTTCGTATTGAAATTCACAACTACACTTTTATTAACGGTGCAACTCATAGTATCTTTACAATACTATTTACAGCAATCAAGTCTCACACCTATCTATACTAAGACGGGGTTCACAAAAGGGATGGGATCTCAATCCACATCCGGGTTGTACTCAAGATCCCTCTCTGGATCATCTTCTTCTTCTTCAAAATCTCTCTCTTCCTCGGGTTCCTCCTCCTCGGCTCCTTCTCGGGGTCCTAAAATGGTTATTCAATAACCAATGGAGACCACGTCTCGCCAGTTCTACCCCTAAGACCCGATTAGTAAGAAAATATGCCCTGAGGGTTGCCTAAGCACATCATGGGTCAGAGGGCTTACCTTGGCCTCAGTTTCCTTCCTCCAAGTCAATTCAAATAATAAATACTGACAATCATAGCATCCAACCAATCAAATCGACTTAACGATCAATCGACTCAGTCGATTACATGTCATCAAAACCATTACATGGTCATCCCGACTCTTCATTCTTGACTTTGAATCACGACCCTATAGGCATAATTTATTTTTAGTGGAATCACGGCCCCACTCGGCAAATTTTCTAGACTTGGTGGCATCACGGCCTCCCTGGCAATTTTCCCAACTTGGTGGCATCACGACCCCACCCTGGCAAATGTTCTCAACTTGGTGGCATCACGGCCCCACCTAGCAATCTTTAATCCAACTCACAACCTCACACAGTTACTTTCCCTTCAAGTACCGACATTTTCCCAATTTTGGGATAAATTCTCATATTCACCAATTTCACTAAAATTTCATAATCTGATGCTCGAATAAATAAACAGAAAGCACCATTGGAATCAGCACAAAATTTCAGTCGTCAGCTATCTCAACCTAATTTCCAGAAAATAAATAAATAAATAAATAATTACGAAAAATATTAAATAAATTGCAATAAATCCAACTTAGGCCCGTTATAGCCTAATTGAGGCCGATACGAACCCGGAAAATTACCGAGACTCGTTCCATAAATAACATGGCATGCCTACTTGCTAATGTCTATTTCTAACCACCTAACATGCATCATTAAGTCTCTAATTTAATTGATCTAAACTAATCTAACCACCTAATTGTATTTAATTAAATCTAACCAACCCCTAAGCTTCATTAGCAAACTAATAAGGCATTAGTGAGTAAAACTCAATTGACTAAAAGCGGGAACTGAATCACCGCGATGGCGACGCGATGGCGGCCGAAATTGGACTTTGACGACCGGCGGGCTTGGACTGGGCCTTGATCTTGGCCCAACAAATCTCAGCCCAATTGAGATTTGTTCTTGATTTTGGGTTGGACCCAAGTTGAGTTGGGCTTGCTGAGAATGGGCTTCAATTCGATTTACTGGAAATTGGGCCCACTGTTGGGCTTTAATTGGTGCGGGCTTGGAATTGGGCTGCAGCTGATGAATTTCGACTGGGCTGCACGTTGAACTGAAGTGGCTGAGTTGGACCGGACTGGGCTACAACAAAAAGGCCCGAATTGTTGATGAAATGGGCCCACAACGCTGGACTTCGGTGGGCTTGGAACCTGGTCTTGGGCTGAAGATACACGGACAAGGGGAACGTGCGGCTTGGACGGCAGCTGGCTTGAGGCTTCGCTGGAGAGAGTTGCTTCAGTCGGTGGCGTCGTGGACGACCGAACGTGGAGCTCGCAGTCAGCAAACCGACCGAGAGATGCAGCGTGGACTGGAACGTGGCAGCTTTGGCGAGGCTGGCAGCTGGGTTTCGTGTCTTCGTGGGCGGCTGAGGCGTGGGGACTTCGGTCAGCAAACGGTGGAGGAGAGGGCACTGTTGACTGGATCGTGGGCACGTGAGGTGGATTAAATCAACAGGGGCTTCGGTGGAGTTTGTTCTTCACGGATGAGGCGGCTACTTCATGCGTTTGAAGAAGAAGACGCGTGGAGATTTCTTCTTCGGTGGATGATGGCCGCCTGGGGAGGAAACTCTGTGGGGTTTCGAAGGCCAACACCAGCTTTGTTGGTACTAGGCAAAGAAGTGGACTTGGAGAAGAGAAGGCCAACGTTGGTGGAGTGTGTGGGCTTCCGTTCGGTGAGTGAACGAAAGAAAAGAATAGAAAGGATGAAAAGCAAGGCAGAGGCTGTACGGTTCTTCAAACGAGATAGGGACAGAGGCGGTGAGAGACAGCGACGGGGAAAAAGCAGCTGGCTTTTGCTTTATTAAAAGGATTGGATCAAGGCCAAAATATCTAATATTCATTATAATTTTGGCCTCAAAAGTCCTCAAAATTATCCCTTGCATTAACTTCATGTCCCCTAATACTTTCCCACTTATAATTTCTCTAAAATAACAAATTTTGAAGCCCCAAAATTGCTGTCCTTGCAAAGCCCGAATTTCCAATTCCTTGTCTTCAATTTCCTCACTCAATTCCCCAAATTGAGATCCAATTTCGATGAAGAAAAATCCCAAATAATTTTCTATAAATCCCTGACACTCAAAAGCTCAGTCTGGAAGTCTAATTTTCTATCAATTTATCCCATATGAATTTCCGCCAAATTTCCGTGACGTCCAAAATGGTTTTCCGTAAAAATTTCGGAATCTCTGAAAAATCTTCTGAGATGGAGTCGACACTCCTATAATTCATTGTGACATGATAGAAACTTCAATTTCTGAAATCGGACTTGAATTGGCGGTTAATTTCTATTTGACGTGTTTTTAGCGTGACCTAGGCTTGAGTAACTTTCGAGATATTTTTAATGCAATTGATCCGTGGTCGATTTTCTTCGAGCCACTATGAACCCACTCGACTCATTGGCGATTCTCAATTGTCGTGAAAATCCCGATGATCCAAATACGGACACAGGGTACCAAAACAATAAGAGAATCAGTCTAGTGCCGGTCAATATGAATTTGCTAATTTAGTGGTGTCACCCATGATTAGCTACATGTCTCTGTCGATCCAATCTATCTCTGATTTCAAATCAATTTTTAATTATACCATAATGACCTCTAAAGATGGATACGGTAGAGAAGCTAATTCATGATCGATTTCTCAAGTCTAATTGCTTTAAAATTCCTAATAATTTCCCAGATAGTCTAATTATCTCAAGAATGATCGATTCCGAGAATAGCCCTATAAACACATCAAATAGAATGCCCGATTTATTCAGTAGAAGACAGGATTGAAAAATCTGGATGTCACACTCACCACATTTGCCTTTGAAAAAAATCTCTATAATCGAGTAGTTTATAATGAAAGAGCCAAATTGAAATTTGTATCGAAGACATTTAAAACATAATTTGACCGGAAGCACACTTTGGGCAAAACCTTATTTGGGAAATTAAGATTTGAAGATTACAACAATTGTAATGACTATATCTTTGCATTCATTGTTTAGGATTTCTTTATGGCCAAGTACGTAATTTGGATTACTTTATAAATAGGTCACTTAAAATTTGTTACTATGATTGCTTCAAAGAGAATACATGAAATCACTTCAAACATACGTAGATAATATTTAAGTAGCATATCAACCTTTTGAAGGTATTAAATGGATTTGGCCAAAATGGTTAATTAACATAAAAATTACACTCAAATTTGTATTGCCGTTTGTTATTTATTTGTGTAATATGAAAAAGCTCTTTCGTATAAAATATCTCGATAAATAATAACTGCTCTTTATTATTTATTACAAATGATGAATTCTGATGAAGTGTACTTTTCAAACCGACACATTTTGGATTTCTTTCCTTATTGCCCTATCCCAACTTCGATCTTTTGCCTTATTTCTAAAGTGAAGGTTTGGGATATTTTTGTTGCCATTTGGTGACGATCTTGCCATGATAGTTTCTTAAATATGAACCTTTTATCCACAATCAACTCTTGAAATTTTTTATAAAAGAAAATTTTCAAGACAAAATGTTTTCAGCTTTCAAGTTAATGATATGTAGCACAACTTTCTAACATATATTCTGCATGTCTTCACTACATTAATGTTTGACGTTACAAAGAAAGTATTTGTAACTATACAAATAGAAATTTAAAAAAAAAAATTGTTCTAATGTGTAAACAGATCAAGATGGCTCTATCATGTATGACATTAATATGCAGCACATTACTGAAATAAGAAATTTGTTTTTACTTGAGGAATGAATTCTCAAGACTTTTCTATATGTCAAACGCTAAAAAATATAGCCCACGATAAATTTGGTGGGATATTCTATCTCTCGGAAATACATCAAATAAATTGTTTGATCAGCATAAAATTGAATCTACAACTAGATTAATAATGAATTCATTGTACAAAATATTTGGGGACAAATGTATCGGGACCAAAGTTCACCTTTTCTGGAATTTTGTTTCGGTCGATGACTCTTGGAGCACTTAAGTCTTATCATTAGATTAATACAGTATGTTGTCGTTTAACTTATTTGAAGCTACAGCCCTATCAATTATTTCCTTTACTCCGCCCTTCTTCTCTATAGTTGCGCCAAGTGAATCTCTGGCCATTAAAGCCAAGATCCTGCGTCCTGTGCAAAGGAGCATTTCATTGAACCCATTCAAGTTCCTCCTAGCCTTCAACCTTCCTCCATGTTTCTCAATATCCGAACCAATATCATCAAAATCCCCAACACAGAGCCAGGGACTACGCTGCAAATCTGCCATCCCCCGGAAGATGTGCCAGAATTGTTGTCTAGGAGAGAATTCCAAGACTCGCTCGACACCAGGAAATAAAAACTGACCCTCCATTCTCAAGATGAATTGTTATTGTTACCAGATAGTTTCTTGAAACAACGTCAAAAGAAACAACCACATCACTCTTCCACCGCAGGGCTAGGCCCCTTGAAAGACCCGCAGGGTTCACATTAAAACTCTTATCCATCTGCAACTTTCCAGCTTTTCTCGTTTATGTTTCGTCACCATTAAGAAGATGAAGCAGGGTATTTACGTTATACTGAGGCCTGAGGCTTTTCAGCTCACGAAGGAGCCCCGGCCTCGATAATTCCAGGTCAAAAGAATCATTATGATTTGGTGGCTAGTTCTGGCCAGCCACCATTTCTCATCCAGGACATTCTCCAAATCCACAGCTTTAGTTATTTTAACATTTATTAACACATCCATCTCCCATTCAAGTTGTAACTCCCTCAACCTCACCTCCCTCCTACCTCGAGCTTGAACTTTCTTGCTGCCTCTCATTTTGGTTTTCCTTCGCACCCTCCCCAGTCCAACAATTTCTTTCCTTACTTTCTTAACTGCCATACCACCCTCCACATCCTGACTGGCCTTCCTCCACTTCAAAGACAGCTCGATCATTGCCTGCATTAAATGTAGTGGAACTAGAGCACTCTCATCCTCATTTCCACCCTAGAAGCTACACGCCCCTCCTCTTCTTTATGAAATTCTACTATGCAACCCTCCTCTGCACCCTCCTTCTCAACTTCAGTGCCATCCTGAAACAGAACAAGGTATAGGGACCGTAGGAAGCAAGGGATTAGATATAGAAAAAATCTGTGAAATATCAATCTTCAGATACGTAGAGTGAGGTTCAACAGGTAAATCAGATGAGGGAATGCAAGGATTGGGTAGCTTGGAAGGTGTGCTACGAGGTTCGAAGCAGAAATGTACTGCAACAGTGTCACAATAAGTACGAGAAGGTTCAGATTGCAAATCGGATGAGAAAGGAATGCAGAGATTAGAGGACTTGGAAAATGAATGATCAGGTTCAGGGCAGAACTGTGGTGTAACATTGTTAAAACAATTGGGGTGAGGCTCAGGAGTAACATCAGATGAGAAAATGCAAGGAGATAAGAAATAATGCGGAATACGCAAAGTAGAGCAATTTCTGTACGTTTCTTTATTCCTCACAATGAAGAGTACATGAGGATTCAGTGATAAGATGATAAGATAGAAATGGATGAGGAAATGACACAGACTATGAAAAAGGAAGCACGGGTATACAGGATTATGTTAAATATGTGCAATGTAAAAGGTGGAATCGGGCATTCAAAGACGAAGAAAAATGGGCTACAATCATAGCGGGAAAAAAAGGAAACTGGAGCACTGAAAATAGACATCGTACCGACGTGGTGAGATATATAAAGAAGAGGGAGAGAACTCTCGTAGGAGGAGAGAGACCACTCTGTCCTCTTGTGTCCTCTCGTTGGGAAGGCATACAACCTCCATTAACGAAATCTAAAAAGCAACGGCTACTGCACTAGTCAACGAGGCATAGATCATGGGCTTCTGTTGAATCCAGTTCTTTCCTGGTAATTCTTCAACGGCAACGTTATTGAGCCGAAGACTATTCTTCAGCTGATCAAAAACAAAATTAGGAGGATTGGAGATTGCTATCGATCTCATGATTGGCGTAATCATGCACAGCCGGATAACTCATATGCATAATAAGTATCCTTGAGCACTCTCAATGCGACGTGGTTCCCAAACTTCTTCCGAGGTTCTGTGTTGGCCTATAATATTAATAGGCAATACACAATCCGCTAGCTAATGACTTAACCCTAGCATGTAATGATCACCTTCGGATAAGAGATAGCATTGATGACCCGTTAGGTCAAAAGCATTAAGAGATTCTTGGTTTGGGGTTCGGACATTTGTTTGATAGATCCCAAGTTTCATCGCATAAAACTAGTTAGGTATTATTGTCCAGCTTCATGAGAGGCAAGTCGATAATGTTTCCATCGATGCCATGTATCCAATTATCAAATGACGATGACGGATAGTCGGTAGCCCTTTGATATGAGCGTTGGCGATGAATGTTTATTGGAAGAATATTGAAACACCATTTTGAAACTTAGAATTAGCGAACTAGTTGGGATCCAAGACATACATTTTGGAGGGAACAGTAATACCTTGAGAGCAAGATCGTGGGATAACCATCATTACAAGACAGACAATCATGGAGCAGTTCACATATGACAAGGACAACTGTTTGAGAACCTAGATGCGAAGCTTGTGAAGATATAGGGACGTGAAGGCTGTCCACAGAAGTTACTCAAAGAAATGCAACCGTTATTTCAATATCATTACAAATACCGCTAGTCATCCATTAGAGAACCCTGCGCATAAATTAAACCAAATGCTATCTTTCAATTATCTTTAATTTTCATGCACTATACTTTTAATTTCCTTCGCTATAGTTCTTTGATTTGTATTATCGATTAGTTCTAACGTGTATGTGCTACGCTGTCAATTTTATTACGGTATGGTACCATTACCTTCACATTCCCAGGTTGTGTCTTTGATTAAATTTAAACTGGTCAGGTTTTAGCTATCCGATCAAGTCCATATTTTCTGACCTTGTAGTCCATATTTTCTGACCTTGTTGTCAATTAAATTTCGACACAGTTTCCATGATTCAGTTTATATCCCATAGTCTTGACTCCTTGCGATCGTGCTTCTGATATACTATGTCTGGGCCCAACCCAGGCTCTTTCTTTTCCCTCTTCTTTTTTCGCTTGGGCCGGCTCATTTCCCCTGTTCTCCAGCCCATCCCCATTCACTTTCCTCTTTCCCTTCGCTTTCGTCCTTCGCGCAACTTACCGCAAAGACAGAGGAGCTGCTTCAGCAAAAGGGAGCGGGGCCGCGGCGTGATCCGTGGATTGGGATCAGGCCGATCATGGCAGGCTGGCGGTGGCAGAAGCCATGCACCACCCCCGAGCCGGGGAGGGACCCCTGGCTGACCCCCTTTTTTGTGCCCTGTTTTGTCTCGTTTCGGGCTCGCCGGACCAGGCTTCACCGTTGTTCGGTTCGCGCGAGTTCCGGCCCCGTCCATCCGTGCTCTACTAGTTTTGAGCCTTTTTTTGGGTGGATCGTTATGAATCCGAGTGGGAGCTTGGGCCTTCAGTGGGTCAAGATCCTCCCCTCGGTTGGTGCTCAACATGTGCTTGAACTTGAAGAAATGCCTCAACCAAACCCGTTAGAATTAATCTGTGATTTCGAGTTCTCAAAAGGAGTACGTGAACATGTGCTGTGCGGCACAGGCTTTTTTCTTTTATCATTGGGTATATTTTCAGTCAGATTTCGTTTCTACCGAGTCTCAATCTCTTCAATTTTTCACTGCCTTTGCTTGGTGCTTCAGCCATATCCTTGCGAATGTCCTCTGCGTTCGTGGTGCGGCTACGAGCATAAGTCTCAAATGGATGATGATGGAGACAGACGCCTGAAAATGCTCGTCCGGTAGTCGGAAGCAGCTGGGGATTCGGAGATGGACGTCCGACGACGGGTCTTTTTTATTGGGCCTTTAGGGTTGCAAGGAGAGGAAGAATTCGAGAAGGAAATAGAAAAAAGAACAAAAAATGGAAAAAGAGAAATGTAGGCTGAGATTTTCTTTATGGGCCGATTGTTTGTTTTAATAAGAAGTGGGCTTGTCATGGGCGTTCAGGATGGACTGAGTTTAAGTCATAGAGCCAGCGAGTGTTGGGCCTATGGCAACTAGGGTTTGAAGTCTTCACACGTCATGCCCAGTTTCGAATCCCGCTATTAGTAGTCCCCTTTGATAGGCATGGGGTAACCTCCTCCTCCTGAACTTTTCATTCATACCCAAAAATAAAATCACCTATAGCCTTTTATTAATGTAAAACACAACAGAAAAGTTCGACTAATTATGCAGGAAAATGAGTTGTCATAGTTATTCAAATATGTTATTGTTATTATTTCTCTTATATGAACTTTCCCCTTCAATTTATTTAGCTCCTTGATTCCTTTGATTGATTCAACTTCCCAAATTGCGCTGAAGCTCCGCCATTCATACCTTCATTTGTTCAGCCCTTTAATGGAAGCTTCCCACCATTTTCGTCTTTTCGTCCTTAGTCATTCACTTCAGCACTATACCTCACACTGTCGACTTTGACTTGACAAACAAGCTCATCATGTTGTTGATTGAGCTTAGTAATCCCAGAGTCGACGATATCACTCAATCAAGGCGTTAGAAACCTCATTTTGCAGATGGTATCTGTCGAGGAATGGGTTTGCAAGTAATTCTATAGATGGACGAGTACAAAGAATTTGGTTTCCTGGGAGGAGAGCATATCACTACTCCCACTCCACCACCACAGAGGGTGACAAGTTCATTTGCTCTTTTTGTGGATAGCAGTCTTCAAGTTGATTTTATATGTCTCATCTCGATTCTCTGACATCCTCCTATGCGTCTCCTTGCCATGATTAAAGACGATATTCTTAAATCACTGAACGATAGTAAAGATATGACAATAATGTCAAATTCATTGTGGGCATAATAAACAGAATGCGCCTATTTATAAGAGGATGGATGTCAAAGCTAGTATGCAATGTTTTGGGATATTCTCGTCAAGTTGTCACCTTCCACAAATATATATATATATATATATATATATATATATATATATATATATATATATATATATATATATACATTTTCAAGAAAAAGTAAGAATTGTCCAATGGAAAGGTTGATTTACCAATATGTGCACATAAATAATTGTTTTCGCAACTCCAAGGCTCAACTCTATATTTCTTACCATATTTGTCTTTGAAATATAGTCTCTATAAATGAGTAAGACAGCTAAAACAAAGCTCCATTGGAAGCACAAATTGGGCAAAAATCTTTGTAGGGAAACAAAGGTATGAAATTACAACATTATCTCTTGTTTCCATTGTATGGCCAAATAATTAATTTGGATTACTCTATAAGAGGTCTCTTGAATTTTGTTTATCATGGATCAACTCTAGACTTTTCTTGCAAGAAAATTTTCAAGAGAAAATGTTTTCAGCTTTCAAGTTAAAGATATTGAACACAACCTTCTAACATATATTTTACATATTTTCCTACATAACCTATATGATGTAATAAGAATGTATTTATAATCATAAAATAAATATCAAACCTATGTTGTCATATGTACACAAATTAAGATAAGTCTATTATCACGTACGACAATAATATGCAGCAAATTATAGAAATAAGAAATTTTTCGTTACTTGAATAACTGAATTTTTGAAATAAAAAATACCAAAAACATTAATTTAGCATTGCATTGCATGTAGATTAGATTTCATTAAATAAAATAAAATCCTAAAAAATATTGAATGACTACGTATCAATTAGAAATCATATTTAGAACTGTTAATATGAATTCGAGCTGGCATTGTAGATGTTTTCGTTATTAGAAGGTAAGTCTTGCAATTTCTCAATTATTTTATTGGGTGTTAAATTGACGGATTGCGCACTTACATGGTCACCTTGCATGTTAGGAGTAATAAAATGAATTCAAGCTATTTGATAAAAAAATTTAATGAAAAGAACAGACCGAAAAGGGTATTAGAGAAATTTAGTGTAACCACGTCTCCGTATTCAAATTCTCGGTTCATAGGAGTAAAATAATTCTCGTTTTGCTTAGGTGCCTAATTGACTTACCATAAACTTTAGTGACAACTCCTAGATAAAATTCATTTGTATGCTAAAAAACTTGAACCTAAGTCACGAATTGATATGGGTTTATAAAAGCCCAAGTTAAGTTTAGACTTAGTAATTTATTAACCAAATCCTAGGTGGTGAACCGGAGGAAAGGTCGCAACACTGCTAAAAAAAAACCTACTTCTACATAAAAACATTTGAAAAAAGGGCATATTGAGCAGCTCAAGAAACTTTTCATGTGACAATTGAGCGATCAAACTGTGCTTGTCGACAAATCAAAAATAGATTGCTAAGAGCAAATGATCAAACATAGAAAGGCAAAATTTATTGGTTGGATGGTTCAAATTCAAACCGATAAGATCACCTTGAGTTTTATGCCAAATTGTTGCATTCACAGATGCAAGATCCAAATTTATCCAAGGACTATAAATGTATGTAGATTTGCACTTGCATTTACTTTCCTAAAGGCACACTCTAATTGAGTTGGACACAAACACAAGCAAGCAAAGCACACCAACTTATGAGAAAACTTAATGCTTACAATGGAAACAACACGATCATGGTACAGTGAAAATTGGGAACAAACAACAGGGAGATCTTTATCAGGTCGCTGTGACTCCCCCAGCCACTTCCGCCGCCGCCGCCTCTCTATCTTCAGAGCTGGGCGAGGCGGCGAATGTCGATGGGGTAAGCGTCGGTCGGGGCCTCGGCACTGTATGATCTCCTCCCAACAATTATGTTGGCGGCCTCCGACGGGTGGTACGCGTCCCAGAACAGATACTCGTTTCGGTTTTGGCAAGGAGTCTGGAAGGAAGGCACGTGATTTGGCCGTTGTTCCTACCGACGCCGCAACACCCAGCATTCGTGACGCTAAAACCTGAAATTGAGCACCAAAATTTAAGGGAAAATGTAATGATTTTCGATGGACTCGGACATCAAAATTTCTTTTCTGGGTTCGCTATTAACGTAGTCCAAGAAGATGGGAGAAGGTGTACCGAAACTTGCTGGTCTGGTCATGAGATCTTGGAATATTCCGTAAGCGTCAACGTAAATAAATCTAGCATCGGAGAGATTGGTGTTGAGCTGATCGACGAGCGACTTGAGCTTGTTGTTGTATATTTGACATGCGGCGTTGATCTTATCCACGCATGTGGTGCCATCCGCACTGTTCTGGGCCAACGCGTTAGGGCTACAACCTATCTGACCCACCCCAATCAGCACCACCTTCCTCGCTCCATAGTTGTACAGTGTCTGGAACAATTATTTCAAGGGAGATCAAAAAAAGTGCAGCAAAAGACACTTCAGAAATAAAAACTTCATGTAAAATCTCTTCTTTCTTTCTTTCTTTCTTTCTTTCTTTCTTTTACAGTTCTGGGTCAAATATCTAGCAAAAACAAGGTAAAGTTGAGATACTAATGGTACGTTTGGTAATCATCTTATTTCTAATAATAATTTCTGCTTAAAAATAGTTTTTTTGTGATTTTGCTCCCTGAATGAGTTCCTAAACATTTGAATATGTTAAGTAAGTGTACAAAATTTCTATTATCTGAATAGAAAAAGAATAGGAATGTACTTAGTACTTCTCTTAAATTTTTTTGTGACATAGATATTCTTTTAATTTTTTAATAATTTTTTGATATTTTTCTTTTCTTTTGTCCTTATTTTCTTCTTCCTCCTCTAGCCGATTGCCAGCCTTAGGAAAGCCTTCCCATCCCCAATCAGCAAGGTTGTTGTTGGACCTCGTTTCTGGCACTGGCCATCACCAAGCTCGGCAATCGACTACAGGAGGAAGAAGAAGAAAAGAAGAAGGAGGAGGGGAGAGAGAGACACACACACAGAAACACAGAGAGAGAGAGAGACATAGAGATAGAGAGAGAGAGACAGAGAGAGAGAGAGAGGAAAACGACTTGTTTCTAGAATTGTTCTCGGGAAAAAAAATAACTTTTTCTATTTCTCGATTTTGTTCCTAGCCACTGATCTACTCCTGAGAATAGAAAAATTAGTCAACATTATTAAACAGATTTATGTTCTTTTTTTTTATAGAAAAAAATATATAAATAATCAAGAATTGGCCAATTACGAGTTAGGGCCTAATTAACCTCTTCTTGGCCTTGGGTGATTCATGGCATTACCAAACAGATGGGCCATTGTATAACCTAGATTAATCACTTCATGACTTTTAATAGTGTCAAGAGAAGAACGTTTAACGACACAAGTTAGCCTCAGCGCGTAGCCGTAAGAGAAAGGAAAAGAAGTGCTGCACATTGTACTGACCCTCAGCTGCTGCGAGTACTCCTGAATGAGCTCGTCCGCGTACTGGTCGGGTGTGAACTGGTTGCTTGAGGAGTAGTACTGAGGCATGAAGTAGTTGTTGAGGTAGTCGTTGCTCCCCATGCCGACCGAGTATATGCACTTGCTCAGGTAATTCGCTGCCGTGTCCTCGTTGCCCAATATGTTCACCACTTGCGACACTGTGCTCTGGTAGTTTTGCAGCTGTCCTTCGAAGGCTATTCTCGCCCCCTGAAACGCCAGTATTGGGTATCAACATATGATCAATTCGTGTAAAACAATTGAATTATTTACTTCGAATTGTCACCTAAATCTAGCTATTAATAATGGAACCATGGAGGCCAGGCCCAACGTAACATGACATAATTCTTAGTATCTCGAACATTTCTCTCATGGCGGTAAAGGGCCAGACATACCGTTGATTTTCGATACAATGAAAAAATTGTTCAGTGGTCATAATTTTATGTATGTTCGCCACTCGTAACAACGTGTTAAATTAAACGAGGTGCATAAATAAATCGTGGATTCGTGGTGCAAAATGGTTGGCTTAATTAGGCCTCATTGGTCTGTTGTGAAAATTTTAGTAAAATTTTCTTAGGACAATATGCAGAAACGTGAAATATGCTTGGTACGTACCAGTTGCTGCCCGGTTTCCGCCCTGATCCCAGCAGCAGCAGATGCATAGTTCACTCCTTTAAGTATCGCATCACCACTCGCGACCGTATATGGAGGAATATAATCGTCAAACCCCAGAAGCTCAGCTGTGAAATTACCATAACAGATAGAAGTTAATCGAACATGATATTTGCGAGAGCAATCACTGTGAATTATGCATGCACTCAGAAGCGTTCGACTATGCATGCTAACTTAATCCATGATAGACGAAAAAACCATTTAATTATATATCATTGAACATCCCCCGGGAAACTCTACCATTACACGAGCGGTCCCGAGATTATGACGCATGCTTAGTTCTACATAGATCCAATCTCATCTTTTCTTTTCTTTTCTTTTTCTTTTTTTTTTTTTTTTTTTTTTGGGGGGAGGGGGGTGGTGTTCGAACGATCCGATCTCATTTCTGAGGCAGATTCGCTTTACATGAACACTATAAATGTGCCTGTGGTGTGGGGACTAGAGGTGTATAAGTAGGTCAGCAACCGCAATTTTTATTTCACATAAATGCGTAAAGATAGGATCCCCTTCTTGTCCCTTTAAGGAAAAGACTGGTCGTTGTCCATTTTTAGATTAGGTCAATAGAATAAGATATTCCTTGATGGTTGTAAATTAGATTGCTAAATAAGATAAAGAAAATTTAAAAAAAAATCTAATATCTAATTAGCTTTCTTTGCATGTAATATAATTGCATGGCGGTCTCTAATTTACTATGAAGATAACAGTTTATTATGAATCATAAAAATCAAATCACATGTAATTATAAATTGTTGTGGGATCCACTTCTTTAAAAAAATTGTTTGCTCACAACATAATGTTATTCTCACTGTACCCCGAAAACTATTATGATAACAAAGCCCGTCATATTATCTTGTGATCTAATATGCTCTCGTTGAGTTTCAAAGACGGTGCATTTACTTAAAATGCTCGCTTGGAGTTTGTCACAGCATACGACTGTGCGGACCCTTTTTGTAAAACTCAGTATGCCTTAGCATTGCTGTTAATCAAACTTTGTATAGAAGAAACTTGACTGGTCATCATTTCACCAGAAAGTAAAGAAAATAAAAGAAAAGGAAGGAAAAATCCTGTCACGTCCTAGCATTTTGCAATATGCATCTTGCATGCGACCTCTGAAGTGCAAGCAGTGGTTGATTTTCTGTCATACCACTATCTCAAATAAATCAACCTGTTCCTTTGACCTTATGAACAACTTGCGCCTTTGCTCAAAGCACAACTGGTCCAAAAAGCCAAGCCCAGAGAGAGAGAGAGAGAGAACTCAGGAAGAGAGCTTACCGATGACGTCCACCGTGGTCTTGCCGTTAGAGAACCTCCCGGTGGGACCGCCGGCGAAGTCGATGCCATATGGCAGGTAGTTGGATCTGGCCAAGGAGTTGAGCCCGTTGTTGTTCCCGTTGTCCACCAACGAGTCCCCGAATATGAAGTAGCATGGCACTTGCGGGTCTGCGCTCGCTCCATCGCTGTTCAACGTCACCCGCAGCAGCAGACTCACCAAGCCCAAAACCCACCCTCTGCTGCTCATCTCACCCTCCATCGCAAAAGCTATGATCTCTCGGGTAACAAGTGATGAAAGGTCGAGATCAGTCAGTGAATGAGGAGTACAATGTGCTGTTGCTGGTTGTTCTTCACTGATCTCAGACACAATGCATGTAGCTCAACGGGAGGTTCCAGCTTAGTATAAATAAAGAGTGTTCAGCAAAGAAGGCATCTACTGCAAGTTTTACAGTCGAGGGAGAGAGATGGAGAGCATTAATTTCACGCGGACCTAGCGTGAGAGACGACGGATCGATGACTCTCTCTCTCTCTCTCTCTCTCTCTCTCTCTCTCTCTCTCTCTCTCTCTCTCTCTCTGCAGTAATATTGCAATGAAGAGATCATGCACGCAGTCCGATGCATGTCGAGGCAGCGGAATGAGTCCAACCGTGTTGAATGATGAAAATTTTAAAAGGTGTCGGTAAGCCAGATCGGGGTCGGACATTAGTCCATCCTGATCGTTTCGGCGTGGGTAGGGTCTTTCAGACAGCGGGCTATGGCTTCCGAGAGTACTTAATGCAGTGGGTTAGGCACACCGTCAAGGCTCGACTCTCCATAATATCAATCAGACGCTATTTAACAACTTCAAATTGTAATAGCCATTAAAAATTTCGTAGTGATGATCTGTACTTTTGCTCCTGTTCAATTTCGGTGCTTCAATTTCAAGAGATCTCTTGCCTTCAAAGTAGCTGGCAATCTATCTCTTCATGAAATAAATTGGTGATTGAAGATAACAATCCATCACTCTCTCGACATGCAGAGCTCTCCTCTACCGATAATGGTAGTTCTCATTGGTTTTACCCTGTTTTAAACCCTAAGTCAAAGTTCTAGTCCATTTGCTTTCTGCGATTATCGGCATTCCAGTCTCACTTCCTCTTTCCGTTATTTCGTGTTCACTGTCCTTTTCCTTGGGCTCGAGATCTTTCGCCTTTCTTTTGCGAAATTCTTTTTTTGCGACCCAATTCATCGAAGCATGAATCCGTCCTAGCGTCATCTATCAATGAAGCTGCTTTAATTGGGATTATCTCTTCTCATCAATGAGTAGGTCGGTTGCCGCCTTCGTCTCACCGGACGCCATGATCTTCAATTCTCCACTAACTTAGTCGATCCTTCTCTAGTTGAATTATCAGTCTCATCCTCTGCATGTCGGTTTTTTTCCATCATCTCGGCAATCTGTATTGATAGTTACTCATGGAACCACATGATCCGGATGAGTCATCACGTCTTGCTGCCCTGTGTAATAGATTGGGTAGCTTATGGTCTGAACAGGAAATTGACGTTTGGGAGGAGTCACCGCCCTTGGCCAAACTCGACGAATGCCACAGAACCTTAGTTGGTAAGATATTCACCAATTCCACAATTAATTTACAAGCATTCCAGTCTACCATGAGGATTGCTTGGCGCACCGAACAGGTAGACATTTCTCAACATGAAATGGGTATCTATGTGGCCAAATTCAAGCTGGAAAGTGATAAAAAGAGGGTTGAAAATGGAGGCCCTTGGCGATTTTCTACAAACTTGGTGATATTTCAACCTTGGAAACCAAATACTCCTCTTCACAGGTACGATTTTTCCAGATGTGCATTATGGATTCAAGTTTTTGGTCTCCCCCTAGAGTGGTCCACTGATCAAATGATAAGCAAGGCAGTTAAACGAGTAGGGCGGGTGCTGGAAGTACGAGTCGACAATCAGGAGGGAATTACCTCGAAAGTAGGTCGGGCTCGGGTAGAGTTTAACCTCGATGATCCTTTGAAACCAGGCCAACTGATTCGGCTTGACGATAAAGCATTCTGGCTGGATTTCCGGTACGAACGGCTCCCCCACTTTTGTTATTCCTGCGGACGGTTAGGCCATTATGCAATGTACTGTCAGTATATACCATTCAATGAAGCAAAGATGGCGGGTAAGGAAAAGATGGCTTTTGGTCAGTGGTTACGTGCTGAGGTGAAAGAGAATAGTCCATACTGACGAGCCTTTTATGAAGACTGGTCTACATCCGATGGCCCTGACGAAGTTATCCCAGAAACTCCCCCTTTCAGGACATCTACTGCTCTTGCTTTGCCACCTGCAGCAAACATCGAGACGGTAGCTCATCACCAAGGTATAGAGAAAAAAACAACAGTAACTACTGATATGATCCCCCTTTCCTCAAAACTGAAAGGTGTCCAACATTTACCCCTGGGGAAGGAATCTAGTGTTTCTCTCTTCGCAGTAGCAACCGACGTCCCAATGCAGCGATCAACCCCTCTTGTGGCAGAAGGAGCTACTCTATCCCGATCCGTGCCTGCTATTACAGAAAGTGCTTTGCTTCCAGCTAGGGGTGTGCAACGGGAACCGCCCGAACCGGGAACCGACCGGACCGGACCGAACCGGTCGGTGGTCGGCGGTCCGGTCCCCGGTTCCTAATCTTGGAACCGGTGGCCGGTTGGTCCGGTTCCCGGTTTCAAGGTGGGAACTGGACCGAACTGACCGACCGGACCGAACCAAATTTTTTTATATATAATTTATATACATAGAATTAATAAAACATATAAACATGATAATTTATTGCAACCAAAGTTGCAATTTGAGGTAGCAACCTCTTATGTGGCCAAGAGACCATTAAAACCCTTTTTGTTACTCTTTTATTTATAGAAAAATCTCCTTGTTAGTTTCAATGTGAGATTAAGACTTCAAGAGATCCCGTGAATCACACGAGTGAAGTTTGAATATTTTGCACGTGAAACACGTGTGATTAGTTTTGTTGAATTGCTCGAGAATCGAATTGGATTAATCGGTCAAGAGCGCGGTCACTCTTTAGTTCTTTAGTGCAAAAAAATATAGTCGATTTTTTTGGACCGGACTGACCGACCGGAACCGATGGTCGGTCCGGTTCGGTCCTAGGACCAAACGGTCCGGTCCACGGTTCGCAATTTTGGGAACCGGTGCTCCCGGTCCGGTTCCCGGTTCCAAGGTGGAACCGGACCGAACCGGGAACCGATCACCCCTACTTCCAGCACTTGTTCGGGATCAAGGACATCGACATAAAATAGCAGCAGCTGTCAATACAAAGAAAGCAAAACCATCTTATCTTCCTACTAAAACAGGGACAGCAAAGAAACTCAAACGGTATAACCCCTACGACCTATGTTCTCATGGTTCGGAGAACGTTGATGATACTCAATTACTCGAAACTCCTGTCTTGATGGCTGACGAAGTCAGTAACTGGGCTGAGGTGGCTTGCCCGAAAAAGCCACTGGTTGCAAAATGAAGATCCTCTCCTGGAACTGTCAGGGTCTTGGCTCTCCCCTGACGATTCAAGCTCTAACGGCCCTAGTGGCCAAAGAGAAGCCGGATGTTATCTTTTTGATGGAGACTAAGAATAGGGAACTAGTTCTTTCAAGAATTCAGCGGAAACTGCGTTTTGTTCACTCTTATATTACCAATCCTATAGGTATAGCTGGAGGTCTTGCCTTGTTTTGGCATTCTCACGTTTCTATACAGGTGGAAATAGCTACTCCAGATTTTTTTGATACTCTATGTTCAGAAACAGGAAGGGGAATCACCATGCGACTGACCTGCATCCATGCTCCAGCGACTCCTGATATGCGCCAACCTTTATGGACTGCTCTTAGACGTCTGGCTTTAATCAATTCTTTACCCTGGGTTTGTGTAGGAGACTTCAATGAAATACCCTACCAATGGGAGAAGTTTGGTAAGAGACCCCCTGATTTTTCTCGAATGCAATCCTTTAGAGAAGTATTACATGATTGTGCACTGATGGATATTGAAAATAAAGGATGCGCTTTCACCCGAACAACCGCGAAGGAGAAGAATTGGTTAAGGAGAGGTTGGATCGAGTTCTTTGTACCTGGAATTGGCAGCTAACTTATTCTGAGGCTGAAGTCTTTGCTTTCCCAGAAGTAGGGTCAGATCACAGTCCTTTGATGCTTAACACTGAAGGCCAGCAGCGCCGTACTGGGAAGATCTTCAAATTTGAAGCTTACTGGTTGCAACATCAGTCTTGTCGGAAAATTATTCAGGAGGCCTGGTCCTTAGCTCGGGCAAAGGGATACAACCTGCCAACAGTATTAAAACGGGTTAGTTGGGCTCTTTTGCGGTGGAGTAAAGTCAGTTTCCCGAAAGCGAATGAACAGATTGCAACCATTCAGCAACAACTTCAATCAATTACAAATCAGACATATGGTTCTTATGACAAGCAGCTAGTTCAGCAGTTGAAAGACAAGCTCCATGATGCTTGGCAGCAAGAGGAACAGTATTGGGCGTTGAGGTTTAGGATTAACTGGCTCCGGTGGGGTGATAGGAATACTAGTTTCTTTCACGCCACTACCATTCAACATAGAAATAGAAACAGAATAAGGATGTTGCTCGATGAAGACCAACGATGGGTTACTAACGATCGGATTCTCAAGCAAATGACGATGGACTTCTTTTCAACGCTTTATAAATCTGAAGGAGCTCGAGTCTATGGGCCGATTCTTGAGAAATGTGAAAGTGTTGTCACTAATGATATGAATATGCAACTCAACAAGAGGAAGTCAAACTAGCTGTTTTTCAGTTGGGAAAGACCCAAGCCCCAGTCCGGATGGCTTCAACGGTCTCTTTTACCAACATCATTGGGATATATTAGAAGACGAGGTTTTTTTCTCGGTTCAACAATTCTTTCAATCAGGTTCTATGCCACCAGAACTAAACCGAACCACCCTCACTCTTATTCCAAAAGTTCCGAATCCAGACAGCCTAGATCAATTCAGACCCATCAGTCTTTGTAACTTTGCCTATAAAATAATATCTAAAGTGATTGCTAACCGACTGAAACCCCTCCTGCCCGACATCATCTCTACTGAGCAAAGTGCATTCGTCAGCGGTCGCCAAATACAGGACAATATCCTAATTGTGCAAGAGGTTCTACATCAGCTCAAAACTAGGACTCGCAAGCGAAAATTTCAGGCTGTTGTAAAGATGGACATGCAAAAGGCGTACGACCGAGTCGAATGGGATTTTCTCCATGACTATTTACTCAGGTTAGGCTTCCATTCTACCTGGGTTATGTGGATTATGCAATGTATAACTACGGTTTCCATTAGTGTTAAATTTAATGGGGAACAGCTATAGTATTTCCACCCCTCGCGAGGACTTAGGCAGGGAGATCCTTTATCTCCCTATCTGTTTATTCTTATGGCGAACATGATGACTTCTCTCATCCATCAAGCTATCCATATGGGGAACCTTAAGGGTATCCAACTAAATAGGTGGTGTCCAACTTTGACTCATTTATTTTATGCCGATGATGCTATCTTCTTTCTAAACGGGTCATTACAGGATTGCCAAGAATTATCAAATATTTTGAATCAGTATTGTCTTGCTACGGGACAGGCTATAAACAGAAACAAGTCGGGTATTTTCTTTAGTAAAAGCTGCCCTGATAGACTTAAGGAAACTTTAGCTCAGGAAATCATAATACCTATGCTAACAAAAACGGGGAAATATCTTGGTATCCCGTCTGATTGGGGACGTTCTAAGCGAGACATGTTTGCGTGGATACTAGGCCGAGTTAATGTCAAGCTTGATGGGTGGAAGGAAAATCTTATCTCTAAGGGGGGAAAGGAAATCCTTATTAAGAGTGTTGTACAGGCCATTCCACATTACGCTATGTCCATTTTTAAGATACCTATTTCGCTTTGCCAATCCATTGAAAAAAAGATTGCCCGATTTTGGTGGCAAAATGATATCCGGAAATCTGGAGTCCATTGGAAACACTGGGAGGTGCTGAAGACTGGGAAGCAGGTGGGTGGTCTAGGATTTCGAGACCTTGTGACTTTCAACAAAGCCATGTTAGGTAAACAGGCTTGGCGTCTAATACAGAATCCTACTTCTTTATGGGCAACTCTATTCAAAGGTCTGTATTTCCATTCTCAAGATTTTTTAACAGCTCCAAAAGGTACTAGATCTTCCTGGAGTTGGCAGAGTATCCTAACGGGTAGGGATTCCATCTCACCTAAGCTTCAATGGTCGGTAGGGAATGGTATGAACATTAGGATTCGAGAAGATCGCTGGCTTCCTAAAGGCAGAATAGGCGGAAAGGCTGCTGCACAAGAACCTGAAAGAGTTGCTGATCTGATTGACACAAACACTAAGCGACGGAATCTGTCTTTACTGGAACGTTTTTATGAAGCGGACACTACAACAGAAATTATTAAGATTCCGATAAGGCCTGAATATACGATTGACAAGGTCATCTGGCCGGGTACCGTTCAAGGCGTGTTTACGGTCAAAAGTGCTTATAATACTCTCAGACAGGAGGCATCCAATCCTACAGTTAACAGAGCTTCTTCCTCATATCAACCGCCAAAGCAACTATGGAATACCATATGGAAACTCCAGATTGCTCCCAAACTTAAATTTTTCCTATGGTCACTCTGTCAGAACGCACTGCCAACAAAAGAAAATCTATTCTGCAGGAACATTAGTGCTTCTCATATCTGTTCCCTCTGTTTATCTAAACTGCTTGAGACTGCGGAACATTTATTTTTATGCTGCCCTTGGACTTCACAGGTATGGTCTCATCCCGAAATCAGAGTTTCTCTACAACTACCAGCAATTCATCGCATAGAGGAATGGATTACTCATCTGTCTACCAAAAACCAGAACGTACCTAGTTTGGAGCTGATCGCCACACTGTTATGGCAGATCTGGAAGTCTCGTAATCGTTCCATCTTCGCTCGACAGAGACCCGACCCCTATCTGGTGGTTGCTCGAACTCTTGAACAGGTATGCACGGCCGCTTTAGTCTCAGCTTCAGTCCCCGGAATCGTGTCACACCAACGGCGTCCCCATCTCAGTACCCTATGGCGGCCTCCAGATCCGGGTGCTCTCAAGATCAACATCGACGGGGCTTATCACCCAGAAGCATTACAGATCGTAGCCTATATTTGTCGCGATCACACCGGAACTTTGATTGAGGGTTTTACGAAGACTGCACTGTGTATTCGGCATTGCAGCCAAGGCCGAAGCTCAATATCACTTTGACTCATCCGATCAACTCCGCCGAACATAGGGTTTCTCTCATCGAATCTGATTGTCTCGTACTCGTTGAAGCGGTTCGAGATTCGGACGCATCTCCATGGGAGATTAGACCTTTGATCACCGAAGCTGCAGCTCTCCTCTCGCGTCTTCCTCGCTTGAGTGTTCGATTTTGCCCTAGAGAGGCTAATTCCACGGCTGACTGGGCCGCAAAGGCCTGTAATAGTGGCACTTTACCAGCAACTTGGGCTTTGTCCCCTCCTGCTCCTTTGTTAGATTTATTAGCTCTTGACGCTTTTCAAGCAGGTTGTAACTATCGGTTTAGCTAATGCAATGTTTCTTTCCGTCCAAAAAAAAAAAAATTGTAATAGCCATTCAATTTTTGGTCCATATATTATCAGATTTACAAATTTGGCAAAACCCGAATTCATCTATCTAAAATGGGTTTTCTCATAAGAAAATGAGTCATTAGGAATTGCAAGATTTCATGCAACTTTCAATCGATAATTAGTAGTATGGAAATATGAGTCAAATAAAAAAGAAAGTACAAGAATCCTGTAAGCTCAATAAGAAAAGGGAAAACGAGAGGAAATCTCGGTCATTGAAATTCGACATTTTGGTATACTTAAGACAATTAAATTTGGGGTTGCTCGAGCTTGAGAATCTTCTGGTCTAGTAGGGCCGTAAAATTCACTACAGAAGGATATCGATCCAATAAAAGAAATTAGATCTACTTCCCCGAAAATTTGATGGTTATTATGTAGATGGGTTTGCGAGCACGATTCTGGTTTGTCCTCTAGTTGTAAGCACACGCCATAAGTTCAATTTTCTGCATTCTAAGTACATAAAATATTGGTACTTAGGCTACCTCTGTGTATTTTAGCTTGGTTTTTACCGGGAAAAGTCTCAGCTGACCGTCCTCCATCAAGTGACGGAGGAACGGTCAGCTGGTGACCCCACATTTCCAAGGGAAAGCGGTTGAAGGTTACCCTCCTTCATTTTTTTTAATTTTTTTTTTATCTTTTCCGAAAAAATAATTGGTGAGAATGTCAACCGGTTGACATCCTTTACTCTCTTTTTTATATATCTTTTCCAAAAAAAAAGAATTAGTGAGAATCCTACTAATAAAAAAGAAAAATAAAGTTGCTCTATGATGTGGGGGTTAGAACAAATAAATTGTTTCAAGCGTTGGTTGTTGAAGAAGGAGGACTTGAGAACTTCAATTTTGAAGAAAAAGATGTTAGGAATATGGGCAAGCACTTTTCAATTATTTTTCAACCATGCAGTTCAAAAATTCCAATTTTTACTATGTGCTTGATTTGGATGATGAGCAAAGACTCCATAATATTTTTTGGGTGGACACACGATCAAGAAACACATAGATATTTTGGAGATATAGTCACATTTGATACCTCTTATCTGACAAAATATATATGACATGCCTTTTGCTCTATTTGTTAGTGTCAACCATCATGGTCAGTCAGTTTTGTTCAGATGTGATTTGCTTGCAGATGAGACAATAAACTCTTTCATTTTGTTGTTAAAGGCTTGGCTTGATTGCATGTCAGCGAACACCCCTCAAGCTATTATTATTGACCAGTGTAAAGCAATACAGAATGCAATTTCTGAAGTATTTCCATTTGCTCATCATTGCCTTTGGTTATGGCATATAATGCAAAAATTGCCTAAAAAATTAGGGGGTCATCTTCAATATAAGGGTTTAAAGTTAGCAATAGAAAGAGCAGTTTATGACTCATTATATGTGAGTGATTTTGAGATTGCTTGGAAGGAGCTGATTGATGCACATGGACTCCATGATATTGATTGGCTTCAAACATTGTATAAGGAGCAGGAACAATAGGTGTCAGTATATTTGAAAAATACCTTTTTTGCAAGCATATTAACTACTCAAATAAGTGAGTATGCTTTTTTTTTTTTTATGGATATGTACATAGACAAACATGTTTGAGTGATTTTGTCGTCAAATATGAGCTTGCATTCAATGACAAGTATCAAAAAGAAGCTAGTGCTGATTTTGATTACAGACAATCAAAACCTTAGTTGAAAACGAAGTGTTATTATGAGAAGCAACTCTCCTCCACGTATACCCATTATGTTTAAAAAGTTTCGAGTTGAAGTTGAGATGATGCTACAGTGCTTTAACATTCCTCGAGTGCACACAAATGGAGTAGCACCAACTTTCAGAGTAAAAGAGCATTAAGATAATCATGATAATGGTAATTCCAAAATCGTCGAATCTAAGGTTTTGTATTGTAGCATGGGAACTAAAGTTCAAGGCATCTAAGTGATGTTTGCTTTCAAGGGTTATCTTTGTATACATGCACTATGTGTTCTTCATCACATTGGAGTAAATGACATACCAAGCAATTACATATTGTCTCCATGGAGAAAGGATTTCAAGTGTTCATACCTTTTGAACTCCATATCTAACAGTGTCAATTTTGACAACCCAAACGAATGGTATGATCACTTATATAATTATGCTATCTAGATCGTACAAGAAGGTTCAAAATCTAGAGAGCGTTTTAAATTTGTTTTGCAAGTATTGGAGAAAGCAAATAAAAAGATTCAGATTGTGAGCCTTGATCAGGCTAAAGAGCACTCAAACAATTTCTATCATAATGACACTCAAAACCTTCAGATAAAGGATCCAATCCAACAAAAGTGACCTAGTCATCCAATAGAAAATCGATTCAAGAATCCAATTGAGAAACACAAACGAAAAGCATCTACAAAGGTAGATTTATCTATTTTGCATTCAAGATACATTGTTATTATTATTTGTATTAATCTATATACTTTAAAGCTTAAGAAATTTTTCACTAATAATTCTAGTTAACATGATGTCATTTTCCCATATATTTGCTATCAGATTAATAGTACTTTGCTAAACTAATGCACATGAACTTTCTTGTAGAACAAAACAATCCCTAAACGCTTGACACATATTAACTCTCCTGTGAATTTGGATTGCACGGTATGGTGTTTCCCAAATACTTTTCAATAACTATGTAGAATTATTTGGAAATTTATATCATAGCGTACACTAGTTAACTTAATGTATACAATCGGCCAGGATGAGGGTACGAGGTATTTCGTTAATTTTAACACAATTGATAATGCGAATGAGATAATTCACCATAACTATTCTCGAAATCTAATTTGCAATCACAAAAGAATCAGGGGTTTTTTCAATTGTTGCTTGTACATGTTATTATTTTATTTTGAATTAAAATACCTTACTATAAATTGACTTATTATCTATATAAAATGATATAGGGTCAAATATCTCGTGGTCATGTGAATCTTCTCAATGAACTAATCATTGAAACTGTATAATCTATATACATATTGATCAAAAATCATTTTTTGGCTTAGTTTTGACTTGCGTGATATTAAGATTGATTTTGTAATGTTTTAGGTCCCAAGATTTGGATCAATGGGGCAAATCTTCTTCTCTTCTAATTTATTATTCTTATTTTGTTTTTTTCTTTACTTCATCTATTTTATGCATAATCAATATTACTTGTTTTAATTTTAGGTCACTAGAGAGTCTTTGAGCAACTTGATTTTGGCGAAAAGACTGAGGAACCAATTCATTGCACAATGATTCTGTTATTAGTTGCAAAACAAACATTTTAAGTGTTTTTCATCTTTTAAATTTAATAGATCTATATAATGACATTAACTATTTCTTTTTAATAGGTGATAATATTTTTTACTTGTAATTAACGATGTTTGGTTTGCATTGGAATTTTGAAGGGTTTTTCAAGAATGGCCTTGAGTCTTATGTGCACAAACATAAGAAATTATCACTTTGATCACTTGTTTTTATTTGTAATTTGTTATTAGTAGGATTCTGATTGATATTTTTTTGGAAAAGATAAAAATAAAAATAAAAAGTAAAAGAGTGAAACCAGTTGATATTCTCACTAATTCTTTTTTTGAAAAAGATAAAAATTAAAAAAAAAAATTAAAAAAGTAAAGGAGGGAAACCGGTTGACTCGAGAATGTGTGGCCAATAGCTGACCGTTCCTCCGTCACTTGACTGAGGGACGGTCAGCTAAGCCGCTTCCTTTTTACCGTGTGATAAGGTAATAACCTGGAGAGAGTTTGCCCTTACTCAAATGAGTTGACTCTTTCCATGATCATCGGGGAAAAGAAAGGAAACTCACCAATTTGGTATTCTGTTTGCATGGAAAAGATTGATCCTATCCTAATGTGTCATGGGCTCCATTTATTTTACAAGGAATGAATGATTCAAAAAAAAAAATTCTCTTAAAAATATTTGCTTGTATCGCTCACAAAAATGAACGACAAACAAAAAGTTCTATACATAAGTGATTGTGAATAATGAAATTAGAAAATAACCATCAAACCATTCTTTCCACCGGCTTTCCTCCAAAATAAATATTATACTTTACTTTATCTCACTTAGGAAGCAAAGCCCTACACAAACTTTGATGTCCTATTTGCTAGTTTTTAATTTTGTCGTTTCCTATGCAACAAGAAAATGGTTTCTAGCTTGAACTTTTCACTTTCACGAATGAGAGAGATGGGACCCTTTGGCCTGTGGATCTCAACGAACCCTTATTATGTCATTCAATGCCTGGCCATGAGCCATAAATGAAAGAGAAAAGTCGTATGCCTCAATCCTGGCCTCATTTTTCATCAAAACGATAGGTATGATAATCGATAGTATAATAGAGACAGCTATCCTAAATTGCGCATGTGGTTGTGTACGAGTGCTCCAGCTATTTTGCATGAGGGAACCCAAACATTATCACCGAGCTCTATGATTGCTAGTTCTGTCAATGTACTTGATTGACTTTTTAATCACATTGGGTCATCAATGTACTTGATTGACTTTTTAATCCAATTCGATTCAAATTTTACTAACTTCAGTTGGGTTGAGCTTCGTTCACGAGATCAAACTCTTCGTGTAATTTCAATAAATCATTAGGAGTGTACAATCCACTTGCGGAAACGACATTCTTCCGATGAATACCTTAGGGATAGTCACAAGCACAAGAGATGCATAGGTGGACCTGACTTGGATGAGTCCGAGCTCGTCGGATCACATGAGGCCCATATAGGTCCTACCACATCTAAGGGAGCATGTGAAGGTTCCTTGAGCGAGAACCAAGCAAAGGCATGGTCGCTCTCAACCCGAAACGCTCCTTTTCTTTCTTCTTAACACAAACAAAGTCCAAAGGTTCCCTGAGCGAGAACTATCATAGCTCCGGTAAATGGAAAGCTTACCAATAAATGCATATTCTCTCTATTAAAACTAAGGTTGATTGGACGGTGACACAAAGGCTCTGTCTCAAACACTTTTCATCTAGGGTTTTTTCATTCTGGTGCACAAATCGCAAGCCCAACTCTAGCAGACTGATGAAGCAATAGCCATTAAGTTTCTGCTACCTAAGTTATGACTTGATGAAGTGAACCGTACCATGGAGCAATAGAGACCTGGCGATTTTTTTGCAGTACAACTATCCAACTCTCTCCTTGGCGACGACGTAAACAAACGCAAACTGTCCGAAAGGCACCTTTCACTTGTTAACCACAAACAGATGAATGACAAAGTGGGTCTTTCGAAAGAGAGAGCGACATTGGCTTTGCAAGGCTGGCTAACGCAATTAGTTTCACTATAAATGGCAGGGATCCCTAATGAAAACGAAATTGGCTGAAAACTATTGCAAATTTCCAAGGCGTATTTATGATGGCACATGCTACAACCTTCCCCAGCTGAACCTTAATAAATGGTGGGGAGGGTGATAGAATTTAACGCTGGAGAGAGTCAATACTGAAGGAACGTGGGCCTACAAGCATGGATGACTTCTGAGCAATGAATGCCAACTGCAACGCCCGCCGCTTTGATTGTAGCCCGCCAAGACTTGCAAGAAAACCCTAACGTAAATTTACTCGATGACCTGTGTCAACGCGGCCCTTTGTCGGAGACGCGGCAATGCAAAAGTGTCCAGCTAATGGCCGATGAGAAGAGGTGGCCAACTAGGCTACGATAGAACGGTTGAGACAAGGACATTGCGCATATGGAAGAATCGGTCAGCTCTAACGATAAGTACATGAAGTCATCTGTGTGAAACTCTTATAACCACGAAACATTCGAAAGATATGTTCTGAAAGTTGACTTAGTACAGCTTTCCCGTAGCAGTTGTAGCAGCTCACAATAGCTTTTTGAGAAGTTGTCCCATCAGGTCTTAAGAATGTCCCAATTTTGAAATGAGTTACAAAACAACAAAATTGTAATATAATCCTCATGCATGTGAGACCAAATCATATATACTTAATATGAGATGGGTCTCATGTGGATCGACATGATCTAACGGCATATATGCCTTAGGCTCGCAACACCTGGACCACACAATAATGGCTCTTACCGAACAAACATCAATTATAAAACTTTAAGTCCTCAACACATAGCTACGACGTAGTACAATCATAACTATACCAAATTGATACTGAGTACGTAATTGTCCAATAGTTAGGCAACAACCATTCTGAGCGTGGTAAATCGTCCTAGTTGATATGTTTTACTTGTCCTCAACCGATAGTCCAACCGATCTTGCTTTTACTCTAAAACTCATTATAACCCAATAAATTGATATTTCTTAGTTGTCCAATTAAAATATTTTTTTCAACTCTATTAATTTTTTGACATATTTTGACCAATTTAGTTTGAATTAGTCAAAACACGCGCGAATGCCACCTTTCATAAGTTGTATTTATCTTGATACATTATGTAGAAGTTATTTGGAAGGAGAATAGTAAAATCAAAGCAATGGACTACTAAAAATGAAATTAATAGTATTGAATATTGATAAATGTGACAAGAGCGAAAAAGCTAATCAAATGTGCAGAATTGATCTTTATGACATGAAACTGAAGAAAAATGAAAAGAAGATAATTGTTTTTGACTTGACGGACTCATTTTCCTTGACGGAGATGAATGAATATTAAACCATCAGTCCTCGATCAATTCTGTGTGGCCTAAATAAATAAATAAAAACTTTCATTTTAGGTTGAATCCTAATTTTACCCTAAACTTTTTTCTGTCTCATATAATATCCTTAAATTTTGGTCCATTCTCAATACTACTCTAATCTTTCTTTTATCTTATAAAAATCCACCAACTTTAGGCCCAATCTCAATTCTACCCTACGCTTTTTTTTATCTCATAAAATTACCAACTTTAACTTGGGTCCCATATATGCCCCCATTAATACTTCATCCAAAATTGCCTTCATTAATTGGCATTTTCATGTCATTGCTCTAAGTTTTTTCCAAATTTCAACTCGAAGGATAGTCTTTTGGAGGTGAATTTTCACGTCAGCCCAAACGACATCTTCTTGGATCTAAAAATTGGGTAAAAATTAAAGTAATTAGGGTTGACCTTCTATTTGCTCTTAGTTTTAGAGAGTCTTTCTTCCATCTCACTTGAGGATCTTCAATTTTGTACTCAAAATTCAATTTTGTGCTTGAGAGTCTTTCATCTTTCACAATTTGAGCTCGCGCTAGACACCTTTTATCTCTTCATTGTCAAGAGAAATTTTGGACGGAAGGTTAATATAAACAGATTTGAAACTCAAGCAAAAGTTGATGGTTTTTTATGAAGAAAAAAAAAATATACAGGTTAAAATTGGGACTGAACCAGAAGTCTGAGGGTTTTTTAAAAGATAGAAAAAAAGTTTAGAGTAAAATTGGGACTAGACACAAAGCCAGAGGTCTTTTAAGGAATAAAAGATGAATTAGAGTAAAATTGGAACTGAACTTAGTTGGAGGCTTTTAAAGGATTAGGCGCTACTGTGTTGTTATATCCTTCCATACTGCTGTGTAGTCATTTGTTATGTCTATCTTGCCATGGAAGAGGAACCCCCTTTTCTTGGACTATAAAATTTTAGTCAGCAGTTCTAGCATTTTTGGAATTACCAATCCAGCCTTAGACTAGCAAATGATAACATGATTATAAATATGTATATGTGTGCGCGCGCAATTGACACAAATATTAGATAATCATTTTCTTTTGCATTTTTGCTCGACGTCATGATATCGCTAAGCGCTGGACGGAGAAGCAGTCGTAGGTTGGTAAGAGTGGCTCAGAGGCGGCTTCATGACGCCAAGGAAGCTGGGGCATCTAGTGGGAAAAGGAAACGAACAAAGAAGATGAACAAAAGAAAGGAGGGAAAAAAAATGGAAAAGGTAGAATAAAAGGAAAAAAAAAATGCCCTACATGAAAAGGTCCCTGGCCATGGCTTGAAAAATCTTATTTAAAACTAAATTGTTCACTTCGGAACTCATCAGAGAAAATGTCCTTTTAGGCTCGCTTTTAACAAAATGGTCCCACTGTCTTTATTTGAAAATTTCCTTTTCCCATTTTAATTATAAATATAAACTTTATTTGTTTGGTTTTGAGCATCATCCCAAGTTGACATGTGAAATTACAATGATGTATGATTTAATTTCTTTTTAATACATTATTATTATGCTGTGAAACATTGTTTTAGATTAGTTTTGTTTAGGGCAACAACATCAATTAGATGTATTGTATGGCTCAAATTAGAATAAATGGGGAGAATTACTAAAAAAAATCACAAACCTATTATGATTGTATCAATTCAATTCTAATTTTTTTTAATCAATTCAGTAAAAAAACATTTTGCATTTATATCAGTTGAGTTCATACGATCATTTTTGACTGCACTAACATGACACTACCAGTGTTGATGTGGCATTTTTAAAATAATATTTTAGCAATATTTTGAATTTTTTACAATTTTTTTTTTTTTTTTATTTTTATTTTTTGCCCTTCCCCTACCCCTTTTCCTTTGAGCCAGCAAGAGCGTCCCTACCCTCACCCGATTTGCCCTCCCACGACCAAATTAGGCGAGGCTATAGTGGCCCTCACCCAGACCAGGCAAGGGCCGTGACACCCTTGCCAGCCAAGAGGCCGTGCACCCACGCCCTGACTGGCGAAGGCATCCCAGCCCTCACCTATGGCCGAGACCCTTGTCGACTCTTGGGGGGATGTCACGCCCCGAACCCCGAGCGCGCGCACATCCCAGTGCGGTCGATCAAATATGCGACATCCCAGGATATGTCGCCGACCCATTTATTTTATTACGCATGCGGAAGCGAAACAAATCCCTTGACAACATTTAACTTGGGATAGAAAAGCAGGCAATCAATCACAACATAACACTTTCATAATTCAACAGAATTACAAATAGAAGCCTACAGCCAAAAGTCTACAAAGGACCGGCTTTTAAAAAGGGACTGTCCTACGATCTACAAGTCGGACACGTTCTCCAATCTTATGACTTCACCTCTGCGACTCCTCAAGGCCAATCAAAGCTATCTGGCCGCTCCGTCCACCAGGAACCTGAAATTTTGATTCCCCAAACCGGGATGAGACAATGTCTCAGCAAGTTCAACCCCCTAAACCCCTATTAGAAAGAAAATACGTCCCGGGTGGCCTAGCCACATTACACAGAGAACTTACCTCGCCTCAATTCCTTCCTGCAGGTTAGCACAGATCAAATCACTCAATCACAACCACCGCCCGCGGTGGCCGAGCTGGTTAAGGCTTAGTACCCTCAACCGAACGAGGGGAGGAGTTCGAAACTTGCCGGACGCAGTGTGTCATGCACAAACGCGCGTCTTAACTGGGGATGGACTAGCGGTGGGAGGCCTACCCCCCCCAGGGTTTACTTCCGCCGCGAAGCGGCGACCGGAGGTTCCCTGGGTTACCAAAAAAAAAAAAAAAAAAAATCACTCAATCACAGATAATAATAGGAACTTAAAGCCGGAACGCATTCACCTTCATATAACCAACAATCATGGGGTCCCGATTATAAGACTAAATCGTTATGACACGTCTCATTCCATGCCACACAATTCAATCCCATAATCCGGCCCATCAACAATATTCAACATGCGTTCCAATTGTTATACACTGCCACACAAGGGCATAGCCTACTCGCAGTTCGGCTATCTATTGACACTAATGCCAGGCATCGCCTCCCCCCATGGAGCGCAAATACTTCGTCGACGTCGACGGCATTCCCGAAGGAGCATGGGCCCAGACCCATCACTGCGACCCGCAACCACCGCGTGGGCATCCCATATAGGGGCAAGTCCGGCTCAACAGCCCAAGACGGTTCCTCTTAATTATCACACAGCCAAAGCATACTCGGCCTCAGGACACTTTGCATTTCACTCAACGCTTCCACTTAAAATAGTGATCCCGGCCATTTTTCTTCATAATAAAAATATTCCAGAAATTACTCACGTGTGTGGGGACACGCTAATTTGAATCAAAAGACCAATATCTCACTTTTTCAAACCCCACTATTTAATATAATTATTAAAATCCGATTTTTGCATCAAAACCCAACACTTTGGTTTTTATGAATAAAATCCATATTTATCACAATCAACACTCAATTTGCCACATCCATTTATCAAATTCAAATTCTAAATGCACAGCAGCGATCGGCACGAAATTCTAAGAGAATAAAGTCCCAAAATAATTTTCGGAATTTATTAAATAATTAAATTTATTCCGAAAATTAATTAAATAATAATATTCATATTTTTCACGATCCACACTCAATTTATAATATCCAATCATCAATTTCAAAATCCGACTACACAGGGACGATCGGCACGAAATTCTGAGCAATTAGGGTCAAAAATAATTTTTCGAGTTTTTTTATTTATTTATAAATAATATTTTAATGATTTTCGGAATATGATTTATTATTAAATAATCCAACAATTTCGAAACATTTATTTAAATCATAAATAAATTCCTTTAAGTCACATCAGGGTTTATTTTAAAAATAAACCTACTTAACCCTTAAACTAAACATACTTAACTTTAATTAAACGACTTAATCTAATTCATATTTAAATAAACTAATCTAACAACCTAAACTTACTTAACTTAGACTAAGCACACTTAGGGCATCATTAACCCTCTAATCAAGATTTAGTGAGTTAAAATCACCGGATTAGCGAGCCGAGCGGACCAAAACGACGGGGACGACGCCGAGATCGACTTTCCTCAAAGCGGGCCGAGCATCCGAGCTCGGGAAGGCGGCCAAAACGGGCCACGAAGGGGCTGAGAAACCCATTTTCTGCAGCTGCTGTCCATGGCGGTTTGAGGCCGAGAATGGGCGGATCCGGCGCCGGTTCGGGCGGAGGAGGACCGGCGGGGCTTGGACGGGCCGGGCGGAGCTCCGGCGAGCGTCACGGCGACCTTGGCGACCTTGGCGACGGCGAGCTGGCTCCGAACAGCAGCTGGACGGAGGGCTAGAGACGCGGGCTGAGGCGGAGCGGCGGACGGCGGAACGGAGAGGCGAGCGGCGCGGCGACGGGCGGCGGGCGACGGGCGTGCGGCGTCGAGCTCGGCTGGCTTCCGTCGAGCTGCTGCACGCACGAGCTCCCCCATTTCCGTCGGTTCCAGCATGAAGAAGAAGAAGAAGATGCACCAACGGGAGAGGGAGGAGAGAGAAGGAAGGGAGAGAGAGAGAGATGGGACCATTTTTTCTTTTCTTTTTTTTTTTTCTTTAACCCACAAAATGGCCCACCACCATGACATCATGGGTGACATCACACTCCACTCACCCAATCCTCCACAACCTCTTCCAATG
This sequence comes from Eucalyptus decipiens, assembly GCA_014182575.1. Taxonomy (NCBI): domain Eukaryota; kingdom Viridiplantae; phylum Streptophyta; class Magnoliopsida; order Myrtales; family Myrtaceae; genus Eucalyptus; species Eucalyptus decipiens. The sequence goes on along the minus strand of CM024613.1, from coordinate 40,598,671 downwards.
GTTGCAATCTCATTTTCCGCCGGGGTCCAATTCTTGTACATCCAATTTCTTCAATTCCCATCAATTCTCTTCTAATTAAGTCCAATTGAAGTCCATAAAATTAATCCAATGTCACCACACTTTAATTCACATCTTCACTTGTCCATACAATCAACTTAAGTCCCAAAAGTACGACCAAAAGCGGGCCTACTAATTTCTCGAGCCAAATTAGCCATTTTCTGATTTAATCTGCCAAAGAACTCTGATTGCATGAAAAATATTCAAAAGATTAGTCAATGATCCTAAAATGATTTGTGACACACCCAGACTTCCAATTTCCGACCCGATCTCAATTCCGGTTAATTTCACTTTGGCACGATACTAGCATGGCCTAACCTACCGGGTAGCCTTTAGAAATTTTCATGCATTTGACCTGTGGTCGATCATCTCAAGCCACAACGTACATCTTTGAAACATTGGCGACCTTCAATTGTCGGGGTAATCTCAAGGTTTCAAATACGAACACAAGGTACCCAATCGATAGAAAAGTCGGTCAAGTGTCGATCGACAAGGATTATGCGATCCGAACTCGATCACATGCCTCTGTCGAGTCGACCTATCTCTGATCTCTAATCGATTTTAATCGTGTTGTAATGACCCTTGCAGATTAGCTCGGTCGAAAGGTCGCTTCCTGGTCAAATTCTCGAGTCTGATGCATTAGAAACTCTTAACGGCTTCACCCGATAGACTAGTTTTCACGTGAGTGACCGACTCAAGAGAAAGAACTATATGCGTGCCAACGAAATGCCCGTCTCAATTTATTGAAAATAGAATTGGAAAATCGGGATGTCACAGGAGAAGAGGGAAAAAATTTAATAAAAATTACAAAAATATTAAATTATTATTTTTAAAATGCCACGTTAGACTCAAAGCAGTGCCACGTCAACACCAACCAGTCAGAATTGGCCAAGTGAACTCAATTGGCACACATGTAAAATATTTAGAACTGAATTAGCTAAAAAAAAATTTATGACTGAATTGACACAACTGTAATTGATGTATGACTTTTTTAGTATGAATCAAATCAAAAAACAATTTGAAAACTTAACAATTCTTTTTCAACAAAAAAAAAAAGAAAAAAGAAAAAAGAAACTTAACAATTCTTTGATGTGTTGAGGGTAGAATTTAAAGTTGAAGTGTTTAAAATTATATTTGTCTAGGGTGAAATTGAAAGTTCAAAATATCTAGAAACAGGCTCTATTAAATTTAGGTTTTCCTTATCATTGTCTATTATGGGCGAGGATCATCTGCCTCATTTGACTATACTTTGTCTCCTTCACAAGACGTTGACACCCATTCCTCCCGTTGGAGATCAATCCACTCAACTCATCTCTTTCACTTTCCACCGCCATCTTCGCACACAAATCACCATCACCGCCTATGGTCACTCCAGTGACAGAGACTCTTTCTGATCTAGGGAGAGGGAGAGAAATGGCAAAGAAAGTCCGATCGGAATATTCTACTAAACTGAATTGATTGCACAGGTCGTGTTCGGGCTATGGTTTCTATCTGGGTTTGAGCTTTGGAAACAATTCTGAACATGCCGTGTAACCTATTTCACAGCATACTGTTTAAATCAACGCAACAAGAACATGATTGCCAAACACGAATTAACAACCTAGAATGTGCTCGTGTGAAGAAAACCAATCTCCGAGTCACTCTTGATTTGAAAACATGTATCCTGGCTTTTGGAAATGAACCACATAACTCGGAGCAAGATGTCTTGACATGAAAAGCAATGTGCTCGTGCAACTCATCAGGGCGAGAATCCTGAGGTCATCTCCCCAAATGCATTTCCAAGCTATTCATGTAGTTCTGAATGCCACAGACTCGTCATGAGGAATAGCAAATACCATGTCAGACAAAACTAGATCGAAGACTGTATATGTACGCCCGTCATTTGCTGGAAACTCAGCAATGCGTAATACCTGTCATGGCAGTAACTGAAACAGTATTGAAGAATTCTTAGACCATCCACGATCCCACCCTTGGATGAATGAATAACGAGATGACCTGCTTCGAAGAATGTTCTTTTCAATGCAGAGGATCATCAACCCAAAAAATTCTCTCCAACAAGCAAATCCAAAGGCACATACAAACACTTGAACGGTTAAAAATATTTGATCCTAGAGCTATTAGTAAGGTTTTCACAGCAATCTTTTCTCTTCAGCCCAGCAAAGGCCATCACCCTCATGTTTGCCCTTCACCACACTATCGAGTGGCTCGTAGCTTTGCATGTCATCAAAGCAATCCTAAATTTTAGTGAGGTTGTGTTTGACTTCTCATAATGTAGCCTGAATCGCAACATCAATATTTCTCCAAATTTCAATCTAGCGATACCACTTGAGGACGCTATAATACCCATCCAATGAGAGAAAAATTTAATAGAAATTCTAGCACATATGTTTGCACCAGCCGCTTCCAAACAAACTGACAAACAAAAAGCACACCAAACCCACAATGTCCAGGCAGAACCACACAGACAAGAGACTAAACAATTGCAGCTTCTTCGATAGCTTTTGGATGATATTAGCATGGCAAGCTTTGACACTCGCGTGGGAGAAAAAGAAAAGATAAAACATAACTATCTTTTGTCCAAAATGAGAAGTAATCTGATATCTATATCACTACAATGGAAGAAAACAAAACTTCATACCTTGCTATATTTGTGAAAGAATTCTATACGAATTCCATTCCTTAAAAATATAACTTAAACAATAATCATGCAAGCAACAAAAAAAGAAAAAGGCAAATCATCCTGTTCCTTCAGTTATTGTTCTTGCCACTGATTCTAGTTATTTCATCCCTATTAAAAACAATACTACCACTTCTCTTTGCTCAATAAGATTCTCTTGCACTGTGAAAAGTTGAAAACAGGGTAAAGACAGAGGAGATAACTTTAAGTTTAGAAATTAGGTTGAGTGATAGAAGAAAAATACATGCATAAATTGGGAAAGAACCAAGCGTTTAAGAGGGAGAAGAGGGGTATCTTCATGTCCACCATTGGTCGTAGCTACATTAGATGGTTATTTAAAAAGAAAATCTCTGTTACGATGAATTACTAAATCACCTTCCAAATTTATTATGTCTATCTTAACAGGTGGTCTTAAAAGAAGGGTGTACTTCCGAACTTTGGCGCAAAAGTTCATAACATAAGATGTCAATGAGTAATACCAATTAAAAGTAGAGATACGCACAAGATAACTGAGTTCTTGAGTTCAACGTGTTCAGTTTTACTATAAATCATTATGATGTGTTAGAGTTCATCATTATACAAATAGTTCAAGTAAAGGAATGACCTCAACACACACAACCCTCCAATATAACTATAAATCATTAAAAAAATTGGTCCTATTGTCACGTTGAGGTGATTGTAACTGTTCAATTTCATGTCAATAGTTCAACACCATAGAAAGTGAAAACTATCCAATTAAAGACAAAGGAATTACATCTTTACAAGTGAGAACTACTTACAGCTCTCCACCACAGAAAAGATGCTGAAGAAACTCCAAATGATAACAACATGACTCATACAACACCTGGCAATCAGAGTTCTCTACTCTTCTATGTTCACCTTCTAAACTCCCGCCAACATTCTGCACAAATGCTTTTGAAATGTTCAACTCCTCTAATATGGTACATAAACATAGTGCTTACCTTCATAGCAAAACTGGTTCCAAAGACAAGTCCTGGATGATGTTCTAGAGATCTTGGTGATGATCAGATGACGAGTAATATTGAGAAGTAAGATCCTTCAAAATTTGGACCAGTCCTTTCAAGTCATTACTTCCCAATTTCAGACAATCCCTCAAGAAATCACCATCCACCACTTCCTTTCGCAAGGTCTCTACCATCTCCCTCAGTGGACCCTGCAAATATCCCCAAGATCATTGTCAGGAGAAGAAAGGAACAAATTTGCATTAAGCCTGCAGTCACAAATGTATTTGCACTTATCTTGACAAAGTACTTTTAGCCTTTTTTTCACCCATTTGGAATAAGCACATCTGGTCTCTGTTTCTCATGACCAACATGACCAGATACATGAGATGGTTTTTTCTGTTCAACCAATGTAGTTTCATCTTTCTATTAATATTTTTATTTCAAGTTAGTTCAACAATCAACTGATATAAAAACTAACATGCCCATTTTAATACTCAATAATGATCACTCAAATTCATGTTCAATATATTTCATTGAGGAAATGTTTCTATCTTCAACTAGTTACAAAGAAAGATAACAGGCCTGATCTTCATCTTATCCCTTCCAAACCAAGTTGTACAGCCCCAGTATTGTCTTCAGCTAAGCAGAGTCGAGGATGGGCGACTCCCAATGGGTTTCATTTCTGCTACAGTAAAAGATTCAACATTTTGGGTGTCACTAGTTTTGGCATTTGGAATGTTAATTGCACAGTTCGCCCACGGAATGCGACACTTCAAGTCGGTTCTCTATTTACAGCATTATTAATGGCCATCACTCTCTAGAGTCGATGAATCATTCAGTCCATGGTCAATCTCTAGTCCTGACGATTGTACTCCCGTTCGAAGAAGATCCTAAGAATTCTTTCCTTCACCTTCATTTTCCCTCACCCACCTCAAAATCTTTCCAAGCATAGGCAAAAAGCATGAAACTTGATCAGACCTCGTACAGAATTCTTTTTCCATCCCCTCTGGGATCTCGCTAAACAAATTACCCACCACCACCGATCATGATTCAGAACGAAATGCAACTGCACTATGCCTCTAACACTACGACCGACAACATTCGTCCGCTATGAATTTGAACAAATTTACAGCGAATTTGAACAAGGAAAGAAATCACGCCGTACCGATTTGCTGAACACTCGGAGAAGCCTCGCGAAGACCGACTTCGAGACCCGCATGGCGTTCCCGTAGTTCCTCCCGATCCACCTCGCCCTATCCGCCTCCGACTCCGCCCTCGCGAAATCCCCCACCAGGCCCAGCAGCTCGCTCAGCTCCGACGCCGCGCCGTACATCTCCCGGTACTCGAGGTCCCTCCACCCCCACGCGTAGTTGCGCGCGTAGTCCCACCCCACCGCCCACGCCGACCGCCAGGACCCGAGCCCCAGCCACCGGCCCGGCCGCAGCCTCTGGGCGATGGCCCGGGCGCGCTCGGCCCCGGCGAGGTCGCCGCGGGCGGCGCGGATGCTGGCGACGCGGGTGGCGAGGGAGTGGGCGAGGGAGAAGAGGGCTTTGTACTGGGAGTAGGGAGGGAGTGGGCCGGCGGAGGCGCCGCGGCGAGGAAGAGGAGGAGGAGGAGGAGGACGGCGGCGGAGGATGGGCGTCGCCGGCGTGCGAAACCGGCGGTCGCCATTTCGGGCCCGAAAGAGAGGGTTCCAAATTGAAGCCGACCGTCTTAACGAGCTGTGACGGTGAGTTTTTGGGCTCCGTTTCGGTTTAGTGATTTTCGGACTCCATTACTCCTGATGTAAAATATAAATTACAGGGAAAATTCTAAATAAAAGTCTGGAATTGAATTATTTTTTCAAAAAAAAATATTCAGATGATTTTTGTCGCAAAGGGTCTGCAGTGGCCAGTTAAGTATCAAATGAGGACTTAAGCATTAGAAGTAAAAATCAAATGCGGAAAAGAAGATCAATTATAAACTAACCTCCAACTATTGTTTTTATTCACATTGGTTGAAAAATCCCGCGATTTAGCGAAATGTCGGGCATACTCTACTAAACCAATCTTCTCGCGTATTGATAGTGTATACCAAAATGAGAGGATTTGCGTTAAATCTTGTAATTACCCTTAAAAAATGAACAATCGTTTATTAAAACGGTTACCAAATAAGCGGTTGTTACGAAAAGGTACGACGTGTGGAAAAATTACATGTAGAATAACTGCCACTTTAAATAGAAAATATCAGCCCGAAAATGTGGGATCATATTATATAAACAACATTAAGGTCGCCGGTTGGTCAAATGTTTGCTGGTAAATATTTTTTGATAACCGAAATGATGGGTAATTTTGTTCGAAATTTGCTATTGAGTAGACAATAAGAAAATTCCTAAGTTGAATCGGAATTACGAATTAGGGATCTTACTTCAATTTTTTAGGTTTTTCTCTTCCTCTCCCGCCGCTCTTTGCCCAGTCCTTGCCCAATCCTCCTCGCTCATCGCCATCTCTTCTTTCCTAAGTTCCGTTGTCCATGAGTTTCAAGTTTGGTGTCCACGAGCTTCAAAGCCCTTCCATGGCGCTTTCAGCAATTCAAATTTGCTCCTAAAAACCAAAACAAAAAGCTGATAATTAAAGTTTTTAATTGGGTGTACTGTTAGAGCCAAACCTGCATAGGAAAATTCTTACCATATCATGAGATTGTTAAGCAGAAGCTAGGAACCACTTATATAGCAAGTCAAAGACCCATCACTAAGCCAGTAGACATGCAGTCTAAATGCATTTGAAATGGAGTACAACGATATATGATCACAAATCAAAATCTCCACTCATGTACCAAAAGATCTAGATAGACAGACATTAAAAAGAAAGAAAGTATATTTAAAGTCCTAAAACTTATAATGAAAGTACAATTAAATTTTAAAACTATCAAAAAGTACAATCAAATCTTAAAATTTATGCAAAAATGCAATAAAGTCCTAAAAATTTCAAAGCAAATGCAATTAAATTCTAAAATTTACAAAAGTGCAATCAACAAAAGAACTTATTTACAACAATTCGACAAATTTTAGGACATGATTTGCACTTTTCAAAATTTTTAAGATTCCATTACAATTTCACTATAAGTTTCAAGACTTTCAAAACACTTATCCCTAAATAATAATCAACAAAGCATGCGCAGTCATTTCACCTTCCCACAGCTTGAGCCGCGAGTCTTGCAGCGACGCTGCAAACTTCATCAGATGGAACGGTCTCTTTCCCATCGGAGGATATAGAAAGCCCGATGACGAATATATGCACCTCCGCAGATCACCATGAAAGCATCAGTTAGAGAAGCTGATGATGGCAAAGTCGAATTACCAACTCAAGGATGCCATAAAAATCGACAAAGAAGAACTTCGACCTCCTTTTTTTCTGCAATGTCCAACAGCCGCAGCTCAAGCTCTTGTCCTCGCAGCTCCAAAACGTCAAAAGTCACTAATCTCGCTGTCAAATTCATCAATGAGCACATCTGGCGAATGCGCAAATCATTCAGAAATCACAGCGAGAAAAGCCAGAAATTGGAGATTACCGACAGAGGGCAAAACAGAAGCCTTTGCTGCAGCAATGCCGGTGCGAGGCAATCTCAAATTTACGTCGAGGGAGAACGCTCCTTGCCGGCTTGAATTGATCTCACTGCGAATGGTGTTAGTGGGGAATGGACAACAGAGGATGCGGAACTCGAGTCTTTCACAAGAATTGCTCGTGCAAGAGGAGCAGGCCCTGTGATTGTAATTGGAACAGCCATTCAGGTTTGGGAAGAGAGCTTCGTGCCATCGGTGTGATATTCCACGACATGCTCACAACTTGACGAGGTGTTAGCTTCAACAAGCTGCAACCGCTTCCTCTTGGATGAACTGCGCCGAAATGAATGACACTCACATCGGTTGAACATAAGTGAAGCTTGCCGACAACGGACTTGGAGCTCGCAAAGGACCTAAAGCTTGTGGACGACGGAAACTGGGAAAGAAGGGACGACAGCGAACAAGGGACCGAAGCTAGCGAGGAGTGGACGGGGAGCAATGAGGATCGGGAGAGCAGCAAGGACCGAGCACGGCGTGGCCGAGGATTGGGCGAGAGTGATTTGCTTATGCTGCGGAAGAGGGAGGAAGAAAACTTGAAAATTTGAAAAATCCTAATTTAATTTGGTGTTTTTCTTCAATTTTTACCCAATTGCAAATTTTGGACCAAATTAGCTCGATCCTAGTAGCCGCAAAATGAGCACCGGCAAATATTTAGCTAGCTGGCGAGTTTAGACCCTTATTTTGAAACTGACTTGATCTCTTCAAACTCGAAACATAATTCACACTAGGCTTTTTTTTTTTTTGAGAAAATGACTTTATTTCAAGTCATTATTTGAAATTTTTTCTAAATTTTATATGAAAAATTATGGTTTCTTCCACTGAGAGAGTCAACTCTATTCTGAATCGCTCACAAAGCAAAATAAAGTGCTTATTTGAACATTTCTCAGCAGACATTGGAAACCATGTCTCATGTGCATCGAGTAAAATTTCATTTCAAAGATGGAAACTAGACTTTGACTCTTTCAAGAAATTATTTCTCTCCTTATGCTAATGTTGTAAGTTTTCCCTCATAAAAATTCAAAAAATAAAGAAAAAAATGAAAGAAGAAAAAACGGTTTGGTTTGACATCAAAGCGATACCACAAGAATGGTTTGGTTTGGTTCAATTCATAATTGAAATACGGTGGGGTTTAATTTCACTTTTTTTCTAACTGTATTTATGTTGGTTGGTTTGATTTGATGCCCAAACTGCACCGTGCCTACCACTAGTTTTTTGGCACTTACCAACATCTTGCTGGAAAAAACACCCGATGAGGTTTTTAAGAATGATAAAATAATCTGTCTACTAATGCTTACATTCTTGTTTGAAAGATGTACAGGTGTTATGCAGATGACGTCCTAATCGAGTTCATCAAAACATGGAGTGCTTTGCCGCTATCGAAGGAGAACAAGATATTATGCTCAAGAGCATCTAAAGGCTGGATGGACTTCAATAAAAAGTGCACAAGTTTAATAGAACAAGAAGTTCGTGTTATTTATTTTTTGTGATCCTACATTTTAGACCCACATTTTTCTCTTAAAGTTGCGACTATTCGACATTAAGTTTTTCCACGCTTCGTACCATTTCGTGACAACCGCCCATTTGGTAACCGTTTTGATGGGAGACGGTATATAAATAGGAACGTACGTTCATTTCTGACGGGTGATGACAAGATCTAACACAAACTCTCATATTTGGAATGCACCATCAGTACGTGAGGGAATTGGGTTAGTAGCTTGTCCCCAATTTTTCTTTGATTTCAGGTTTTTCTGACGAACGTGAACAAGAACAATGGTTGGAGGTTTGTCTTTAATTGATCCTGGCTTCCGCATATGAATTATTTTGTCTTACATTTGGTATCAGAGCATGTTTATTGCCTCTACCTTGTTTTCTCAAATTTTTGGTGTATTTTCGGGCTTTTTTTGAACATGAACAGTAACTTGAAGTTTTGAGGCCAAGAGAAACTCGAAAATTCCGGCGACCCACCCATTGATTTCAGACTGTACCATCGCACCGCCATGAGGAACATTAGCCATGAGTTTTTCCGGTATATCGGTGTTTGCCGGAGGCTAATTGGGCGGCGGAAGTCACGGTGGTTGAGGATTTGCATTTTCGGAGTTTTTCGTTAGATTTGAGGGCAATTTCTTGGTCATTTTCGCCGAAACTTGGACCCATGTGGTCGTGCCGGCATGCTCTTCAAAACCCACTATTAATTTGTGTCTGAGATGGGCTGCCGGAGAAGAAACGGCCGGCGAAACCACGGCGGAACGGTGAAAAACGGCGAAGAAAATGACTCTGTCACGCGAGGAAGAAGTCGTGTGGTCTCCACGCGCGCGCTGCAGTTGCAGGCGGGTGGAACCCACGCGCCACGCGCCGTTACGCGCGCGCAAATCGCTGTCCGCGTGGGATCCACGCGCGCGCCAACCGCTGGCACGTGGAGTCCACACGCGCAGAATTGCCTGCGGCAGTTGCCAGGCGCGTGCATTATGCGTTGAGCTCGCGCGTGCGAGGCACGCGCCTGCGACTGATGCAGGCGCATGCTCAGCACGTGCCTGGCGTGTCCGTAGGGCTGTTTTTACGTTTTTGCCCCTACGCAAATTCATAAATTTCCGTTTGCAAATTCATAAATTTACATTTTTACTATTCTGCCCTTTGATGTATTTATTTATTATTATGTCATTTTATGCATTTTTATGAATATTTTATGCATGAAATTAAATGTCCAATGGTCCATATAATTAATTAATTTGAGAGTGACCACAGCATCTTTAATTAATTAAATTATATATTAAGAGCGTTCGGATCATATTTAGAAATGGACATTGATTGTAATTAATTATATTAATATGATGAATTTTATCCCACAGGAATTTTCATTATATTAATATGATTAATTAGGATGAAATATCATATTATTTTTCTTAATTTACCCATAGGGATTAAGAAAAGGCATATAATATGATAGTTTCTTCATGAAGTAATTATGAATCTATTTAAATTAAAAACTTAGCCCACAAGTAGTTTTTATATTATGTGATTCATATTGTGATATGTTTACATTGGTAAAACATGATTTATTTATATTTGCCTCAAATTTTACATAAGCATGATTATTTGATTTGCAGTTTCGCAACCTGTGAATTTCTCTGAATTTAAGTTTAATATTCTCATACCGAATGGTGAGAACTATAAAGTTTGGAATGAGTCAGTTCTTCTTCAATTGGCGTGGATGGACATTGACTATGCTATAAGAAAAGACGAACCACCTGCTCCTACTGATTCGAGCACTCCAGCTGAGATAGCTCTTTATAACCAATGGGAGCGGTCCAATCGCGTTTGTGCCATATTTATAAGAGCTAAGATATCTCATAGTATTCGTGGTTCGGTTGCTCAATGCTAAGGCTTTATTAGAGGCCGTAGATGCGCAGTTCGAGAGTTCTGAGAAAGCGCATGCTATGACCTTGATTATGAAGTTTTCATCATTGAAGCTCACTAGTGTTAGAGGTGTGCGTGAGCACATTATGCAAATGAGGAACATTGCAACTCAGCTTAAGAACCTTGAGGTTGAGATATATGAATCATTCCTTGTGTATTATATTTTGAACACTCTCCCACAACAGTATGCACCTTTCAAGATTTCTTATAACACACATAAGAATAAATGGTCTATTAATGAACTCATGACCATGTGTGTTCAAGAGGAAGAAAGACTAGTTATGGAATTGGGAGAAAGTGCTCATTTGGCAACACAAGGAAAGAATAAGGGCCATGGCAAGCATAAGGGAAAAGGTAAAATACCTCCACAAGCTGACATTAAAAAAAGAATCCAAATGCTTCTTTTGTAAACAGAAGGGGCATATAAGGAAGGATTGTTTCAAATTTAAGGCCTGGCTCGAGAAGAAAGGTAATTAAATCTCTTGTGTTTGTTATGAATCTAATATGACTGATGTAAGTCACAACACTTGGTGGATTGATTCTGGACTACAATCCATATTTCGAATTCCATGCAGGGTTTTCAAAACCACAAGAAGCCAGTGGGAAGTGAACAAAGCATCTATTCAGGAAACAAAATGCGTTCGCATGTGGAAGCTATTGGGACATATAGACTAGTTCTCAATAATAGTTTTGTTTTAAATTTGGAAAAGACCTTTTATGTTTCTAGTTTTTCTAGAAACTTAATTTCGGTTTCAAGACTCGTACCTTTGGGATACTCTTTTAACTTTTCAGATTCAAACTTCCGTTTATCATTTAAATCTGAAATTGTCGGGAGTGGTACTTTGTATGATGGTCTTTTCGAATTAATTTACAAGACAATGCCTATTATGATGCGATGCATGTTCATGATAAAGCTGGTATGAAACGATGTGTTGTGAAAGAACATTCCTCTATGTTGTGGCATCGGAGATTAGGACATATCTCCATAGAAAGAATTAAGCGATTAGTAAATGATGGAGTACTCGGTACTTTAGATTTTACTGATTGTGATACTTGTGTGGACTGCATAAAGGGAAAGCAGACTAACAAGACAAAGAAATGTGCCAAGAGGAGTACAGAAATATTAGAAATCATACATACGGATATTTGTAGTCCGGATATGGACTCATGTAGTCAAAAATACTTCATCTCTTTCATAGATGATTACTCACGTTACATGTATCTGTATTTGATTCATAATAAGTATGAAGCATTAAATGCCTTTAAGGGATTTAAGGCGGAAGTAGAGAAACAATGCGTTAAGTAAATTAAGATCGTGAGATCAGATAGGGGTGGAGAATTCTATGGTAGATACACTGAAGATGGACAAGCACCTGGTCCATTTGCAAGGTTTCTTCAAGAGTGTGGGATAGTTGCCCAATATACTATGCCTGGTTCTCCGGACCAAAATGGCGTAGCGGAAAGAAGAAACCGGATCTTATTGGACATGGTGCGTAGTATGCTTAGCAACTCCAAACTTCCTAAATCCCTGTGGATTGAAGCACTTAAGACGGCAGTATACATATTAAACCGAGTTCCGACCAAGGCTGTCCCAAAGACACCTTTTAAGTTATTTAAAGGTTGGAAACCGAGTTTGCATCATGTCCGCGTTTGGGGATGCCCGTCTGAAGTGAGAGTTTACAATCCACAAGAAAAGAAGTTGGACCCAAGGACCATAAGTGGGTATTTCATTGGATATGTCGAAAGGTCTAAGGGATACATGTTTTATTGTCCATCTCACACCACTAGGATTGTGGAATCAAGAAACGCTAAATTTCTTGAAAATGACTTGATTAGTGGGAGCGATCAATCGAAGGACCTTGATCCTAAGAAAGATCATACAGATACTCAACCTTCCACCTCAAGTTTAAGATTGGTTATTGCTCATAATGCCCCTTCAGTTCAGCCGGCTATTGAACAACCAATCGTTGAAGTTTCACAACCTGCTGATATTGATCTAGTAGATCCAGGTTGTTCAAAGAATTACTAGAAACTGTTGAACAACCAGTTGAGCAACACGCTTTTCAAGAGAATGTTGATGCAACATTGAGAAGATCTACTAGAATAAGGAAATCGGCAATTCCTAGTGATTATATTGTGTATTTACAAGAGTTTGACTACAATATTGGAGCTGAGAATGATCCCGAAACGTTTTCACAAGTCATGAATAGTGATAAATCCAATTTGTGGTACAATGCCATGAAGGAAGAGATGAGTTCAATGGCATCTAACAAAGTCTGGGATTTGGTTGAGTTACTCCGATGATGCGAAGACCATTGGTTGTAAATGGATCTTCAAAACTAAGAAGGATTCATTGGATAACATTGAAAGATATAAAACTAGACTTGTTGCCAAAGGATTCACTCAAAAGGAATGAATCGATTACACGAAGACTTTTTCTCCTGTATCTAAGAAAGATTCTCTTCGTATTGTTTTGGCATTGGTTGCCCATTTTGATATGGAATTACATCAGATGGATGTGAAAACGGCTTTCCTTAATGGAGAACTAGAAGAGGAGGTTTACATGAAACAACCTGAAGGATTCTCTTCTAGTAAAGGTGAGCATTTGGTGTGCAAGCTTAAGAAATCTATATATGACTTGAAACAAGCATCCCGCCAATGGTACTTAAGGTTCCATGAAGTCATCTCTTCATTCGGTTTTGTAGAGAATGTCATGGATCAATGTATATACCAGAAGATCAGTGGGAGTAAAATTTGTTTCCTTGTGCTGTATGTGGATGATATATTACTTGCAACCAATGATAAGGGGTTGCTACATGAAGTGAAACAATTTCTCTCTAAGAGTTTTGACATGAAGGATATGGGTGAGGCATCTTATGTCATTGGCATTAAGATCCATAGAGATAGACCTCGAGGCATTTTAGGACTACCTAGAGAAATTTCGGATGAAAGATTGTTCACCAAGTATAGCACCCATTGTGAAGGGTGACAGGTTCAATTTGAACCAATGCTCAAAGAACGATCTAGAAATGGAACAAATGTACAACATTCCATATACTTCTGCTGTTGGAAGCTTGATATATGCTCAGGTTTGCACTCGACTTGACATCGCTTTTGCTGTGGGAATGTTAGGAAGATATTAGAGTAATCCAGGTTTAGGCCACTGGAGAGCTGCAAAGAAAGTGATAAGATACCTACAAGGTACCAAAGACTATATGCTTATGTATAGACGGACTGACAATCTGGAAGTGGTCGGTTATTCGGATGCAGACTTCGTGGGCTGCGTTGATTCACAAAAATCAACATCTGGATACATTTTTATGTTAGCTGGCGGAGTCGTGTCATGGAGAAGTGCCAAGCAGACTTTGACTGCTACTTCCACTATGGAGGCTGAGTTCATTTCTTGTTTTGAGGCTACCTCGCATGGTGTATGGTTGAAGAGTTTCATTGCTGGGCTTAGAATTGTTGATTTAATTTCTAAGCCATTAAGAATATATTGTGACAATTCAGCTGCGGTTTTTATGGCTAAAAATGCCAAAAGTGGCAGTCGAAGTAAGCATATTGACATTAATTATTTAGCCATAAGGGAACGTGTTAAGGAGAATAAAGTGATCATTGAACACGTTAGCACTAAATTGATGATAGCCGATCCTTTAACTAAAGGCATGCCACAAATGAAGTATAAGGATCATGTAACTAGTATGGGAATAGGTCCCATCATGTGATTTGTCGTCATATGAACGATTTTGTTGTATGAAACTCTTATTCGGTTGTAATGTTGATTCTCAATTTTGGTGTACACATTTGTTGTTTATGATAATAACATTTATCCTTGGTTTTGGAATAAACATAGGGTTTATTCATTAAGATATGTTGTCACATATAGGCTGACATTAAACAAATAAGATGCATTGTGATATATGGAAGATATTACTCACTCTTAGAGGACATGTCGCCATGATCCATGTGTTTTGTTTTTTTTCTTTAAGCATAAAGTTTCGTGGAATTAGTTGGATAATCCCTATGATGAAAATGATGGGATCAAGTGGGAGAATGTTATTTATTTTTTGTGATCCCACATTTTAGACCCACATTTTTCTCTTAAAGTTGCGACTATTCGACATTAAGTTTTTCCACGCTTCGCACTTTCGTGACAACCACCCATTTTGGTAATCGTTTTGATGGGAGACGGTATATAAATAGGAACGTACGTTCATTTCGACGGGTGGTGACAAGGTCTAACACAAACTCTCATATTTGGAATACACCATGAGTACGTGAGGATATTGGGTTAGTAGCGTGTCCCCAATTTTTCTTTGATTTCAGGTTTTTCTGACGAACGTGAACAAGAACAATGGCTGGAGGTTTGTCTTTAATTGATCTTGGCTTCCGCATATGAATTATTTTGTCTAACAGTTCGTGGATACTTGGATGAACCATGGAAAAGCGAACAGCTACGTAGAGCTAGAGTTGCAAATATACTCGAAGAGGATAGTAGGTGAATAACCATGTTTCAATGTATGACGTGGAACGACTGGATGTACAGCCGGTAGAGATAGCTCCTAACATCAACAGAGTAGAGGATGTGTCTTGTGCTTCTATTACTTATATAAGAAGACTCGGAGCTCATTTGAATCAATTTGAAATTCAAATAAGAGGTAAACTTGAGTTTCAAGGTCTGGAGTTCAATCACCGAAAGTTCCGACGTTGAATCAGAGCAGTTTACCATTTTCGTGCAAGCAGCTAGAGGGTCGGACACTGGACAGAGGCAAAACATCCCATTTAGGGAAACCTCACTTTCGTCAGTGAGAAGAGTCTACAAGCCGGCGGTCGTACTTTCCCGTCTAATGGCTCTTTGACCACCTTGAGAACTATAGAATGGCTACATTGAAGTTTGGAAGTCTACCAAAAAGGATTCAAAGCTTGCTGAAGGATGTTATTGTGAAGTCTTTTGCCCTCTTTTTGTTCTATTTTCCTCTCGTATTCACAAAGTGCAACCGCTTGTACTCGTAATTCTCTCTCAAAGTGCTTTATTGCTTGTTGTAATCAATGATCAGAAAGTATGAAGAAAGAGTGCATTAGAGGTGTTTGCATTTTAGAAGAGCTACTTATTTATCTAAAGTTAAAGTAACACCTTATACTTGTGAACTTATGATTCTAGCTTGATTCATGGCTATTTGTCTAGGAAAGTGGACGTATGCTTAGTTATAACACAAACCCTTATATATTTTTTGCAACATCTTCTCTCTCTTTTACTTATCTATATGATAGAAGCATTAGCCCTTGTCACCATACATATCTTAACCTTGTCTCTACTGTGTATTTACTTCTAGACTAAAATTTGTAATCGCATATGCAATATTTCTTCCTCCTTCACTCCTAAACCATCAAATGGGCAGGTTGGTTGGGATGAGACAGGTTTGGGTTAGGTCAAAATAGGTCGACAATTTTGACCTATTTATATGTAATATAAATATGATAATTAATACTCAACCTATCTTGTGTATGATTTGATCTATATTACTAAAACACATCCATATTCAATTTAACTTATGAAAATCTATACCCATTATTTAACCCATTTTAAGCTCTTCATGTGTATGTGTTACTTGGATTAAAATTTATATCAAATAAAAAAGTAAATTAGCACAATAAAAAAAGTACTAGTAAATAAAGAGAAAGATGAATAAAATTAGAAAAATCAGGATAAAAAGGGAAAGAAAAGGAAAGGAAAAAAATTCAGAAAATCTTTTAAGAAAAATGCGATAATCTGTATCATTTAAATCTTCGATAAAAAATCAACGAATCTCTTTCCCGAACATCAAACTTGGGTTGGGTCTTTGGCTACATTTGGTTCAGCCTTGGGAATGAGCCTCGGGGAAAAGCAAATTTCTTTGGCCTAAAGAGCTTTGGGGAAATGCAAATTGCCTTTAGTAAAAAATTCTTTGCAAAGCTATTTTGACATAAAGGGTATTTGGCAAATCTTTTTCGTAAAGGACTTTTGGATTTTATTTTTCTTTTTATTAAAAAATATTAAACTCTTTCCTAACTCTAGTGAAGGTAGGGCTAGTTTTGGAACAATGAGAGGTAAAACCGAAAAACTAAAAAATTTATGATAATAGTTTAAAAAAAATAGTTTCAAAGATTTGAAAAACGCTAAAAGTTAAAAAAGTCCCTATCAACATTTGTCTTTTAGCTTTCTCAAGACCAATATTTGACTGAAAGTCCCTTAGATAGGCTTGCCAAACACCCCAACATTCCCCAAAGGGTTTTGGAGGTTGAAAACCCTTTTGGAAAGGTTGAACCAAACATACCATTTATCATCTATCTCCTCTAGCTTTGAGAAGTGCATGACTTCGATCAAATGTAAAGAAAAAAAAATGTCTTGGCTAAAATAACCATCAATAGTAAAGTCGATTTACCATATTGCCATCTCTTGTTATTTGCCGTGCATTCATCCATTCATCTACATTTTCCAAAGAAAAATGAAATATGAAATTTGTTATGTGGCATTCCGACTATTTTTTTCTTCCTTGATTGGAAATATGAAAACGAGATAAGAAAAAATCATATGTGTTAATGCGCAAGAGGGAGAGAGGGAGGGAGTTCATGTGAATTGGATCTAGGCAAACTACGAGCCTATCAACACTCATGTTTATTTTAAGCTTTATATTTCTATATCTATTTATAATTCATTTGCTAAATATTCTGATCTGTATAACGACCCAACTCATCATATATGTGTTAAAGAGAGGGTCAATGACCCATTTTGACTGCTTTACTTCCTCCCTCCCTCTCCAATGGCATACTGAACAGTGTTAAAATCATTAACTTCACTTACCCAAACTAAATGCTTTTCTCAATGCAGGTTCTGAGGAACAATAAAAGATTATTGGTCGGGGCAAAGTCCTCATTGATTGCAAGAACTTGACCGGCTTCATGAGGAACTAGGCTAGATCCATACCAATTAGGCTGTTCAACTCTTGGGTTGAAAAGTCTCGTTCGCACACCTCGTCCTTTTTGTTATAAAAGGGCAGCGCTATTTTTACTTTCAATAGGACTAAATCCACCCTATTATACTAAAAAGACAGAATAGTCCTCAATCATTCAATTGCAAAGTAATAGCCTCATCCTTTTTTTTTTCTATTTTTTTTTCTATTAGGATCCAGTTGCCATAATTAAACATTTAATGTACTTCGTTTTTTAGTGTATTCTTAGATATTTCTATAACATTTTATATCTTTGTGTAAAAGTCTATATCCATGAGTAACGAAGAAAGACAAATTCTATGATATAGTAAAAACTCAAATGTCTCTTTTCTTCATAGCTCATATGATAACTTATGTATCATTTGTTTTTCTTACCTCAAAAGCTTACTTTCTTGGTGAATTTTTTATTTTTAATTTCATTGGTCTAAAATATATATCAAGTCCCTTTACTAAATATATTAAAGAATTTTTTTTTTCTTTACCATAGGCAAGATACTTTTACACAAAGCGTGTAAAACGTTATCAAAGTATCTTGGATTGCACTAAAAATATTATGAACGATAAGACATCTCGATATCTTTTTATGAACACTATATAGATGATATTCTTTTTTGTTTATCCAAAATAATGAGATGTCATTGGCATTTTATAAAAATTCTTATTTTATGCAATGTTTTGATTTAATTAAATTTCATCTTTGAAGTTTCTTGAAATTTCTTTTTTTCGACTAAACTAATTTTTATGGAAGTAAAATCTAACGATTAAAAAATATAGTGCCATTTAATATACATGGAAATTTTTGTCTTTTTGGTAACTAAATCCTACATAAAAACAGAAAAAAAAAACTTTTTGGTAATTAAATCCTACATAGAAACAGAAAAAATTAACAAAAAGGAAAGTACATAAGTTCGGGCTATCACTTTAAATTGTAATTGAATGATTAAAAGCAATTTTAACTTTTGGGTAAAAATTGAGTGAATTAAGTCAAAAAATGTGTGGAAATAGCGCCGCCCTTACAAAAACACCGGTTTCTCACGCTGATTAACATAAAGATGTTTGTAACTTCTAGAATTGAAGGCCAATTATTTTCTTTAATGCTGGTTTGATTAGTATCTACATAAGTATGAATACCAAAGTTTCATTTGATCTTCTCCTTTGGGAAGCATCCGTGCTCTCAAAGGGGTTTTTTTTTTATCCAATCCCTCAATGAACAATATCATTCCTCATGGAATTGGTAGTCATAGGATCCTGAATAAGTGATTCTCAAGCGTTCATTGGAACCTTTTCAATTGTTTAAGTGCCATGCCACTTTGTATAGAAATTGTATTGCAGTGATAGGACAAAATGTACATAGGTGCAATGTTTCGATAGTAAATGATAGCCCAAGAATCCATAGAAGGCCCGAAGCTCTCAACATAGAACAAAGCAAATACAAACAAGCAAGGGGAAATGATGCAATAAATGTTGTAATTTTCGTATGGTACTCATTTGAGTGCCATAACTTCTTCTTCTTCTTCTTTTTCAATCATTTGAGTGATATTACTTATGTATGACGCTCATTTGATTATCATGACTTTTTTCCCAACCACTTGAGCGCTATAACTTTTTAAAAATGTTCACCACAAGTGACATTCCAGGTCAGATTTCTCCCACTTGGATGGGCGTTTCCAATAAGTTTTGACATTCAAATGATCCATTCAATGTTCTATTACTCAAGTAATCATTTTTTTAGAAGTTATGGCACTTAAGAAGTCGAAGAAGAAGTTACAGTACCCAACTGAGTAACATACGAAAGTGATGACACTTGTTACATCCTTATCCTTGTAAACAAGAGTAATTGTGATAATGACATTAGTAATAAAACCGAACAACAGTGGAACTTCCTTCTCTTGGCATTTTACTAAAGAGAGTTACATCAAGGCATTATGTACCCAAATTAAGCGCAAACAATCCAAGGGATTCATGATGAGACCACTTTTTAATTAACAAATGTCAAATTATTGTATTAAAGCGTTCCAAGACACCACCGTTCCTTATAAGACCAGTTTATCGAGATGGTCTCGTTGCTGCATTAAATTTGTCACATGCTCTGGGTGTCTAATTACGAAGTAAGCTTTAGCGTCTGAAAATGTTTTAAATACAAGAAACACCATTTAGTATCTCGCCTATGAGAGATACCGATCAAAATTATAAGCAAGCACATATGGAAAACAAATTGATGACAATTTGTTGCAAGAGATTATTCCTCTAATCGGAACTCTGTCCTTGAATGGATTTGGATGCCTTTCCTTGAGTCCGTTGATTGATCGACATCCACAGGCTCCGTCGAAGGTCCTCCATTGGCAACTTCATTTGGTTGAGCTCTTCCAGGTTGAGCTCTTCAATGGGAGCTTCCCACCATGCGCCATTGCCTTTTCCTTCGGTCAATTGCTTCAACACTTTGTTTCGTGCCTCCTCAACTTTAATTTGATTGATGAGCTCATCGTACTGTTGATTGAGCTCATTAATCCGGGCTTGACGATTAGACTCAACCAAGGCATAAGACCCATCAATGGGTGGAGGGTTTCGGTTGAGGAACTGATTGGCGACTGTATCTATGGATGGATGAGCAAAAGAAAATGGATTTCCGGAAGGAGACAGTACTACTACTCCCACCTCTGCTCTACAGAGGGTTACAAGCTCACTTGCTATTTTATAGATACCGGATCTACGCTTTGAAAATGTAATAAGCCTTCTCTCCTCATTTTCAATTCGTTTCATCTCAGTTCTTTGATGCCCTCTTGTCTGTTTTCCTGCCATAATCAAAGAAAGTAATCTAAGGCAATTGGAAACAAGTAAAGTTGTGATATTGGTAGAGAGAAAATGCACGTATTTATGTGCATATATGAATGTCAAATTGAGTAGATAATCTCTTCTGTCATCTCCTTCCATGAGACAAATTTAAAAAATCCAAGGTTATCTTATGGCATGTTCGATTTTGTTAATATGTATCCAGACTTTCTTTGTATTTCCTTTTAAATTCATGGTTTTCCAATTAAATTGCTCAATTGTATTGTGTCTCGCCATAATTCCCTTTGAAGAATTCTCTAGATTGAGTAAATTATAATGACATAGACAGACAAAAGTTTGTATTTTGAGTATGCCATTCAAATATGATCTCCGCAGGCATCATAAAATTGGGCATAACATTAATTGGGAAAAGTTTTGGAATATACAAGATTTAATACCGACTACTTTGTTTAATTCATTGTTTGATATTTTAGGGTTATATATAAAATTGGGTTTAAAGATATCTCTGTTAAACGTAAGATCTAGAAAGACTTTAGGTTGGAACGTAGGTATCTGGTGTAACATTTTCAAATGTAAAAATAACAACATAATTTGACAATAAAAACGAAACTAAATGGCTAGTTGAAATAAAAATTATGATTTAAACGCATATTTTTGCATTACTTGGGGACTATGTTTTTTAACAGTAAACTTATTGTCACAGGCTATTACATATAACATGAAATTACTCGTGTGAAACTTTTGGGACGACAAGAACAACTAAGCATACAAAACCCGTTCGCATTTGGCAGATCATCTTTCTATAAATGAACAATCGCAAAGTAATGCTTTTCTCTTCCCTCCATCCAAAAAGGAGGAGCCGTCTCTGAAATACTGATAAGGTAAGCTATGTGTATCTTGATATATCATACTCGAGTTAGTTATATTTTCCGACCATTTAAACTAAGCTATAAGATTCATTAGACAAATTGCCACACTAAGGAAACTTATGTAATTGCTACACCAAATGAGTTTAATTTGTTTTATATGCTGTTGTATTTTGTCACAATTTGTGTATATGATATTTTTATTCAGGAATATTACTCTTTTCTTTTATAAGGAAGATTCTTTGAGATGGGTTTCTTTCGCCATTTCAATCTAAAGATGGATATGTCCATATTATATTTATGTTATGTTTATATGTATTTTTCCAATTTGAAAATGTGATGTGACAAATAGAAGTATATATCATTACGGACTTAAGTATCTAAATTAAGACTTAGAGAATGATTAACATTACAATGTCTATGAAGATCAAGATGACTAAAATATGTATGCATTAAGATATGAAGCGGAAAAAAAAAAAAAGATTCTTTTTTCCTGTTTTTGCATGCTTTCTATGCAATGTCCTTGTGAACTCCATGTTGCTCCTTATTTCATCCAATAACTTTCATTAAGTCTAAAACAAAGAAACTTATGCAATTGATTTGCAACTTTAGAAAAATAAATGCCCACGTAACGTATAAGTTCAATCTACAGTACAATTCTTGTAATAAATCATAACTACAATAGAACTTATTCAGCAGCTCTTAGAAAATGGATCATCACAGGTTGGAGATGTAAAGGAGTTAGTAAATGTAAATGCATGCTGACCAAGCCATATAAAAAAAGTTAGAAACTCAATAGAAAAGATAATAAAACATGAAACGATAATTAAACGTTGAGAAGTTAATCAAATGAGAGTTAATAATCTAAAAATAGTTGATAATATTAATTTCATAAAGTTGGTTCTAATAATTCATATAAAAGTTAGTAAATTCAAAAAGTTAATTATGTAAATAAAGGTGATAAGTTCTTAGAAAAATTGTTAATGTGCAAACTATTAAAAAAAATTAGTGGTTTCATAAAAGTGTAGGTAAATTACCAATAATTTACTTGGAAAAAAGTCGTGGGCCATTTTCTTACCAAGAATTTCAGTAGGCTCGAGCAGAATATGGCATAATCCATTAAATCCAACCAAACCAAACCGATTATTGACAGTTTGGTTCAGTTCAAGAGTACAATCTTTGAAAGAACGGTTCAAAAACCAAACCAAACCATTTTTTTGATGGTTTGGTTCAGTTCAAGAGTACAATCTGTGAAAGAACAGTTAAAAAACAAAACCAAACCAAACCATTTTTATGCAGTTTGGTTTGGTTGCGATTTTTTAAATTGCACCAAACCGTGAAACCGTACTTAACAGCCCATTGATTGTTTAATTACTTTTACCATTTGTACAGAGTAGCCCAATTTTTATTTATTTTTTTAAAAATTATGAAGTAGGTTTGATTTTCAGTTGCGGTGATTTTATGAATTGTTTGGAGTGTAGGCTTAGGTTTTTTTTTATATATATTTATAAAATTAATGCTCTTTCTAAGCTAATTTAGTACGTTTAACTCGTGATATTACAAAAGATAAAGAAAAAAAGAAAGAAAAAACAGTTTGGTTCGTAACTTAAATACGGTTGGGTTTAGTTTCACTTTTCATTAAACTGTATTTATTCTATTTGGTTTAGTTTTATCCCCAAATTGCAGTATGCTCACCCCAAGTTTTTTTACTTTTACCAACACTTACTAAAATTTACTAGTACAGAAAATCCGTATTATTTAGCAAAGACAGAAAATTTACTTAAAAACGATGTTGCGCAGGCAGGATTTTACAACAGTTTTCTCTGTCTTCAAAAGACATGTCCTTTAAAACTCTACAAATTGAAATAAACTATTCTTCATTTTTGTAAAGAAGTAAACACAAACTTTCTGTTCTAAGAAAATTGTTTCAATTCTCTGTCTTCAAAGTCAGAAAAAGAATCTCCTCTTCAATTTTCTCTTTGGTTAAATCTTATGTATGCCAATTCGTTGAAAGGTTCGATTAAGTCTCTTTTTTTGGGGGGGGACAAACAAATTTGAAGTGTTGTATCTTAGAGGTATAGTTTGTAAATCAGTAAAGTACCATTAGCAGAACTAATCACCTTAAAGAGATTCGATAATCTAAGCCTTATTTCCTATTTAATTCTATTTCGATTTTATAGCAATCAGGGAAATCTATATTTTGTAATTCAGTCATCTTTACTTGTTAAGAAAATTCATTTAATATCTTTATTCATTGACTTGGTCTTTATCAAATTTGTTTTCGCTTTCTCATAGATATTATGTCTATTTAATTTTACTGGTTACAACAAACATTGAATTAGGTTGACAACAAGAATTCTGCCATGATAAATTTCTTAACCTTATCTCTACTGTATCATTACTTCTAGACTATAATTTAATATGTGCACTGGCAATAGTTCCTCCCTCCCTCTCCCATGGCAGATTAAAAAGTTTGAAATCATTCACTTCAATTGCCCAAATTATAAGCTTCTCCCAAAGCATGTTTTGAGGAACTCTAACAGACTGACAGATTGGCTGGCGCAAAGTAAAACTAACAGTTCGATCGATTCCAAAACCTTCAATGAAAATCGAAAGAAGGTTCCTAATCGCTTTCAAGAACAAAGCCTGCGCTCTTGGGAACTGGCCTAGGTCGGTGCCAACTAGACCGATCAATTCTTGGGTTGAAGAGGTCCGTTTGCACACTCTTGTCCTTCTAATTACAAGAACATCGGTTTCTATGCTGACTAAACGTAAAGCTGCTTGTAACTTCTTCAATTTAAGACAACTGATTTTTTTTTTCTGATGGTTTAATTAATTTCTACACTAATATGAATGCTAGAGTTATATTTCCTCGAGGAATTGGTACTCAAGGGATGACAAATAAATGGACGTCAAGCGTTCATTGAAAGGTTTTTAAATATTTATATGCCATGTCCAAGAAAAGAACATCAACCATAACTTTTATATAGTGCTCACTTGAGTATCATAACTTTTTTTTTTCCGATCATTTGAGTGCCATAACAAATTTGCTTATCACCTAAGTGTCATAATTTTTTAATCGATTACTTAAATGTCATAACATTTTTACAATGTTTATCATAAGTGTTGTGCCACATTGAATTTTCAGCACTTTGGTAAACATTTTCAAAAGTTATGGCATTTGAGTAAATATCATACGAATGTTATGACTTTTGTGGTGTTTTTATCCCTGTTATGCCACTTCATATATGATATTTCAACTGTAAATGGTCCCCTGAGAATTCATAGAAGGATCAGGCTCTGAATATAGACGAAAGAAACACACATAAACAAGAGTAATTGTGTTAATGACATTAACAATAATATCAAATAACAATGGAACTTCCTTTTTCTGCATTGCTAAAACAAAATATTTTTGTCAACTCAATTAATTGTCCTCAACAGATAGTCCAGACGATCTCGCTTTTACCCTAAAACTCATTTTAACCCAATAAATTGATATTTCTTAATTGTCCAATTAAAATATTTTTGTCAACTCAATTAATTGTTTGAGATATTTTGACCTATTTAATTTGAATTAGTCAAAAAACACACGAACGCCACCTTTCATAAGTTGTATTTATCTTGATATATTATGTAGAAATTATTTGTAAGAGAATAATAAAATCAAAGCAATGGACTACTAAAAATGAAATTAATAGTATTGAATATTGATAAATGTGACAAGAGAGAGAAAGCTAATCAAATGTGTAAAATTGATCTTTATGGCATGAAACTGAAGAAAAACGAAAAGAATGGTAATTGTTTTTGACTTGACGGATTCATTTTCCTTGACGGAGATGAATGAATATTAAACCATCAGTCCTCGATCAGTTCTGTGTGGCCTAATACCATAAAAATAAAAATTAAATAAAACTTTCATTTTAGGTTGAATCCTAATTTTACCCTAAACTTTTTTCTGTCTCATATGATATCCTTAAATTTTGGTCCATTCCCAATTCTACTCTAATCTTTCTTTTGTCTTATACAAATCCACCAACTTTGGGTCCAATCTCAATTCTACCCTATGCTTTTTTTTTTTATCTCATAAAATTACCAACTTTAACTTGGGTCCCATATATGCCCCCATTAATACTTCATCCAAAATTGCCTCGCTAATTGGCACTTTCATGTCATTGCTCTAAGTTTTTCCCAAATTTCAAATCTAAGAAGAGTCTTTTGAGATGAATTTTCACGTCAACCCAAACGACATCTTCTTGGATCTAAAATTTGGGTAAAAATTAAAGTAATTAAGGTTGACCTTCTATTTGCTCTTCTTTTTAGAGAATCTTTCTTCCATCTCACTCGAGGATCTTTGATTTTGTGCTCAGTATTCAATTTTTGTGCTTGAGAGTCTTTCATCTTTCATGATCGGAGAGCTCGCGCTCAAACGCTTTTTATCTCTTCATTGTCAAGAGAAATTGAGGGAAGGTTAATATAAATATATTTGAAACTCAAGCAAAAGTTGATGGTTTTTTATGAGGAAAAAAAATATATAGGTTAAAATTGGGACCGAGAAGTCAAGGGTTTTTTAAAAGATACAAAAAAAGTTTAGAGTAAAATTGGGACTAGACACAAAGTCAGGGGTCTTTTATGGAATTAAAAAAAAAAAAAAGAACTAGGGTAAAATTGGAACTGAACTTAGTTGGAGGCTTTTAGTGTATTAGGCGCTACTGTGTTGTTATATCCTTCCATAATGCTGTGTAGTCATTTGTCATGTCTATCTTGCCATGGAAGAGGTACCCCTTTCTTAACACTCGGATATCTGCTCATTGTATCCCATTTTGTTTTGTTCAAAACAATCAAACAGTTATTTAAATCGAGATATGATTATTTATATAGACTATATAATTTTATTCAGTAGTTCTAGCAATATTTTTGGAATTACCGATTCAGCCTCAGAATAGCAAATAATAACATGATTATAAAATACATGTGTGTGCGCGCAATTGACACAAATATTAGATAATCATTTTCTTTCGCATTTTTGCTCGCCGTCATGATATCGCTAAGCGCTGGACGGAGAAGCAGTCGTAGGTTGGTAAAGTAGCTCACTGGCGGCTTCATGACGTCAAGGAAGCTGGGGCACCTAGTGGGAAAAAGAAACGAACAAAGAAGATGAACAAAAGAAAGGAGGAAAAAAAAAATGCCCTACATGAAAAGGTTCCTGGCCATTGCTTGAAAAATCTTATTTGAAATTAAATTGGTCACTACGAACCTTATCAGAGAAAATGTCCTTTTCAACTCACTTTAACTAAAATTCATACCTTGCTATATATTTGTGAAAGAATTCTATATGAATTCCATTCCTTAAAAATATAACTTAAACAATAATCATGCAAGCGACAAAAAAAGAAAAGGCAAATCATCCTGTTCCTTCAGTTATTGTTCTTGCCACTGATTCTAGTTATTTCATCCCTAGTCGAAACAATACTACCACTTCTCTTTGCTCAATAAGATTCTCTCGCACTGTGAAAAGTTGAAAACAGGGTAGACACAGAGGAGATAACTTAAGTTTAAAAATGAAGTTGAGTGATAGAAGAAAAATACATGCATAAATTGGGAAAGAACCAAGTGTTTAAGAGGGAGAAGAGGGGTATCTTCATGTCCACCATCGATCGTAGCTACATTAGATGGTTATTTAAAAAGAAAATCTCTGTTACGATGAATTACTAAATCACCTTCCAAATTTATCATGTCTACCTTAACAGAAGGTCTTAAAAGAAGGGTGTACTTCCGAACTTTGGCACAAAAGTTCATAACATAAGATGTCAATGAGTAATACCAATTAAAAGTAGAGATACGCACAAGATAACTGAGTTCTTGAGTTCAATGTGTTCAGTTTTACTATAAATCATTATGATGTGTTAGAGTTCGTCATTATACAAATAGTTCAAGTAAAGGAATGACCTCAACAGACAAAAACCTCCAATATAACTATAAATCATTAAAAAAATTGGTCCTATTGTCACGCTGAGGTGATTGTAACTGTTCAATTTCATGTCAATAGTTCAACACCATAGAAAGTGAAAACTATCCAATTAAAGACAAAGGAATTACATCTTTACAAGTGAGAACTATTTACAGCTCTCCACCACAGAAAAGATGCTGAAGAAACTCCAAATGATAACAACATGACTCAGACAACACCTGGCAATCAGAGTTCTCTACTCTTCTATGTTCACCTTCTAAACTCTCGCCAAAATTCTGCACAAATGCTTTTGAAATGTTCAACTCCTCTAATATGGTACATAAACATAGTGCTTACCCAGGGACCTTCATAGAAAAACTGGTTCCAAAGACAAGTCCTGCATGCTGTTCTGGAGATCATGGCCATGATCAGATGACGAGTAATATTGAGAAGTGAGATCCTTCAAGATTTGGACCAGGCCTTTCAAGTCATTACTTCCCAATTCCACCACTTCCTTTCGCAAGGTCTCTACCATCTCCCTCAGTGGACCCTGCAAATATCCCAAATATCATCGTCGGGAGAAGAAAGGAACAAATTTGCATTAAGCCTGCAATCACAAATGTATTTGCACTTATCTTGACAAAGTACTTTTAGCCCTTTTTTTCACCCATTTGGAATAGCACCTCTGGTCTCTGTTTCTCATGACCAACACGACCAGATACATGAGATGTTTTTTCTGTTCAACCAATGTAGTTTCATCTTTCTATTAATATTTTTATTTCGAGTTAGTTCAACAATCAACTGATATAGAAACTAACATGCTCATTTTAATAGTCAATAATGATCAGTCGAATTCATGTTCAATGTATTTCATTGAGGAAATGTTTCTATCTTCAATAAGTTACAAAGAAAGATAACAGGCCTGATCTTCATCTTATCCCTTCCAAACCAAGTTGTACAGCCCCAGCATTGAACTGGGAAGTTGTAAGAAGATGCTTCAGCTAAGCAGAGTCGAGGGTTGGCGACTCCCTATGGGTCTCATATCTGGTACAGTTAAAGATTCAACATTTTGGGTGTCACTAGTTTTGGCATTTGGAATGTTAATTGCACAGTTCAGCCACGAAATGCGACACCTCAAGTTGGGTCTCTATGTACAGTATTATTAATGGCCATCTCTCTCTAGAGTAGATAAATCATTCAGTCCATGGTCAATCTCTAGTCCTGACGATCTTACTCCCGTGAAGAAGATCCCAAGAATTCTTTCCTTCACCTTCATTTTTCCTCACCCACCTTAAAATCTTTCCAAGCATAGGCAAAAGTATGAAATTAGATCAGAACTCGTACAGAATTCTTTTTCCATCCCCCTCCGGGATCTTGCTAAACAAATTACCCACCACCACCGATCATGATTCAGAACGAAATGCAACTGCACTATGTCTCTAATACTACGACTGACAACATTCGTCCGCTATGAATTTGAACAAATTTACAGCAAATTTGAACAAGGAAAGAAATTACACCGTACCGATTTGCTGAACACTCGGAGAAGCCTCGCGAAGACCGACTTCGAGACCCACACGGCGTTCTCGTAGTTCCTCCCAATCCAGCTCGCCCTCTCCGCATTCGATTCCGCCCACGCGAAATCCTCCACCAGGCCCAGCAGCTCGCTCAGCTCCGCGATGGCCCGGGCGCGCTCGGCCCCGGCGAGGTCGCCGCGGGCGGCGCGGAGGCTGGCGACGCGGGTGGCGAGGGAGTGGGCGAGGGAGAAGAGGGCTTTGTACTGGGGGTAGGGGAGCACCAGGCCCAGCAGCTCGCTCAGCTCCGCGATGGCCCGGGCGCGCTCGGCCCCGGCGAGGTCGCCGCGGGCGGCACGGAGGCTGGCGACGCGGGTGGCGAGGAGTGGGCGAGGGAGAAGAGGGCTTTGTACTGGGAGTAGGGGGAGGGAGCGGGCGAGGGAGAAGAAGAGGGTTTTGTACTGGGAGTCGGGGAGGAGGGAGTAGGCGAGGGAGAAGAGGGTTTTGTACTGGCAGTCGGGGAGGGAGTGGGCGAGGGAGAAGAAGAGGGTTTTTGTACTGGGAGTCGGGAGGGAGTGGGCCGGCGGAGGCGCGGCGGCGAGGAAGAGGAGGAGGAGGAGGAGGAGGAGGACGGCGGCGGAGGATGGGGTTCGCCGGCGTGCGAAACCGGCGGTCGCCATTTCGGTGCCGAATTGAAGCCGAATGTCTGCACGAGCTATGACGGTGAGTTTTTGGGCTCCGTTTCGGTTTAGTGATTTTGGACTCTCTTAGTACAAGAGAAAGAAAGAAGAAGAGAAGAAGAAAGAGGGGGAGGGGAAAGAGAGAGAGAGAGAAGAAAAGAAAAAAGCAGGGGGAAGGGGGGCGGGAAGTGACGTGAGGAGGGAAAAGCGAAGAAAAGAAAAAGAGAGAGAGAAAAGGGAGGGTTTTTTTTTTACCCCAAAAAAGAGAATCGGATTCGGATTTGGTCTCTTTAGAACCGGGAATCAAATCGGATCCTCCGGTCCGGTTCTTCGATTCCCGATTTTATTCGGGAACCGCACTCACCTCTATACAAGCGACCTGTTTACTTATTAGTTAGTTTGGATGAGACACATTCATCACACCAATGCGTTCTTTGAAAGCTATGTTACCTTTAAATCTCAACAAAATGATGTTGGGTTTTGAATTAATAGTCTAATGTTCTTTATGGACATAGAAGTTTTTTGGTTTGTCTCTTTTCTTCGTTATAGTTCAAATTTGAAAATGAAAAAAAAAAAAAACTGTGGAGCCGGAAACCTTAGAACCTGTGACATGACAGGTCTAGGTTCTTAGTTCCGACAAGTGAGGTTAAATTCAAAAAAATGAGAACCCGTACCCGAGAGTAAGTTCAGGGCTCAGGACGGAAGAACCGAATCGAAAACCGCTCACTCCTATCTATTACTCCTATGTAAAATATAAATTCTTGGAAACATTCTAAATAAAAAGTTTGAAATTAAATTATTTTTCTCAAAAATAAAAAAAACTATTCAAATGAGTTTTGTCGCAAAGGGTGGCCAAAGTAGCCCTATTTGGTAACTAGCCAAATAGTAAAAATTTATATTTTTTTGTTTCCTGATTTTGGAACAAAATCGTATTTGATAAAATTTTGTTCCCGGAAACAAATTTCTATTTTTTGTTAGAAAATAGATTTAGAACAATCAAGAATAAAAATAAAATTTGATTCTTGTTCCCAGGAACAATTCTAAAATCAAGCCCATTTTTTTTTTCTCTTGTTCTTCTTCCTTTTCTTCTTCTTCATCCATCGCCACAGTTGCTATATGTCACCATCCGCCGTTCACCGCCCACTACCGCCGGTCGTTGGCAATCGGTCCGGTGATCTCACCGGAGGCTCGCCAGCCAGGGCGAGGTCCGACAAGCTCGCCGGAAGCCAGCCATCGGCGAGGTCGGAGAGCCTCGGGCGGGCTAGGCGAGGCTTGCCTAGCCACCGGTGGGGCTCGCTCAACCCCGCTAGGCCATGGCTGGGCGAGCGGCCTAGCCCAAATCTGGCAAGACCGCTCACCCGGCCATGGCTCGGTCAATTCTCGCCACTGCTAGTGAGGCTCCGATGAGGGCCGCTCTCACCGAGGGCCGATGCTCGATGAGGTTGCCCCTCATCTAGCCGATTGTTGGTCATCCCAAGGTCGACGACTAGCGACTTAAAGAAGCAGAAGAAGAAGAAGAAGAAGGAAAGAAAGGAAAAAAAAGAAAAAAAGTAATAAATTATTTAAAAATTAAAAGAAAATAATTTGAAGTAGAAATTTTGAGTACTGTACCTAACGCAATTCTATTTTAGAATAAAAATTTTGTCCAATTATCAAACACGACGAACGTAATCGTTACCAAACGCATCATTAATATCAAATGAGGGTTTAAGCTAGCCGGTCAAATGTTTGTTAGTAAATATTTTTAGTAATTGAAATGACGAGTAATTTTGTTTGAAATTTACAATTGAGTAGAAAATAAGAAAATTCCCAACTTGAATTAGAATTAGGATCTTATTTCAATATTTTAGGTTTTCTTCTTCCTCTCCCGCCGCTCCTTGCCCGGTCCTTGTCCGATCCTCATCGCTCATCGCAAGCTCCAGTACATCATCCGCCGTCATCTCTTCTTTCCTAAGTTCCGTCGTCAATGAGTTTCAAGTTTGGTGTCCTCGAGCTTCAAGTCCTTCCATGCCGCTTTCAACAATTCAAATTTGCTCCTAAAAACCACAACAAAAGCTGATAATTCAAGTTTTTAATTGGGTGTACCGTTGGAGCCAAACCAAGCAGAGGGAAATTCCTACCATATCATGAGATTGTTAAGCAGAAGCTGGGAGCCACTTATACAGCAAGTCAAAGACCCATCACTAAAACAGTAGACATGCAGTCTAAATGCATTTGAAATGGAGTAAAACAATATATGATCACAAATCAAAATCTCCACTCATGTACCATAAGATCTAGATAGACAAACATAAATATTAAAAAAATGCATATAAAATTCTATAATTTATCATGAAAGTGCAATTGAGTTTTAAAACTATTAAAAATACAATCAAGTCCTACAATTTGCATGAAATTACAATAAAGTTCTAAAACTTCAAAAATGCAATTAAGTTCTAAAAATTACAAAAGTGCAATTAACGGAAGAACTTGTTTACAATAATTCGATGAGTTTTAGGACACGATTATACTTTTCGAAATTTTTAGAATTCGATTGTACTTTCTCTATAAGTTTTAGGACTTCCAAAGGACTAATCCCTAAGTAATAATCAACAAAGCATGTGCAGTCATTTCACCTTCCCACAGCTTGAGCCGCGAGTCTTGCAGCGCCGCTGCAAACTTCATCAGATGGAACGGTCTCTTTCCCATCGGAGGATATAGAAAGCCCATTGACGAATATGTGCACCCCCTGCAGATCACCATGAAAGCATCAGTTAGAGAAGCTGATGATGGCCAAGTTGGATTACTAAGTCAAGGATGCCATAAAAATCGACAAAGAAGAAGAACTTCGACCTCCTTTTTTCTGCAATGTCCAACAGCCGCAGCTCAAGCTCCTGTCCTCGCGGCTCCAAAACGTCAAAAGTCACTATTCTCGCTGTCAAATTCATCAATGAGCAAATCTGGCGAATGTGCAAATCATTCAGAAATCACAGCGAGAAAAGCCAGAAATTGGAGATTACTGACGGAGGGCGAAACAGAAGCCTTTGCTACAGCAACGCTGGTGCGAGGCAATCTCAAATTTACGTCGAGGGAGAACGCTCCTCGCCAGCTTGAATCGATCTCACTGCGAAGGGTGTTAGTGGGGAATGGACAACAGGGGATGCGGAACTCGAGTCTTTCACAAGAATTGCTCGCGCAAGAGGAGCAGGCCTTGTGACCGTAATTGGAACAGCCATTCAGGTTCGGGAAGAGAGCTTTGCTGCCATCGGTGTGATATTCCATGACATGCTCACAACTTGACGAGCTGTTGCTTCAACAAGCTGCAACCGCTTCCTCTTGGATGAACTGCGCCGAAATGAATGACACTCACTTCGGTTGAACATGAGCGAAGCTTGCCGACAACGGACTTGAAGCTCACAAAGGACCTAAAGCTTGTGGACGACGGAAACTGGGAAAGAAGGGACGACAGCGAACAAGGGACCGAAGCTAGCGAGGAGTGGACGGGGAGCAATGAGGATCGGGAGAGCAGCGAGGACCGAGCACGGCGTGGCCGAGGATTGGGCGAGAGGGATTTGCTTAAGCTGCGGAAGAGGGAGGAAGAAAACTTGAAAATTTGAAAAATCCTAATTTAATTTGGTGACTTTCTTCAATATTTACCCAATTGCAAATTTTGGACCAAATTAAAAAGATCCTAGTCCCCACAAAATGTGCACCAGCAAATATTCAGGTAGCCAGCAAGTTTAGACCCTTATTTGAAATTGATTTCACCACTTCAAACTCGAAACATAATCCATGCTAAGCTTTTTTTTTTTTTTTTTGGGAGAACATGACTTTATTTCAGGTCATTATTTGAAACTTTTTCTAAATTTTATATGAAAATTATGGTTTCTTCCACTGAGAGAGTCGACTCTATTCAGAATTGATCACAAAGCAAAATAAAGTGCTTATTTGAACATTTCTCAGTAGACATTGGAAACCATGTCTCATGTGCATCGAGTAAAATTTCATTTCAAAGGTGGAAAACGATACCACAAGAATTAAAATTTTATTTCTCTTTTATGCTAGTGTTGTAAGTTTTCTCTCATAAAAATTCATAAAATTAAGAAAAATGAAAGAAGAAAAAACGGTTTGGTTTGACATCAAATTGATACCACAAGAATGGTTTGGTTCGATTCGGTTCGATTCAATTCATAACTGAAATACGGTGGGGTTTAATTTCACTTTTCTTCAAACTGTATTTATGTTGGTTGGTTTGATTTGATGCCCAAACTGCACCGTGCCTACCACTAGGTTTTTGGCACTTACTAACATCTTGCTGGAGAAAACACCCGATGAGGTTTTAAGAATGATAAAATAATCTGTCTACAGGTGTACAGGTGTACTTACATTCTTGTTTGAAAGATGTACAGGTGTTCTGCAGATCACGTCCTAGTCGAGTTCATCAAAACATGGAGTGCTTTGCCACCATCAAAGGTGGACAATATGTTATGCTCAAGAGCATCTAAAGGCTGGATGGACTTCAATTAAAAATGAACAAGTTTAATTGAACGAGAAGTTCGTGGATACTTGGATGGATCATGGAAAAGCGAACAGCTACGTAGAGCTAGAGTTGCAAATATGCTCGAAAGGATGAGAGGATAGTAGGTGAATAACCATGTTACAATGTTTGACGTGGAAAGACTGGATGTAGAGCCAGTAGAGATAGCTCCTTACATCAACAGAGTAGAGGATAAGTCTTGTGCTTCTATTACTTATATAAGAAGATTTGAATCAATTTAAAATTCAAATAAGAGGTAAAGTTGAGTTTCAAGGTCTGGAGTTCAATCACCAAAAGTTCCGAAGTTGAATCAGAGCAGTTTACCATTTTTGTGCAAGCAGCTACAGGGTCGGACACTGGACAGAGGCAAAACATCCCATTTAGGGAAACCTCACTTTCGTCGGTGAGAAGAGTCTACAAGCCGGCGGTCGTGCTTTCCCGTCTAATGTCTCTTTGACCACCTCGAGAACTATACAATGGCTACATTGAAGTTTGGAAGTCTACAAAAAGGATTCAAAGCTTGCTGAAGGATACTAGAGGAATTGCGAAAGTCTTTTGCTCTCTTATTCCTCTCGTATTCACAAAGTGTAACCGCTTGTATTTGTAATTCTCTCAAAAGTGCTTTATTGCTTGTTGTAATCAATGATCAGAAAGTATGAAGAAAGAGTGCGCTATAGGTGTTTGCATTTTAGAAGAGCTACTTATTTATCTAGAGTCAAAGTAACACCTTGTACTCTTATACTTATGATTCTAGCTTGATTCATGGCTATTTGTCTAGGAAAAGGATGTATGCTTAATTATAATAAAAACCCTTATATATTTTTTGCAACATCTTCTCTCTCTCTTTTACTTATCTATATGATAGAAGCATTAGCCCTCGTCACCATAAATTTCTTAACCTTGTCTCTACTGTGTATTTACTTCTAGACTATATTTGTAATTGCATATGCAATATTTCTTCCCTCCTTCACTCCTAAGCCATCAAATGGGCAGGCCGGTTGGGACGAGACAGGTTTGGGTTAGGTCAAAATAGGTCAGACAATTTTGACCTATTTATATTACATATAAATATGATAATTCATGCTTGACCTATTTTGTGTATGATTTGCTCTATATTACTAAAAACACATCCATATTCAATTTAACTTATGAAAATCTGTACCCATTTTTTAGCCCACTTTTAAGCTCTTCATGCGTATGTGTTACTTGGATTAAAATTTTATATCAAACAAAAGTGAATTAGCACAATAAAAAAAATTACTGGTAAATAAAGAGAAAGAATGAATAAAATTATAAAAATCGGGATTAAAAAGGAAAGAAAATGAAAGGAAAAAATTCAAAAATCTTTAAAAATTGCGATAATTGTATTATTTAAATCTTCAATAAAAAGAAAAATCAACGGATCCCTATCCTGAACATCAAACTCGGGTTGGGTCTTTGGCTGCATTTGGTTCAGTCTTGGGAATGAGCCTTGAGGAAATACAAATATATTTGACCTAAAGGGCTATGAGGAAATGCAAATTGCGTTTAGTAAAAAATTCTTTGCAAAGCTACTTTGACATAAAGGGCATTTGGCATATCTTTTTTCATAAAGGGCTTTTGGATTTTATTTTTCTTTTTTATTAAAAAATATTAAACTCTTTGCTGATTCTAGTGAAGGTAGAGGTAATTTTGGAACAATGAGAGGTAAAATCAAAAAACTAAAAATGATAATAGTTCAAAAAAAAAAAAATAGTTTCAACATTTGACTAAATGTTGAAGGCCTAAAACTGGTCCCTATCAACATTGGGCTTTTAGCTTTCTCAAGATCAATATTTGACTGGAAACCTCTTAGACAGGCTTGCCAAACACCCCAACATCCCCCCAAGGGGTCTTGAAGGCTGAAAGCCCTTTTGGAAAGGTTGAACCAAATGCACCATTTATCATCTATCTCCTCTAGCTTTGAGAAGTGCATGACTTCGATCAAATGTAAAAAAAAAAAAAAAAATAGGTCTTGGCTAAAATAACCATCAATAGTAAAGTCGATTTACCATATTGCCATCTCTTGTTATTTGCCGTGCATTCGTCCATTCATCTACATTTTCCAGAGGAAAATGAAATATGAAATTTGTTATGTGGCATTCCGACTCTTTTTTTCTTCCTTGATTGGAAATATGAAAATGAGATAAGAAAAAATCGTATATGTTAACGAGCAAGAGGGAAAGAGGGAGGGAGTTCATGTGAATTGGGCCTAGGCAAACTACGAGCCTATCAACACTCATATTTATTTCAAGCTTTATCATTCTATACCTATTTATAATTCATTTGCTGAATATTATGATCTATATAACGACCCAACCCATCATATATGTGTTAAAGAGAGGTCAATGACCCATTTTGATGGCTTTACTCCCATTGACCCATTTTGATGGCTTTACTCCCTCCTCCCTCTGCAATGGCATATTAAATAGTGTTAAAATCATCCACTTCACTTACCCAAACTAAATGCTTTTCTCAATGCAGGTTCTGAGGAACAATAAAAGATTATTGGTCGGGGCAAAGTAGAACCAACAATTTGATCGATTCTAGAACCTAGAATGGAAATGATCGAAAGAGTTCCTCATCGGTTGCAAGAACTTGACCAGCTCCATGGGGAACTAGGCTAGATCCATACCAATTAGGCTATTCAACTCTTGGGTTGAAGAGTCTCGTTGGCACACCTCGTCCGTTTAGTTATAAAAGGGCAGCACTATTTTTACTTTCTATATGACTAAATCTACCCTATTTATACTAAAAAGATAGAATAGCCCTCAATCATTCAATTCTAAAGTGATGGCCTCATTCCTTATTTTTTTTTCTATTTTTCTTTTTCTATTTAGGATGCAGTTGCCATAATTAACCATTTCATGTATTTCGTTTTTCAGTGTATTCTTAGATATTTCTATAACATTTTATATCTTTGTGTAAAAGTCTCTATCCATGAGTAACAAAGAAAGACAAGTAAGAAG
Source organism: Eucalyptus decipiens (assembly GCA_014182575.1). NCBI lineage: Eukaryota > Viridiplantae > Streptophyta > Magnoliopsida > Myrtales > Myrtaceae > Eucalyptus > Eucalyptus decipiens. Next base: position 40,561,665 of record CM024613.1, on the reverse strand, counting down.
CTCAAATGTCTCTTTTCTTCATAGCTCATATGATAACTTATGTATCATTTGTTTTTCTTACCTCAAAAGCTCACTTTCTTGGTGAATTTTTTTATTTTTAATTTCATTGGTCTGAAATATATATCAAGTCCCTTTACTAAATATATTAAAGAATTTTTTTCTTTACCATAGGCAAGATACTTTTACACAAAGTGTGTAAAACGTTATCAAAGTATCTTGGATTGCACTAAAATATTATGAACGATAAGACATCTCGACATCTTTTTATAAACACTATGTAGATGATATTCATTTTTGTTTATCCAAAATAATGAGATGTCATTGGCATTTTATAAAAATTCTTATTTTATGTAATGTTTTGATTTAATTAAATTTCATCTTTGAAGTTTCTTGAAATATATTTTTTTCAACTAAACTAATTTTTATGGAAGTAAAATCTAACAATTAAAAAATATAGTGCCATTTAATATACATGGACATTTTTGTCTTTTTGGTAACTAAATCCTACATAAAAACAGAAAAAAAAAAATTTTTGGTAATTAAATCCTACATAGAAACAGAAAAAAATAACAAAAAGAAAAGTACATAAGTTCGGGGCCATCACTAAATTGTAATTGAATGATTAAAGGCAATTTTAATTTTTTGGTAAAAATTGAGTGAATTTAGTCAAAAAATGTGTGGAAATAGCGCCGCCCTTACAAAATCATTGGTTTCTTGTGCTGATTAACATAAAGATGTTTGTAACTTCTAGAATTGAACACCAATTTTTTTCTTTAATGCTGGTTTGATTAGTATCTACATAAGTATGTATACCAAAGTTTCATTTGATCTTCTCCTTTGGGAAGCATCCGTGCTCTCAAGCGCTCATTAGAACCTTTTCAAATGTTTAAGTGCTATGCCACTTTGTTTACAAATTGTATAGCAATGATAGGACAAAATGTACATAAGTGCAATGTTTCGATAGTAAATGATTACCCAAGAATCCATAGAAGGCCCGATGCTCTCAACATAGAACAAAGCAAATACAAACAAACACGGGGAAATGACGCAATAAATGTTATAATTTTCATATGGTACTCATTCGAGTGCCATAACTTTTTCAATCACTTTAGTGATATTACTTATGTAAGGCACTCACTTGATTATCATAACTTTTTTCCCGACCACTTGAATGATATAACTTTTTAAAAAGTTCACCACAAGTGACGTTCCACGTCATATTTCTCACTTTGATGGGCACTCAGATGATCCATTCAACGTTCTATTACCCAAGTAATCGTTTTTTAGAAGTTATGGCACTCAAGAGGTCGAAAAAGAAGTTATGGTAACTAAGTGAGCGACATACGAAAGTTATGATACTTGTTGTGTCATTATCCTTGTGAATGAGTAATTGTGATAATGACATTAGTAATAAAACCGAACAATAGTGGAACTTTCTTCTCGTCATTTTACTAAAGAAAGTTACATGAAGGCATTATGTACCCAAATTAAACGCAAACAATCCAAGCGATTCATGATGAGACCACTTTTAATTAACAAAAGTCAAATTAGTGTATAAAAATATTCCAAGGCACGACCGTTCCTTATATGACCAATTTATCGAGATGGTCTCGTTGCTGCATTAGATTTGTCACATGCTATGGGTGTCTAATTACGAAGTAAGAAGCATTAGCGTCTGAAAATGTTTTAAAGACAAGAAACACCATCCACTATCTCGTCTATAAGACATACCGATCAAAATTATAAGTAAGCACATATGGAAAACAAATTGACATTATCTCTCAAAACTTGCCATTCTTTTCATTATATCTCGGGGGAAAACTTGGAACAGCACTATAATGACAATTTGTTGCAAGAGATTATTCCTCTAATGGGAACTCTGTCCTTGAATGGATTTGGATGCCTTTCCTTGAGTCCGTTGATTGATCGACATCCACAAGCTCCGTCGAAGGTCCTCCATTGACACCTTCATTTGGTTGAGCTCTTCCAGGTTGAGCTCTTCAACGGGAGCTTCCCACCATGCGTCATTGCCTTTTCCTTCGGTCAATTGCTTCAACACTTTGTTTCGTGCCTCCTCAACTTTGATTTGATTGATGAGCTCATCGTACTGTTGATTGAGCTCATTAATCCTGGCTTGACGATTAGACTCAACCAAGGCAGAAGACCCATCAATGGGTGGAGGGTTTCGGTTGAGGAACTGATTGGCGACTGTATCTATGGATGGATGAGCAAAAGAAAATGGATTTCCGGAAGGAGACAGTACTACTACTCCCACCTCTGCTCTACAGAGGGTTACAAGCTCACTTGCTATTTTATAGATACTGGATCTACGCTTTGAAAACGAAATAAGCCTTCTCTCCTCATTTTCAATTCGTTTCATCTCAATTCTTTGATGCTCTCTTGTCTGTTTTCCTGCCATAATCAAAGAAAGTAATCTAAGGCAATTGGAAACAAGTAAAGTTGTGATATTGGTAGAGAGAAAATGCACGTATTTATATGCACATATGAATGTCAAATTGAGAATGAAAATCTCTTCTGTCATCTCCTTCCATGAGACAAATTCAAAAATTCCAAGGTTATCTTATGGTATGTTCGATTTTGTTAATATGTATCAAGACTTTCTTTGTATTTCCTTTTAAATTAATGGTTTTCCAATTAAATTGCTCAATTATATTGTGTCTCGCCATAATTCCCTTTGAAGAATTCTCTAGATTGAGTAAATTATAATGAAATAGACAGACCAAAGTTTGTATTTTGAGTATGCCATTCAAATATGATCTCCGCAGGCATCATAAAATTGGGCATAACATTAATTGGGAAATTTTTTGGAAAATACAAGATTTAACACCGACTATTTTGTTTAATTCATTGTTTGATATTTTTAGGGTTAAATATAAAATTGGGCTTAAAGATACTGAATATCTGTTAAAAGCAAGATCTGGAAAGACTTCAGGTTGAACGTAGGTATCTGGAGTAACTTTTTCAAATGTAAAAATAACAATTTAATTTGACAATAAAAACGAAACTAAATGGCTAGTTGAAATAAAAATTATGATTTAAAAGCATATTTTTGCCTTACTTGGGGACTATGTTTTTAAAAACATATCTGTTTTATTATTATTATTATTATTATTATTATTATTATTATTATTTCCTTTTTGGCCTTTTCCGTTTCCTCTCTTAGAACACACGCACACGAGCTCTCCTCTGCAAATTTCATTGTTTCTTCTTTCATTCTTTCCTCTTTCCTTTTGCGCAGACCGTTCCACTCATAATACAATTTTTTTTACTCACGGTGGACAACATCTTGTACTCTTTTCATGAGTAACGAAGAAAGACAAGTAAAAAGCTCAAATGTCTCTTTTCTTCATAGCTCATATGATAACTTATGTATCATTTGTTTTTCTTACCTCAAAAAGCTCACTTTCTTGGTGAATTTTTTATTTTTAATTTCATTGGTCTAAAATATATATCAAGTCCCTTTACTAAATATATTAAAGAATTTATTTATTTTTCTTTACCATAGGCAAGATACTTTTACACAAAGCATGTAAACGTTATCAAAGTATCTTGGATTGCACTAAAAATATCATGAACGATAAGACATCTCAATATCTTTTTATGAACACTATGTAGATGATATTCATTTTTGTTTATCCAAAATACTGAGATGTCATTGGCATTTTATAAAAATTCTTATTTTATGCAATGTTTTGATTTAATTAAATTTCATCTTTGAAGTTTTTGAAATTTCCTTTTCGACTAAACTAATTTTTATGGAAGTAAAATTTAACAATTAAAAAAATATATTGCCATTTAATATACATGGAAAATTTTGTCTTTTCGGTAACTAAATCCTACATAAAAACAGAAAAAAACAAACTTTATGGTAATTAAATCCTACATAGAAACAGAAAAAAAAATAACAAAAGGAAAGTACATAAGTTTGGGGCTATCACTTTAAATTGTAATTGAATGATTAAAGGCAATTTTAACTTTTTGGTAAAAATTGAGCGAATTTAGTCAAAAAAATGTGTGGAAATAGCGCCACCCTTACAAAAACACCGATTTCTCACGCTGATTAACATAAAGATGTCTGTAACTTCTAGAATTGAACACCAATTTTTTTCTATAATGCTGGTTTGATTAATATCTGCATAAGTATGAATACCAAAGTTTCATTTGATCTTCTCCTTTGGGAAGCATCCGTGCTCTCAAAGGGTTTTTTTTTTTTATTTTTTTTATCCAATCCCTCAATGAACAATATCATTCCTCGTGGAATTGGTAGTCATAGGATCCTGAATAAGTGACTCAAGCGTTCATTAGAACCTTTTCAAATGTTTAAGTGCTATGCCACTTTGTTTAGAAATTGTATAGCAGTGATAGGACAAAATGAACATAAGTGCAATGTTTCGACAGTAAATGATTATCCACGAATCCATAGAAGGCCCGATGCTCTGAACATAGAACAAAGCAAATACAAACAAACAAGGGGGAAATGACGCAATAAATGTTATAATTTTCATATGGTACTCATTCGAGTGCTATAACTTTTTTTTTTCAATCATTTGAATGATAGTACTTATGTAAGGCACTCACTTGATTATCATAACTTTTTTCTCGACCACTTGAGTGCTATAAGTTTTTAAAAATGTTCAGCACAGGTGACATTCCCGTCAGATTTCTCTCACTTCGATGGGCACTCAAATGATCCGTTCAAAGTTCTATTACTCAAGTAATCGTTTTTTAGAAGTTATGGCACTCAAGAGTCGAAGAAGAAGTTGTGGTACCAAAGTGAGCAACATATGAAAGTTATGATATTTGTTGTGTCCTTATCCCTACAAATAAGTAATTGTGATACTAACATTAGTAATAAAACCGAACAGCAGTGGAACTTTCTTCTCTTGTCATTTTACTAAAGAAAGTTACATGAAGGCATTACATACCCAAATTAAGCGCGAACAATCCAAGCGATTCATGATGAGACCACTTTTCATTAACAAAAGTCAAATTAGTGTATTAAAGTGTTCCAAGGCATGACCGTTCCTTATTTGACCAATTTATCGAGAAAATCTTGTTGCTGCATTAGATTTGTCACATGCTATGGGCGTCTAATTGCGAAGTAAGCGCGTCTAAAAATGTTTTAAAGACAAGAAACACCATCCACTATCTCGTCTATGAGACATACCGATCAAAATTATAAGTAAGCACATATGGAAAACAAATTGACATTATCTCTCAAAACTTGCCCATTCTTTTCATTATATCTCGGGGGAAAACTTGGAACAGCACTATAATGACAATTTGTTGCAAGAGATTATTCCTCTAATCGGAACTCTATCCTTGAATGGATTTTGATGCCTTTCCTCGAGTCCGTTGATTGATCGACATCCACAAGCTCCGTCGAAGGTCCTCCATTGGCACCTTCATTTGGTTGAGCTCTTCCAGGTTGAGCTCTTCAACGGGAGCTTCCACCATGCGTCATTGCCTTTTCCTTCGGTCAATTGCTTCAACACTTTGTTTCGTGCCTCCTCAACTTTGATTTGATTGATGAGCTCATCGTACTGTTGATTGAGCTCATTAATACGGGCTTGACGATTAGACTCAACCAAGGCAGAAGACCCATCAATGGGTGGAGGGTTTCGGTTGAGGAACTGATTGGCGACTGTATCTATGGATGGATGAGCAAAAGAAAATGGATTTCCGGAAGGAGACAGTACTACTACTCCTACCTCTGCTCTACAGAGGGTTACAAGCTCACTTGCTATTTTATAGATACTGGATCTACGCTTTGAAAACGAAATAAGCCTTCTCTCCTCATTTTCAATTCGTTTCATCTCAGTTCTTTGATGCCCTCTTGTCTGTTTTCCTGCCATAATCAAAGAAAGTAATCTAAGGCAATTGGAAACAAGTAAAGTTGTGATATTGGTAGAGAGAAAATGCACGTATTTATATGCATATATGAATGTCAAATTGAGTAGATAATCTCTTCTGTCATCTCCTTCCATGAGACAAATTTAAAAATCCAAGGTTATCTTATGGCATGTTCGATTTTGTTAATATGTATCCAGACTTTCTTTGTATTTCCTTTTAAATTAATGGTTTTCCAATTAAATTGCTCAATTGTATTGTGTCTCGCCATAATTCCCTTTGAAGAATTCTCTAGATTGAGTAAATTATAATGAAATAGACAGACCAAAGTTTGTATTTTGAGTATGCCATTCAAATATGATCTCTGCAGGCATCATAAAATTGGGCATAACATTAATTGGGAAATTTTTTGGAAAATACAAGATTTAATACCGACTATTTTGTTTAATTCATTGTTTGATATTTTTAGGGTTAAATATAAAATTGGGCTTAAAGATACTGAATATCTATTAAAAGTAAGATGCGGAAAGACTTCGGGTTGAACGTAGGTATACGGAGTAACTTTTTCAAATGTAAAAATAACAATTTAATTTGACAATAAAAACGAAACTAAAAGGCTAGTTGAAATAAAAATTTGGGAAAATCTCAAATAAGGATCTGAAGTAGAGCCATTTTCTCAAAAAGGGACCTAAAGTAGACATTTTCTCAAATAAGGACCTGAGTGGCTAACTTACTTTCAATTAAGGACCTAAACTTCTAATTTTATTCATAGCTAGGGGTACTTTTGTCCAAGAATATTGTTGTTTATTTTTTGTCTCTCTCTTTCTTCTTTTTTCTTTCTTCGTCTTTCTCACTCTCTACATCACCTCCATTGTCATCCCCTCCATCGCTCTTTGTGTCATCTTGTTGTATGACCAAGATTGGGTTTTCTTTAACATGAGCCATTACAACGTAGTCTAACTTGTTGAAAATTTTAAATTTCGCTCCTCAAAATGGTTTGTAAACAATTCCACGAAGTTGAAATGAGCCTTGAAAAATAAGTTCTTTTTATTCCAACATTCATCGCAAATTCTGATCTCAAAGCCATAATATGAATATGCTTTTGTTGAGACTCAACTTCTTGTCCAACTCCCAAGCTATGCAACTAATCCCTTTGGCGACGTATTTCTCTCGCCTCGAGAGTGCATCAAACTCCACTTATTCCAAGCCTTCCGCTAACCCAACAATTGCAATTTTTTGTGCCATTTTCGGTCCTACTTGCCAACAATAGACTAGCAATATCCAAGCATCACCAGATCGTCTTGTTTGACTAACTTATGCCTCTATTCAATTAACACTCGGTGATCAACAATTTCACGCCAAAGAACAATTTTGTTGCAGCTGGAGACTATTTCAACCTCGGCAAGAGTTTGCCTCATCAATTTCAATTTTGGGTTTGCCTCTCTTGTGTAAATTCAATCTTTCAAAGATCCCCCTTCCCCTTTGCAATGCCAATGGCTCCTTTCAATAATCCCTAATCACCCACTCACGCTCTTGCCATTCTCATTAACACAGCTCTTCTCCTCAATTGATACCCCATCTTGAGATTGATCATTACTCATATTTGACATCATTAACGTTAGAAATTGCTGTACTTCGTTGCCCCATTGCTGCCATTGACAAGTCCTATTCGAGCTATTGACCTCATCGACCGCTACCCCTGATAGAAAATTCAACATCATCGTTGTTAGATGGAGGTCAATTTGAGCTTTAGGTTGAGCACAAGCGAGCCATGATTTGATGCATCTTGTGGAACTGAGGATTTTAGCATCCGAGAAGGCGGCCAGTAGCAAATAACTCCAATTTGACTTATTGTCATGAGGACCAACTACGTGATGACATGAAGCTCATGAGGTCACTGGTAGGGGCCTGATTATGGTGTTAAAGAAGGAGGAAATGTAGACCGAAGGAGGAGGTGTGAGGAAGATGAAAAAAAGAAAAAATTAAAGAAAAAAATGTTCTTGGACAAAACTACCCCAAGCTGTAAATAAGATTGAAAGTTTGGATCCTTATTTGATACAAAATTAGCCACTTTGGGTCCTTATTTGACACAGTGTCCACTTTGGGTCCTTTTTTGAGAAAATGAACCTACTTGCCCTTATTTGAGATTTTCCCTAAAAATTACGATTTAAAAGCATATTTTTGCATTACTTGGGGACTATGTTTTTAAAAGCATATCTGTTTTATTATTATTATTATTATTATTATTATTATTATTATTATTATTATTATTATTATTATTATTATTATTATTATTATTATTATTATTATTATTATTATTATTATTATTATTATTATTTCCTTTTTGGCCTTTTCCGTTTCCTCTCTTAGAACACACGCACACGAGCTCTCCTCTGCAAATTTCATTGTTTCTTCTTTCATTCTTTCACTCTTTCCTTTTGCACAGACCGTTCCACTCATAATACAATTTTTTTTTTTTACTCACGGTGGACAACATCTTGTACTCTTTTCATGAGTAACGAAGAAAGACAAGTAAAAGCTCAAATGTCTCTTTTCTTCATAGCTCATATGATAACTTATGTATCATTTGTTTTTCTTACCTCAAAAGCTTACTTTCTTGGTGAATTTTTTATTTTTAATTTCATTGGTCTAAAATATATATCAAGTCCCTTTACTAAATATATTAAAGAATTTATTTATTTTTCTTTACCATAGGCAAGATACTTTTACACAAAGCATGTAAATGTTATCAAAGTATCTTGGATTGCACTAAAAATATTATGAACGATAAGACATCTCAATATCTTTTTATGAACACTATGTAGATGATATTCATTTTTGTTTATCCAAAATAATGAGATGTCATTGGCATTTTATAAAAATTCTTATTTTATGCAATGTTTTGATTTAATTAAATTTCATCTTTGAAGTTTCTTGAAATTTCTTTTTTTCGACAAAACTAATTTTTATGGAAGTAAAATTTAACAATTAAAAAAATATATTGCCATTTAATATACATGGAAATTTTTGTCTTTTTGGTAACTAAATCCTACATAAAAACAGAAAAAAAAAACTTTATGGTAATTAAATCCTACATAGAAACAGAAAAAAAAATAACAAAAAGGAAAGTACATAAGTTTGGGGCTATCACTTTAAATTGTAATTGAATGATTAAAGGCAATTTTAACTTTTTGGTAAAAATTGAGCGAATTTAGTCAAAAAAAATGTGTGGAAATAGCGCCACCCTTACAAAAACACCGGTTTCTCACGCTGATTAACATAAAGATGTCTGTAACTTCTAGAATTGAACACCAATTTTTTTCTATAATGCTGGTTTGATTAATATCTGCATAAGTATGGATAACAAAGTTTCATTTGATCTTCTCCTTTGGGAAGCATCCGTGCTCTCAAAGGGGTTTTTTTTTTTTTTTTTTTATCCAATCCCTCAATGAACAATATCATTCCTCGTGGAATTGGTAGTCATAGGATCCTGAATAAGTGACTCAAGCGTTCATTAGAACCTTTTCAAATGTTTAAGTGCTATGCCACTTTGTTTAGAAATTGTATAGCAGTGATAGGACAAAATGAACATAAGTGCAATGTTTCGACAGTAAATGATTATCCACGAATCCATAGAAGGCCCGATGCTCTCAACATAGAACAAACAAATACAAACAAACAAGGAGGATATGACACAATAAATGTTATAATTTTCATATGGTACTCATTCGAGTGCTATAACTTTTTTTTTTTCAATCATTTGAGTGATAGTACTTATGTAAGGCACTCACTTGATTATCATAACTTTTTTCTCGACCACTTGAGTGCTATAAGTTTTTAAAAATGTTCACCACAAGTGACATTCCCGTCAGATTTCTCTCACTTCGATGGGCACTCAAATGATCCATTCAAAGTTCTATTACTCAAGTAATCGTTTTTTAGAAGCTATGGTACTTAAGTGAGCAACATACGAAAGTTATGATACTTGTTGTGTCATTATCCCTATAAATGAGTAATTGTGATAATGACATTAGTAATAAAACCGAACAACGGTGGAACTTTCTTCTCGTCATTTTACTAAAGAAAGTTACATGAAGGCATTATGTACCCAAATTAAGCGCAAACAATCCAAGCGATTCATGATGAGACCACTTTTAATTAACAAAAGTCAAATTAGTGTATTAAAGTGTTCCAAGGCACGACCGTTCCTTATATGACCAATTTATCGAGATGGTCTCGTTGCTGCATTAGATTTGTCACATGCTATGGGAGTCTAATTACGAAGTAAGCATTAGCGTCTGAAAATGTTTTAAAGACAAGAAACACCGTCCACGATCTCATCTACGAGACATACCAATCAAAATTATCAGTAAGCACATATGGAAAACAAATTGACATTATCTCTCAAAACTTGCCCATTCTTTTCATTATATCTGGAGGGAAAACTTGGAACAGCACTATAATGACAATTTGTTGCAAGAGATTATTCCTCTAATCGGAACTCTATCCTTGAATGGATTTTGATGCCTTTCCTCGAGTCCGTTGATTGATCGACATCCACAAGCTCCGTCGAAGGTCCTCCATTCGCACCTTCATTTGGTTGAGCTCTTCCAGGTTGAGCTCTTCAACGGGAGCTTCCCACCATGCGTCATTGCCTTTTCCTTCGGTCAATTGCTTCAACACTTTGTTTCGTGCCTCCTCAACTTTGATTTGATTGATGAGCTCATCGTACTGTTGATTGAGCTCATTAATCCTGGCTTGACGATTAGACTCAACCAAGGCAGAAGACCCATCAATGGGTGGAGGGTTTCGGTTGAGGAACTGATTGGCGACTGTATCTATGGATGGATGAGCAAAAGAAAATGGATTTCCGGAAGGAGACAGTACTACTACTCCCACCTCTGCTCTACAGAGGGTTACAAGCTCACTTGCTATTTTATAGATACTGGATCTACGCTTTGAAAACGAAATAAGCCTTCTCTCCTCATTTTCAATTCGTTTCATCTCAGTTCTTTGATGCCCTCTTGTCTGTTTTCCTGCCATAATCAAAGAAAGTAATCTAAGGCAATTGGAAACAAGTAAAGTTGTGATATTGGTAGAGAGAAAATGCACGTATTTATATGCACATATGAATGTCAAATTGAGAATGAAATTCTCTTCTGTCATCTCCTTCCATGAGACAAATTCAAAAATTCCAAGGTTATCTTATGGTATGTTCGATTTTGTTAATATGTATCAAGACTTTCTTTGTATTTCCTTTTAAATTAATGGTTTTCCAATTAAATTGCTCAATTATATTGTTTCTCGCCATAATTCCCTTTGAAGAATTCTCTAGATTGAGTAAATTATAATGAAATAGACAGACCAAAGTTTTTATTTTGAGTATGCCATTCAAATATGATCTCCACAGGCATCATAAAATTGGGCATAACATGAATTGGGAAAAGTTTTGGAAAATACAAGATTTAATACTGACAATTTTTTTTTAATTCATTGTTTGATATTTTTAGGGTTAAATATAAAATTGGGTTTAAAGATACTGAATATCTGTTAAAAGTAAGATCTGGAAAGACTTCAGGTTGGAACGTAGGTATTTGGAGTAACATTTTCAAATGTAAAAGTAACAACTTAATTTGACAATAAAAACGAAACTAAATGGCTAGTTGAAATAAAAATTATGATTTAAAAGCATTGTTGCATTACTTGGGGACAATGTTTTTTAACAGTAAACTTATGATGCATTTGGTAACGTTTTGGGGAACAATTTTTGAACATAAATAGTTTTTTTTTTTTTTTTTTGGTTTCAGTGGAACAATTTTTGAATATAAGAACGTGTTTGGTAACTACAAAAATTTCTACTTCAGGAACAAAAACGTGTTTGGTAAACTTATATATATATATATTTTTAATTTTTTAATATTTTTATATGAATGTTATGACATTTGTCATAAGTGCTATGCCAAATTGAATTTTCAGCACTTCGTTGAATATTTTCAAAAAGTTATAGCATTTGAGTAAATATTATACGAATGTTATGACATTTGTGGTGTTTTTATCCCTGCTATGCCACTTCATATACGAGATTTCAACTGTAAATGGTCCCTGAGAATTCATAGAAGGATCAGGCTCTTAATATAGACGAAAGAAACACACATAAACAAGAGTAATTGTGTTAATGACATTAACAATAATATCAAATAATGATGGAACTTCCTTTTTCTGCATTTCTAAAACGAAATTACATGAGGAATGCGAAAATGGGATTGAAGTTAGCTAAAAAATTCTGAGGGGTTTCACAATGAGACCACTATCTATAACAAAAGTCATATTAGTGTACTAAAATGTTTCCAAGACACGAGCATTCCAAGTCGGTTAAAGACAGTTATCAAACTGCTCTCACTCTTACGTTAGATCTCAATTCATGCGGGATCTCCGAAATTTTTACCATGTGCCACATTGGAAAATTCATTCATAATGATCTAAAGATGAGATTTTATTCTAGAAGGGAGTCCCTACTAGCTTACTGGGGCTAACTGGGAGCCGAATGGAATGTGGGAGGACACTCTACTTCTTATGAACCAATGATTCTAAGTATAGGATTTGATTACTCTAATCATTTAACTAGTGTTATTTTGATACCTAAACTTGATTTGTTTGCCTATAAAGTGATTCACGCGAACTAAATGCTCACGCATAAATGTTTGAATTGATCAAGATTATTTCTAAAGTGTGACCTAATCATCAATGAAACTGAAGGAAGTTAAAAACATTAAATACATGTAAAGAAATCAATCACATAAAGAGATGGAGTGATAAAAAAAAACTATAAAGGAAAGAACGAGAGAGTAAACTCGATATGAGTGGGACAAAGAATATTACATATTACGCGGCCTTGTTATTGAGCTCTAGACATGATCCCATGAGCTAAAATTAAAACCTAGAATGGCAAAAAGTAAATTGCAAAAAAGTAACTCGATACAAGTCAGGCAAAATATATACACAAATGTTGAGCCTGGGACACGAACCTCGTGAGCTAATTACCAAAATTTAAAACGAAGTCTAATTTCAACTAAAATGAATTACCTGCCAAAAATCTCAATAAACGACATTAAAGCGAGATCTAATAAGCAACACCAAAAGCAATCCCAATATCAATGCAAATGAGATTTATTTTCTCTTTCTAATTTACCATTATTATTTTTCTTATCTTTCTATTTTTATCTTGTTTTCATAGGATCTATCTTCAATTCATTTACCCCAAACATCATGAAATATAACTTTCTAAATTATGTAATCATGAACTAAAGGAAGTTCAATCAAACCAATTCCTAAAACTTAACTACCTATCTTTTCTTTTTGGTTGAATAACTACTTAATCGAAACGTGCATTTTCTAGTTCTCTTTTAATTTTATTATTATTATTATTATTATTATTATTATTATTATTATTATTATTATTATTATTATTATTATTTCCTTTTTGGCCTTTTCCGTTTCCTCTTTAGAACACACGCACACGGGCTCTACTCTGCAAATTTCATTGTTTCTTCTTTCATTCTTTCACTCTTTCCTTTTGCACAGACCGTTCCACTCATAATACAATTTTTTTTTTATAATACAATTTTTTTTTACTCACGGTGGACAACATCTTGTACTCTTATATACAGAGTTCCACGTGCAATGAAATCGAGCAAAGCAGCGCGAAGGATTCACGTGTATCTAAGCTGGATTCTACAAACTTCAATCACTCAGTTTCGATTGAACTCGGCACATGCAACATCAAATTCAACTCGATCGTATACGGGGAATTCATGACTAGATCCAGCAATGCACAGTATATAATTCGTTAGTATGAATGCAGATAAGAATCAAAGTGACTACTGGTTCGCTCTTTAAAGGAAGGATGTCGAGCTCGAGCGAGAGTTGTTTAAGTGCAACAAACAAACAAATCAGAGGAGGACAATAATCTTAGTCAGATATAAGACTAGGACGCTCGTTGATGCGACTCTTCGAACATGCAGCATGCATTTCAATCAAAGCATTCAAGTGCAATTAAACTGAACAAACTCATAACCAAATCATCATAACAATGTCATAGCATTTATTAGATACTTGTGACACGGCCGATTATTGTACTAGTGAACTTGAGAGCTCGCCGTTCCACATTTAAAGTGATAGGATATTTAAATATTAAATCATGATTACATCTAAAAGTTTAAACTTTTAAAGCAGTTGGTAGGTCTCATAAATCACATATAGTATCAGAGTAGGTGATCTTGAATTTAGATCTTTCCAAATCCCATTTACCTCCCTAATTAAATATGTCCACATTTAGAACAAGTTGAAAGACCAGACTAAAATGAGGGGAAGTGATAGAATATTTAAATATTAAACCGCGTCGTCATCCAAAAGTATAAATTTTTAAAATAATTAACAGTAGTCCCATAAATCTCACATAGTAAAATAGGGTGAAGATGTCTACCTCGAGGAATCGTTATGCAAGATACAAACGACAATCGGATTTTAGAAATCTATTGCCAGAGAGGATAACTCCTTGAACTAAAGCCGTCGGAAGGAGAGGAATCCCGATTCCAGCGCTTCAACCATGATGTCCAGAATATAGAGTATAACAAAGTGTTTGGCTCGGTGTGGGGAAGAGGCGAATGGCGACTGGCGACTGGCGACGGCTTGGCGGTGGCTACGTTGTCTGGAGAACGACGGCTGATTAGAATCGTGAACGAACTCCCTGAAAATCGATTTTAAAGGGAAATATTTTCTGTGTGGTGCTCTGGGTGAATTTTTTTCCTCTTGTGACCGAGCGTAAAGCAGTGGACTCAGTTGATGGGCTTGGCATGGGCTGTCCGATTGAATGGTAGGCCGACATGAACTGGGTTGATGTGTTGAAGTCTATTGGGGGCCGCTGAAGGTATCCTATTTGGACTCTCTTTCCCTCTCTTTTCTCTTCTCCTTTATTTATTTATTTCCTTTTATTGTTATTACTATTATTTATATATATTTTAGATTTTTTAAAATAAAAATGTATACTTGATTTTGTCAACAAAAATTTGGACAAAGAAATGACACGAAATAGGAATGGAACTTCCTTTTTGTTATTTTCATAAAGAAATTTACGTGAGGAACGCAATAGCATAACTAAAGTAACCGCAAATAATCTAAGGAGTTTCACCATCAAGGTTGGGTCTGGCAAGAAAAGACCATGGACAGTTGGTGTGGTGACACAAGATAGAGACCATGGGTGATGAAATCCCAAGTTGGCAATTGATGATGGTTGTTGTGTGTAGTTTCAGGTGCATCATAATGATGTGAAGATCCTTAGACATATTTGGCTTGTCAAATCAATAATTAAAAAAAGTATGTAAGAACAATGTTTTGTACATTTTGTAAATATGGATGATGTATATGTATTATTGGGAGCGCACATCAAGAGCCCGATACCTTCATTTGGTGAATGCCAAGAAGAAATTCAAGATTTAGCATGTTAATATATCTAGTTGGGTCCACATTCCCTTAGAAGGTTAGACCAATTACTTATTAATTGCTCCAAATTTCATCAATTCTCCAATGTATAACTTTTTTCTAACACAACTCATATGTGCATCTTAATAATTTTCCCCTCACATGTGAGCTCTGTGTTAGGTCTAACTCTCCTTTAATTTAGGTATCCTTCTGCATCATTTGAATCTTTGACGCCCACTCTCATCATTGGGCACCATTCACCAAATTCATTTTCTTGAGATATTCACCAAACCTTGAAACAACTTAGGTGTCCACCAATCAATCATCAGCTCTAATACCATTTTATTAGGAGCGCACATTAAAAGCCTAGTATCTTCATTCCTAGATCGTCAAGAAGAAGCCCAAATCCAAGCTGTCAATGTTTCTAATTGGATCCACCTTTACTAAAAAAAATTTAAATTATTGAATTATGGGTCGATTAAGATAATTACTTGCTCCAAACTATATCAATTTTCCATATGTGCATCTTGACAACTTCTCCATCACATGTGAGCTCCATGTTAGGCCCAATTTTCCTTTAATTCAAGTATCCTTCTCCATCAATTGAATCATTAAAACCCATTTTCATCATTGGGCACCATCCAACAAATATCTTTGCTTGAGATGTTCACCAAACACCGAAACAAATTGGGTGTCCACCAATCAACTATCAGCTCTAATATCATTTTGTTGGGAGTACGCTTTAGAAGCCCAATATTTTCATTCCTAGATTGTCAAGAAGAAGCTCAAATCCAAGTTATCAATATATTTAGTTGGATCCACTTCTACTAAAAAAAATTAAATTATTAAGTTATGGATCAATTATGATGTATTAATTATTACAAACCACAATGATTTTTCCAATGTGAGACTTTTTTAATTGGATTTGCCATTTAATATTTTACCAGAATTGACATATAAGAATGATGTTAATTGCTAAAGCTAGAGAAACGCATCTACAATTGCATTAAAATTATAAATGGTTCAAACATATATGTTATGACACGAAGACTGTGTGGTCTTTTTTTTTTTTAATTGTCTCCCTTCTATGTATATGTGTCGATGCTCATGTGGATTGAACCACAAGTCTGGTACTCTCCGACCCCAACCCCCCTACCCCTTTACCAGCGGTTGCATACCTGTCCACTGTATGAGCGCTATATATATTAGATGGGCCGGTGATGCCCATCTTACATTTTCAGATGATAAATAGTTTCCCCTCGCTAAAATGACGCAATTAATTTTCCATTTTTTTATTTGACAAATGAATAAATATATTGAGATAGTGGAGAATGGCGATTACTGGTAATTTCCATTTGTAGACATCAAATGACAAAAGTAACCATATGAATTATGTATATATCAATTGAACTTATTTTCATAATTTGATTTCTAGGTAATTTTACTTTTAAGAGATTACAAGAGGAATCTCTCCCTTAAAATTTCTTTTAGAAGTATATAGATTGAACTTTCTGAGTCTGGGCAGATCTTTCATGCTCGTCGGGCCTATGCCGCCTCCAATCAGGCCAGGCCTATACATTATACACAGCCATGTTAGGTTATAGGGCACTCCATGGGCCGAATCAATAATCTCGTGTGACTCGGCCCAAAATTATTCACCTTTCTTACTTATTGCATGGCCATGGAAGACTTGAAGCGACGATTACCAGCATAGAGTCACTAAGCAAAGATAAAATCGTCTATGTATGATATACATTGCGTGGGGGATATTGATTTAGTATCATCCATTCAATCATAGAAGTAAAGTATTATCATTTGTTGAGATTTTTTAGATTATTTTTATTGAGATACTTGATTGGATGTATAACATTACGTCAGCATGTCACATGATATAAGCGTTACACATTAGATTTTTTCAAGAAAAAGAATGTTTTATAAATTATAATGAAATTACCTTTCACTTAGAGCCGTAGGCGAGGCAAAAGGTTTAAACTTTGATGTGTACTTCTCAGGCAGTATTCAGTTTCAAAAGCCAATGGGACTTCCACATTTCACCACCATTCACCAATTATGATTTAAACATTGCACGTTGCACCTATTATGATTTTATGCTTTATGATTTAGACATCGCACTTTCACAACCATAACGGGATTCAAATTTAATTTTTTGTTTATCCACTATATTAATATGTAATATAAACTATTAGTCTCAAGATATATTTAAAAGGAGAAAAAAGGGCTAAAAAGTAAATGATGTAAGAGAATTCACTGATTTTTTTTTTGTTACACTCAAAAAGTTAGAAGCAAATTTGGTCCTTCTGTTGTTCTTTCTTGATTATTGGTCAAGAAATAAGTATAAATAAAACACTATGCTTTTCACTCCCATAATCCATAAGCATAAGAAAATTCTGATTTTTTTCCCTAGTGGTTTAGTAAGCAAGAGGCTCTGGTACTACACATAGAAGTTTTCATTGAGTGCTCGCTAGTATGCCAATACCTAAAGATTTGACTTCAGAAATGAAGGACAAACTACTCTAAGTGGTCAGAATTTCAAAAAAATAAAGCAATCACATTGCACCATCCTTGTACGTAACCGTGCACCCGAGGCACTTGACATTGCGCTTAATCTGGAGCTAAACACCAATCTCTCACGCCAAAGAGCTCGCCGGCTTTGGCCTATACTTGCCCAAATCCCAAGAAATGGGCTGCCTCGTACACCGTTGTGATGGGTTGGTAGCCTGTGTACATGTGATAACCTCAAGGAGATGAAGGAAAATGGGAAGCTCCCTCACCACACCACACGTATTCTGTTGCTGCAGCAGAAAAGTACATTGTTAGTCATGGCTTGAGACTGAGTGGCACTATTGATATTTGCATCTGTAAAATAATCTTCAGGCTTGTAACATTGAGTTGATAAAGATAAATTACTGCGAAAATAGTAATTGTGAGGGATTGCGACCAGATTTTTGTGATGGTAGAGTAACAATTTGAATGTCACAGGAGGCAGTGTGAGAGTTTCGGACAAACTATGGGTTATTTGGTTGATGATCTTATTACCATCCATCTTGACTGATGTTTCGTTTCCATTTCTCAGACCACTTAAAGGCAAAAAACAAGTAAAACAGATAGCACCAAGTCAAATCCTAGCAATCAATCTAATATCATGTCACTAGACCTAGTTTTCAGCTTGGACACATTGTAATTGTTCAATCACCAGTGAAGTTATCATTCACCTTGCACAAAGAGGAAAGTCCCGTCGTCCATGACGCACACCCCCTTTGCTTGATAGACCATCGGCTGAGTTTTGTTGTCCAACTAGGGGATTTAGTGCACAAAGCTTCAATCTTTCCCTTTAGAGGGTCGGTGGACTTGGCTACATCCTTGTTCAGGTTCATAAACCTACCAATAATTTACTTGCAGAGCTATCGCAACCGGTGTTACGGCTGCGTTTTACTTACTTTCATGACTTGGTCAATCCATGGGACACTAGCTTGTCCTATATTATTTTTCTTTATTTGTAAGAAATATTCCGAGAGTAAGCACTGTTAATAAAAAAAAATGTCAATTTACTGCACTAAAGTGCTCAAAGATATGACCGTTCCAAATGCGTTCATGACAAACTTGTCGAACTGCACTAGCTTCTGCGTTAAATTTGTCAAATGCTTTGTTAGTCTAATTATGAGTTAAACATTAGCGTATGAAAATGTGTTCAAACTTGAAACACCATACATCATCTCTTGTGTTATATTGTGTCTCAAGTTAGAGCCCGTTAGATTAATGCGCATGAGTCTGGCCGAATAACAAAGTTCAGGAGAGACTCTGTCATGTCTTCGAATTTTCTTCCGGCATTAATCCCATCTCTTCATGCGTACGTGTGGAATGAAGAAGCCAAAGAAAGCTGCATGGGGGTTTTAAATTCTTCAAGCATGCAAGCAATGTCAGAGAAGAGAGATTTTCGGCCAGCAAAGTCTTTAAAGAGAGATTGTCTTCTGCCGAAAGAGGAAGTCCACAATCTTCCACATTAAATAAAGGACCCACCACCTGCTGCAAGTGCATGAAGAAGACGCATGAAGAAGACTTCTTTTACGCATGCCTCTCTCCGATACAAGAAATTTGAAGACTGCAGCCCACCTCTTTTCACGGATCAATGGCACACGTTTCTGACTATTATCCCTCATCTCTGCCGCCTCATTAAATGCTTGCCCATGCACATGCATGATCTGCATGCATACCTACAAATATGGTGGGCGTTCGGTGCCGATTGCGGTTTATCTTGTGGGCGCTTGCGCTGCAGCATTTAATGAGGCCATTTATTTCTCATTTGTTTTGTCTTGTTCTCTGCCGTTCTCCCTATGTAAGGAGAAGACGTCTGAAGATGCGAGACAGAGAGCAAACAGAAAAGAGCTCGAGAGAGAGCGAGGAGAAACGAGCTCGAGAGAGAGTGAGAGCTTGAGCTCAGAGAGGGTTTGTGCAGAAGTCGAGTCTAGTGAGTGAGTTGAGTTGTTAAACACCGTGGGTGTCGGGTATAAAGTAGGGCTGGGAAACACTTGAGTGCATGTGTGTGATTGTAATCCTGTAATTCTCCGATTTATAGTGGATTGATTTGCTGGCTCTCCCCGTGGACGTAGGTTCCGATATTCGGACCGAACCACGTAAATTTCCGGTGTCCTTTTTTTTCTTTTATTGTTCCTCGTTTTATTTCGATCGATTTCTATAGCTCCCGACATAATTGCAAAATATACGATCCGCTTCCGTTGCGACGCCGATTAACAACATCTTGTGTATGAAAGATATCAACTAAATTATAAATGAGCACATGTGAAAACAAATTGACATTATCACTCGAAACTTGTCCATACTTATTATAATATCTCAGGGGGAAAAATTGGAGCAGTACCATAATGCGAATTTGTCGCAGAGGGATTATTTCTCTAATTTGAACCTTGATTTTGAACGGATGTGGATGCCTCACCTCGAATACGTTGATTGATCAACCTTTGCAAGCTCAGCTGAAGGTCCTCCATTCGCACCCTCATCTGGTTGAGGTCTTCCAGGTTGCTCTCTTCAACGGGAGCTTCCCACCATGCCTCATCATTTTTTTCGTTCAGTCAATAGCTTCAACACGTTGGCTCGCCCCTTCTCAACTTTGGTTTGATTAATAAGCTCATCGTGCTGTTAATTGAGCTCATTAATCCGGACTTAAGACCTATCATTGGGCGGAGGGTTTCGGTTGAGGAACCGATTGGCAACTACATCCTTGGATGGATGAGCAGAAGGAAAGGGGTTTCCAGCAGGAGAGAGTACTACTACTCTCACCTGTGCACCACAGAGCATTACAAGCTCACTGCCCTTTTTGTAGATACCAGCTTTGAGAATGTAATAAACCTCTTATCCTCATTTTCAACTTGTTTAATCTCTATTCTTTGACACCCTCTTGTCTGTCTTCCTACCATAATCAACAAAAGTAATTTAAGACAATACTAAACAAGTAAAGTTGTGATACTAGCTAATGCAGAGGTAATAGGGAGAAAATGAGTGTATTTATGCACGGATATGAACGTTAAATTTAGTATGAGCCATTGTAGGATCTCTTCTGGTTGTTACCTTCCAAAATGGACGAAACAATTGTAGGATTATTGACACTGTGGATATGAGTTTCTTAATCAGGATTTTGATATTGATGAATATTACAATTATGTATGAAAATCAAGATGACTCTGTTGTGTACAAATAAACATATGTAGCGGAAAATGATAAAGTAGATTTTCCTTTTAACTATTTCGGCATGCTTTCAATAAATTTTTGGGATAAGTATTCCAGAAATCCTAAAACTTGTCACAAAAGTGCATTTCAGTCCTACAACTTGCAAAAAGTGCATTTCAGTCCTACAACTTGTCAAAATGTTACAAACGAGTCCTAAAATCGACGCCGTCCAATTTCTTAACGGAAAAAGCTGACGTGGCCCCCGCGTCGCTTTTTTTTTTTTAATCGTTTCTCTCTCCTCTCGTCGTGAATAGTTTAAAAAAAAAAGCCACGCATGCAGAACGACATCGTCTCCTCCTTTCTCCTTCGCCACGACGCCGTCTCCTCCTTTCTCCTTCACCACGACGTCGTCTCCTCCTCCCACCTCTGTCTGTACTTCTTCTTTCTCTATTCCGAGTGTCTCCTAAGTCCCAAATTGAATTCGTCCAAACCCTAAGCCCCAAATCGATCTTGTCCGAACCCCAAACCCCAAATCGAATTCGTCCCAAACCCTAAGCCCCAAATCGATCTCGTCCGAACCCTAAGCCCCAAATCCAATTTGACAATCTGCAGTTATCTTGCGATTTGGGTCCTCATCGACCTCGAGTTCGACGCTCGTCGTGAGTTCATGTTCTTTCCTTCCTTTGACGATTACGCGTTCGTGCGAAGATCTCGCTTGCGGGAGTCTCGACATCTCAGCGGCGAAGTGATTGGCGTCGGGGACGACGACAAGTCAACGACGGTGATGGCGACTCCTCCTCACACAGGTATCGCTCTCTGTATTATAGCATTTTATTGTTTTCCATTCTCCAATACTAGTGACAAATTAGAACATTGATGCAGAAGTAAGTTATTGTTGTCTATTCATCCAATGCATATGAAAAAAAATATGTTTTTTGGAGATTAAAAACATCTCCTAAATCTCTCAAGGAAACACATTGCATTATGCAGAAGTTATTAATATGAAGACATTATGAATGAATCATAATATAACTAATATACTTCTATTAGGTTCCTATAATACAAAGCCCAGAAGAATGAGGGCGGCAACATCTGCATCAAGTAGCGTAACTCCTAATGAGGTCAACTCGGAGCCAACATGTTACTGTGGCCTTCAATCGCCAATTCTTATGGCAAAGACAAAGAAAAACGCAGGAAGAAGGTTCCATGGATGTGCTAAGTTTGATAGTCCAAGTTACTGCAACTTCTTCATGTGGGTGGATCCAAAGATACCAAATCATGTGAGGGACATGATAGTTGACCTCCTTGAAAGAAATCAAACATTGTTTGAATCAAGCCAATCGAGGGGTGACGGAGTCGAGGTGAGCTCATTACTAGCTGAAATGAAGACTGAAAAGGCGAAAAATAGACGTTTAAAGGAGGAGCTTGCACAAGTAAAGAAAGGGAAAATGATATATCAATCAGCATTCATTCTATGTATGTGTTATATCGCTGTATTGGTTATATATAATGTGAAAGTTGGTGGGAAATTTCTAAGTCTTCCATATTACTTTTTATCTGAGTTTGTAAATTTGAACACTAGTTGTGGATAATTGAGATGGGAATGAAATCTAATGTGAGTTTGTAGTTTGCAAGACCGGTTGTTTGCCATGCGAGAAATTACTATCATATTGCAAAATGTTGCTTGATTTGTCTGCTTGTCAATAGCATTACATGAGCTATTGCCACCTGAATAAATTTGGAACTTAAAAAAATGGTGACAACTCCCTTATTATGCAATCGAGATTGTTAATTGGTGATTTTTTCATTATTTTAATAACGAGCTTACCTCAAATGGAATGTGTAAAAAATCAAGTGAAATCAAAGCAAATACTACAATACCAAAGTTACCTAATCAAATTTTCCATGAATCATCCAATGCGGGCCACTGAGAGCACGTAGAGCAAAACCCCATCATATAAAATGAAAAATTAACAATAAGAGGTGGTGGTATCGGTTACCATTAATGCCCCCGAGGAATTCGAGAAAAATGTATGGGAAAGAAGATGACAAAAGTATTGGAAGAATGAAAATTCTGCATGGCCAATTTCAGTAATTACCTATTAACAATTTCAAAGAGTAATCACTTTCATGCATTATCCAAACCAAAACCAAGCATCCCACATAACTTGTTGAAACACGATTCATTGACAAATCAATATGCTTACATTTTCAGTGCACAAAAGGTTCTGTTCAACAAAATATGCACTTTTAGTGCAGAAAAGGTTCTATGCACAAACGCTACATGTCTTATACAAAAAACCAGCTAATAATTGATATACATTCACCTAACAACACCAATTTCAGCAGACATATCAATCCAATATGATGGTCTCCGGTGGTCCAAAGAGGTTGAGCCTTCACTTGATTCCGAATTCCGGCGCTTTTCCTTATATATGGTCTCGCAGCGATAGGCTTTGGAGGAGTTGTTATAGCCTGAGATGACTGAGCCTGACGTTGTAATAGTGGCTTTGGCTTCATCGCAACATGCTTTCGAGGAGGTAATGTTGCGCGAGATGATTGAGATTGGGAACTTGCCTTGGGTTGTGATGGTGCATTTCGCTTTAAACCAAGATACTTCTGAGCTATTGTAGCTTGAGATTACTGAGCTTGAGAACTGGCCTGAGGTTGTGATAGTGTCGTTGGCTTCATTGTAACGTGCTTTGGAGGAGCTACTGTTGCATGATATGACTGACGTTATGAAGTGACCTTGGGTTGTAATAGTGGCTTCAGCGTCGCCGCAATTTGTTTTCGAAGAGCTGCTGATATATAATATGATTGAGGTTATGCACTGACTTGGGAATGCACCTTTGCAAGTGACGTAGCTTTTGTGACTACCCCTTTCTCCGGTAGGTTAACGATTCTTGCACCAATTGTATTAGGCTACATAAGAATGATATCTTTTTAGCTTAAGGAGATAAGTAATTGCTATTATAAAAATTTAAAAATATTACTCACCTTGCGGATATGAAGGTTTGTCATAGGATTTGCGTCAATACCCAACCCTATCATTTTTAGCCTCTTGGCTTGTGATTCTCTCTGTATCATGCAATTTTCAGTGGTAGGTCTTTTAAATTGAAATAATAGAAAATTCATTCAACATGAGAACGTAGTCACAATACATGTATTCTTGGGGATTGAGGTATTACTCACCAGAATTTTTTCACGTCTATGCTTAGCCATTATATTGGCCGGTGCACTGCCTTCCCGTTGATACGAACAAACTTCACCAAAAGCATTGGCTCCACCACTACATCCTCTAACATCAGCACTAGCATGAGCAGAAGCAGTGGCACTACATTCTCTTACATTTGCACGAGCACTACATTCTCTTACATCTGCACTAGCCTGAGCAGAAGCATTAACATGCCCACTATTGTCTCCTATTGAATTGGCATTTGCGAACATTGGCATGGCTTTCGATCCTCCTTCAGCTACACTTGTCGTTGCTTTAGTTTTAGCCTGAATATATATTCAAAATTACTAAATTGGAATCTCGATATACAAAACTTACAATAATGGTTAGATGACAACTTACTTGTCTTTTTCCGAGTCTTGGACCAGTGGAATTAGCTTGAGATTGAGCATAAGCTTCAGCTGTACTTGCACTGGCATGAGCACTGGATGTACATACATTGACCTGAACATTGGATGTACGTACATTGGCCCCAGCATTGGATGTACATACATTGGCCCCAACATTCGCTTGAGAAGCACATATTAAGTATTGATTAACAACATGTTAAAGTGACATGCTCAGCATTAAGATGATAAGTTAGTTGAGGAAATACCTTTTTTAAAGGACATCCCTTGCAGTTGTGTCCAATTTGTTTGCAAGCAAAACAACTCATTTGCTTACCCTCTTTAGTCATTCTATCACCTCTTACAAGCTCAATCGGTTGCTTTCTTCTACTCCTTTTTGGCCTACCAGACATGTTCTTCATTGGTGGGGGTTGAGGAGCTTCTTTATTGGTTTTATTCCAAAATTTCTGTCCTCTCACTGTAGGCATCATGAATTGATAAGCACTTTGATACTTTTCCTTGTTGAAGCACTCGGCTAGATAGTCGGTCGGATCATTTCTCTTATGGTGTATTGCACAAATGGCATGGCAACATGGAATTCCACTGACTTCCCAAGCTCTACAAGAACAAGTTTATAAATTCAAATCAACAACATATTTGTCACCACCTTCTGTAATCTCATATCCTTCACTTCCATTCCATATCAAATGGCAATACTTACTAGCAGATGTATTCTCATGTAACTTACGCATAATCCTTGGACCGTAATTTCTAGCCCACCTAGCACATCCATCCCTCTGAGTATGCATTCTATTCATAACCATGATTCTAATATCCTCCAGCATACTCACAATGGCCTTGCACCTAGCTTCCACACACCTGCCATTGAACGCTTCACTCAGATTATTATCAACGACATCACATTTAATGTCGGTGTCAAAGAAGGCTTTGCACAAGTGTTTTGGCTCAATACGGAATAAGTCATCATGACCTTCCCGAGTCAGTTCCTTCAACCTCTGCCTATGCATCTCGAAATCAGACATATTGTTGCTCTTGACACATCTCCAAAATTGCCTCAAAGAATCGTTTTCCTTTGTATTTTTGACCCCGGTTGGAATAAATGTGCCTTGCACACATCCTATGCTCGCATTTGGTATGAGTTCAGCTACAGATTGGACAAGACCCTGACAATTACCGAAAAAAAGAAAATATATATGAAAACAGAAAGAAAAACATTGTAATGTCACAATCAATTTACAAATGAAAACAGAAAAAAAAAAACATACCTTTTGTTGATCACTTATCAACGCCCATCCGTCACCATTACACATATCGAGGTCTGATTTCAACAATTCGATAAACCAAGTCCATGTGTCCTTATTCTTGATTCTTACCACTGCCCATGCCACTGGATACATTTGATTGTTGCCATCCCTTCCGACGGCACATAACAACTCACCCTTGATCAAACCCCTCAAAAAACATCCATCTAATCCAATGATCTTCCTAAATCCAGCCAAAAAACCTTTTTTTGCAGGCATCAAAGCAAATGTAAACCCTATCAAATACTGGTAGAGAATTTGGCAATGGCCTTTCAACTTTGAATTTAAAAGTGCTTGAAGAGCTTGCAGTGTAAAGCTCTCCCAAGTAGTTGTGCATCTGTGCATATTCCTTCTTGTAATTGCCTTGCAGTTCCTTCAATACTTTCAACTTTGTTCTCCTACACTGACTGAAAGTGACATTTACTCCAAGTTGTTCTCTAACTAATTTCTTTAACTCAGGTGCTTTGATTTTAGGCATTGCAGAAATGAGAATCATGAAGTGCTTAGCTAAATAAGTGCTAGACACTCTCTTATTCTCGAAAGTGATACCGCATATATGCTGATTTACATACCTTCTCAAATGAAATGACCCAGTCTTGCAATCAAGAGCACCATAGATCATCCAGTTACAATTGTTCTGGCCACACTTGGCTCTTACAACACTTTTTGTGTTCTTAGTGTATTTGATTGCTCTTTGCTCGATCCACGAATACTTCAAAATTGCATTCTTGAACTCGTTGCATCCTCAAATGTCATGCCAACAATAAATTCTGGATTTGCACCACTTTGATCATATGATGGGAACCTACTCCTCCTCCTTGAAATAACATCAACCTCTTCACCACCCTCATAATTTAAAATTGATTGAAGACTGTCTTTCTCATCTAAATCAGCATACTCTGTTTCGTACCCAGAATCATCTAATGATTGAGCCTCATCCACAATCGGTGGTTGGGAAGTAGTAGTTGCCTCACTATAATTTAAAACTTGGAGCCTATGTCTTGCTGAAAATTCAATTAATTTTTTCCTTGCTTCAGCCAGTTCAAAGTCGTCGTCATCACTCGACTGTTCCATATCCACCACATTATGTGCATCATCATCCTCTTCCTCATCTAGATCCTTATTGGCAACTTTAGCCCGATTCCCGTCATCATCAGTATTCCTAATCACATTAGACATACCTCCAGTTTCCATCTCAACACCCCCATCTCAGCTCCTGCCTTTTCATTATCAACATGCTCAACATATAGCGTAATATTTTCAGAGCACAGATGATGATAAAATAGATCCATCACATCAGCGTTGTCCCATTAATACCTAAGAGTTACTCCATCTACAAGAGTCTTACTTCCAGGAACTCTGTAAAAGAGTTTCTCTACTCTACACACACCCAAAGCCTCAATAGCTTTAATTATACTAGACAGTGAAGACTTACTTAAACTTATTTCAGCAACATCAGCCCTTCCACCTTTGTATTCCAATGGTGGGCCAACTTTAAATTTACCTCTATAGCGAACAGTGACATAAACTTTGTTTTCGGCCATTGGACCTACAAGGAAACAGAAACAAAAAGTAGAGCACTTTCAATCATCAAATTATTGAAGCAATGTTCAAAATTGAATATATTTTTATAAAAGACTAACAATCAATACAGAAACAACAAATTAGCATAATCCGTTTTACAACCACAATGCAACTACATGATCAATAGTGAGAGCAATGTTCTAATTTGTTGCAATGTTATAATTTATCGCAAGAATTGGGAAATGCAAAACAACTATAACGCAGAGAGTAAAACGCCGCTATAATGTAGAGAGTAAAACACATTTGCAAAAAAAAAAAAAATGGTAATATTATTATGACATACCCAAATGCTGTAATGTAGAGAGTGATACCTGCATGAGGAGTCACCATCGCGGTCCCTGATGCCACTCCCTCCGCCGTTGAGACGCCAAGTTGCCCACTAGACATATCTTTGCACGAACTCGCAATCATCAAAGAAGAGAACATAAATTTGATGTGTGTCAAACTTGAGCTCTCTGAACTCCAAATAATGAAGAAATGAGGACGCTAACTGACATCGTTTTACATAATGCAGAGATTAAAACACCTTTGCAAAACAAAAAAAAATCGTAGCATTACCATGAGATACTCAAATGTTATAATGCAAAGAGCGATACCTGCGTGAGGAGGAGTTGCCATTGTCTTCGTTGACCCTGTCGTCGTCCCCAACGCCAATCGCTTCACTGCTGAGATTTCCAGACTCCCGCAAAGTGGTCTTCACATGAACTCGCAATCGTCAAAGGAAGGAAAGAACACAAACTCACGATGAGCGTCAAACTCGAGGTCGATGAGGACCCAAATCGTAAGAGAACCGCAAATCATCAAATTTGGCGCTTAGGGTTCGGACGAATTCGATTTAGGGCTTAGGGTACGGATGAATTCGATTTGGGGCTTAGGGTTCGGACGAGTTCGATTTGGGGCTTAAGGGATACTTGGAAAGCGAAAAAATACGTAGAGATGGAGAGGGGAGGGAGAACACGATGGTGAAGAAGACGTACAGACGGAGGGGAGGGGGAGACGACGTCGTGGCGAAGGAGAAAGGAGGAGACGGCGTCGTTATGCATGCGTGGCTTTTTTTTTTTTTAAACTATTCGCAACGGAGGAGAGAGAAACAATTAAAAAAAGCCACGCGGGGGCCATGTTAGCTTTTTCCGTTAAGAAATTGGACGGCGTCGATTTTAGGACTCTTTTGTAACATTTTGACAAGTTGTAGGACTGAAATGCACTTTTGTGACAAGTTTTAGAACTTATGGAACACTTATCCCTAAATTTTTTTATGTGCATTCAATGTTGTCCATTATTTTATCAGGTCAAGTATATGGTGCCATAACTTCCGTACGACACTCACTTGAGTATCATAATATATATATAACTTTTTTTTCGTTACTTAAATACCACAAAATTTAAAATATCAATTACTTAAGTGCCAAAGTGGTGATTTGTCTTATGACTTGGATGCTGGCTATTCTACATGGTTTTGCTAGTGCTAACATGGATATTTTTTTAATAATTTATTTATTTTTATTTTCCTTTTTTGGTCATTGCTAGTGAGGGTCGCCCCCAATGGTGACCCTCAACGGCTATGAAGGCCTCAACTAGACTGGGCCTTCGTGGCCTCGCTTGCATCTAGTGAGGTTGCAATGGCCTCGCCCAAGGCCTTCACAACCACATTGACTGAGGACAAGGCCTTCATAGGCGTTGAAAAAAAAAAAATTAAAACTTAAAAACATTTTAAAAAATTCACATAAAATGATTTGTTGGAAATGTCACTTAAATGATCAATTCTACTTTGATGTCACACTTAAGTGAGTAAAAAAAAATAAATTATAGCACTCAAGTAAGCTTTGTACAAAAGTTGTAACATTCCCGTTATACTTATCCCTTATTCCATCCATCCAGCTCTGGAAAATTTAAAACAAAATGAATTATGCAATTGATTTTGGCAACATTTGAAAAATAAAAGCCCCCGTGAAATTATAAGTTCAATTTATATTCGAGTTCTTAGTTAGAAATAGATCTTAAGTATAATATAACTAACTCACCAGCTCTACGGAAATGGATATTTGTGGGACTACGTACTCCTTTAAAGTAAAATAAAAAATAAAAAATTGGATTATCATAGGCTGGAGATGTTTCAATAAAATAGCACCGTTACCAAATAAATTTATTTTTCTCAGAGAAGAAGTCATAGTAACATTAAGCATTATCATGTCCTTTAACTGGATTTCTTCAATGATATTTGACGATGGATTTAAGCACTATAATAATTAAATCATTAAACAGAAGAAAAATGTCGAGAGCAAAGATTTGAATGGTACTTTTCTATGATGCAACATCTTTTAATGAGAAATTCAAATGGAGTCAAAGGTTTGATCGGCGTATTAATAAGCATTCTTAAAATAAGATAAATGTTATTTGCTCTGATGGAAAAGACATGTCAGGGCAATATGGAAAGTGTTAAAAAAATCCTAAATTTTTTGTATTTATGTCAATTTAATGCCAATTTAATCATAAACATTTTTTACTTGGTGCCAATTCGGTCCAGTCTGGCTAATTTTGGCAAGATTTTGCTGACTAGGCACTGTTCGGTTAATGTGGCACAATTGGCATTGCGTATACAACTTTTAATAATATTTTAATATTTTTGAATTTTTTATTTTCTTTTATTTTCTTGTTTTCTTTTTTCCTTCACCTCCTCCTTCCTCTAGCCAGTTGCTAGACGTCGGCAATCGGCCAAAGGCGACGACCGACAAGTTTGACCTTGACCTCGTTAGCCTCTAGGAAGCCTCGCCAGTAGCCATGAGGGCGGCCTCGCATGGAGCGGCAATGGTCGCCCTTGTCGGATTTGGCTAGGGTCAGCCTTGCCGACCATGGGCGAGGCTCGACCTCACTAGATTTAGCAAGGTTGAGCCTCGGCCAACCTCTGGCGAGACCTTGGCTGCAAGGGCGGCCTTGCGTTGGGCTAGTGAGGCTTGACCTTGTTGGATTTGGTGAGGTCGAGCGTCACCCATGGCCAATGAGGCTTGACCCTTGCTAGATCCAATGAGGCTTCCTAGAGGTCGGCCGTCGCCTTTGGCGTCGCCGAGGTCCGGCAACCAAGGCGAAGGAAGGAGGAGGAGAAGGAAAAAGAAAAAGAAAAAGAAAATTTAAATTTAAATTTAAAAAATAAAAGATAAAAAAATAATTAAAAGTTGTACACGTCGGCGCTAATTGTGTCACGTTAATCGGCCGGCACCCAATCAGCAGAATCTAGCCAAAATTAGCCGGAAATGACCTAAGTTGCATCAATTGAAAATGTTTAGGACTAAATTGACATCATAAAAAGGTTCAGGACTAAATTAGCACAAATGCAAAAAGTTTATGACTTTTTTCACACTTTTCCCAGGTAATATAATAAGTCTAATAATCCTTCTTTTCTAGTCTTTAACTACAAGTAATATATTATAATAGCTAGTTGTTGGGGGTATCTATGAGATTAGCGATAAAATTGAGTGATAAAATACAATTACCTCAATAAGATATTCCTTTGAAAACCAAAAAGAAAAATTTTTTGGAGGGGGAAATCCAGAGCAATTATCTTCCCTTCTTTCTTCACTCATAGTTCTAGCTTTCTTCATAAGTAATCACACAATACATGGGAAAAATGTTGTTGTCCTTATGCTTTGGAAAAACTTCACAATTGATTTTATACAGTTCATGAACTGTGAGTTTTTCACTTGATTCGAGGTGGAATATGTTTGGCGCTCTGCTTTTGCATCAATCTGTTTCATTTTATTATTATTATTATTATTATTATTATTATTATTATTATTATTATTATTATTATTATTATTTATTTATTTATTTATTTGAGGTTTTGAGCTCGTGTTGCTTGGGTTCGTGTTGAAAGGGGAATGAGCTCGTGAATGTGGCTTCCGTGGCAATTTCTTACATCTTTCTATTTAGCATGTGTTCATGCGTTTTGATTCGTGGATTGCACGAGTCTGCTTGCTTCGGTTCGGTCTCCACGTCGTTCCAGGTTAATCTTACTGGCAGCTATGCGTTTTGTTCTGTTCCTGATTGATGTTTTTGTCGTTTCATTTCATGGCTACTACCGAAATTCTCTCTTCCCTGAAGCCTCATGTGCCGGGGCTTGCATCAATGTCAGATCCCGAAAACATGGACAGGTTTTATCTGATATTTTTCTCTCTGTGTTTTGTTGAGCAGGGATACTTTAGAGTGAAGAAGTAAGATTCTCAATGGTCAGCTTCTAAGTTTAGATTTGCTTGACAGTTGGTAACAAGAAGACAATCGAGTTTTAGAGAGAAATCCAACTTGATAATGTTTCTTGATTCGGTGATGAGTGTTCTGCTAGATGGTTGAGAGGGAGAAGCTCCAGCTTTTTGCAATAAGAATCAGAAGGAATTTCCGAATGGAAATACTTTATGTCCGAGATCGGTTGGATTGCCACCATCATTCACCCTTGGGATGGGTAAGCATCGCCCTCGGGCGAGGCCATAGCGACCTTCACTGGTCTCTTCTAACGATGGCGAGTGGTCGCAGCCACTGGCGAGTTTTATGGCTCTTTATTTTAACTTTGGGTTTTTTAAACTATCCTTTCTTTAGTTTAATTTAAGTAGGATCCGAGAAAGAAAGTAGTACAAAAAATGCCATGTGAATAGAGAAAATAACAAAAAATGCCACACTGGCATTTTGTGGAATTTTTCGTAAGTCAAATTAACGGAAGTAAAGAAACTACTTGATTGTATTAATTCGACAAGTTTTTGGACTTAATTGTAATTTTTAAAAAATTTATGACTTAATTGCATTTTAGCAATAAGTTTTAAGATTTCTAATGCACTTATCTTATTTGTTTTAAATTTTAGAAATAAGTGCACTTGAAGTTTTAACACTTTGTCTGAAAAGTGCTATTGAGTCTTAAAATTTTCAATAATTTTATTTTTTTAATAATTTTATTATTTTTTTTCCTTTTTCTTTTTTTTTTCCTTTCTTTCTCCCCCTTCTTCTTCTTCAAGGTGGCCGGTCGCTGGCCTTAGGATGACCAATGACCGCCCGGATGAGGGCCGGTGACCTCACCGAGCGTCGTCGACCCTCGGCAAGGCCGTGCCTCATCGGTTGAGCCTTGCCGGTAGCTGGGTGAGGCTTGGCCAAGCCTTAGCCGGGGGAGCTACGTCGCCTAGCTCTAGTGAGGCCGAGCTCGCCCAATCATCAGCGAGGCTTGACCTCCCGAGCCATGGCGAGGTCGGCCTCGCCTTGGCTAGGCGACGCCCACCTTGCGGTGCCTCGACAAGGTTGAGCCCCCGCCGGTTGTTGGGCGAGAGCGAGGCTCGTCGGTGGCCGAGGAGGCCAAGCCTCATCGGTGGCTGGGTGAGCCTCCGGCTAGCTCGCTAGGCCTCGTCGGACCTCGCCCGGGCCTAGTGAGCCTCCGGCAAGCTCGCCGACGACGGTAGCAAATGGCAATGGTGGCGGCAACACTTAAAGAACGAGGGAGAGAGAAGAAGAATAAGAAGAAAAAAGAGGAGAAAGAAAAAATAGGTTAGACTTGATTCTAGAATTGTTCTTGGGAACAAAGAATCAACTTTTTTTTTATTCTCAATTCTATTCCAAATCTACTTCCATGAACAAAAAAATAGAAATTTGTTTCCGGAACAAAAGTTTTACAAAACGCATTTCTATTCCAAATTTACTCCCGGGAACACATTTTTATTTTTTTGTTCTCGGAAGTAAATTTGGAACAAAAAAATAGAAACAAATATTGTTTGGCAAATTGCTAAATAGGCCCTCGTGTTCATGATCGTATCCTTAGAAAACCATCATTTGGAACAAAACACGAAGCTTTTTTTGTTTTGCTGCTGAATCTTAGGGTCGGTCCACGTCATGGTTGTACTTGCTAATCATTTTGATCTTGGAATAAAACTATATTTTCTCTTTAGTAATAAGGAGAAATGCCAAAATTGGCATAGAGGCAATAAGGAAAGAAATCCCGATGTCAATTGATAAAATATTCCTCATTAAAATTCATCATTTGTAAACTAGCTATGCAGATCATGTGAAATAGTTTTTTATTAAGTTGAACTTCCTTAGCAAAATAGTTTTATATGAAAGAGTATCTTCTTATTATATGCAATAAGTAGTAAATAACAATTTCAGCATAATCCTTATGTTAGTTGACCACTTAATTCCTTCAAAAGGTCGATATGCTACTTTGATATTTTGTACCATATGTTTAATATGAGTTCTAGGTATTATCTCTTCGAAGCACACACATAACAAATTTCATGTGATGTATTATAGAGTAAAAACATTAAGTATGTGACCATAAACAAATTTCTCAAACTATGAATACAAGAAATAGTCATTACAATTTGTTGTAATCTTCAAATCTTAAAAATGTCTTAATCAAAATACAAATTTCAAATTGGCTTGTGTGAGAATGGCGGGGACTGCTTGTGTGATGATTAGAGTTTCGTGGGCAACGTTAATTGATATATAAGTTCAATACTTTTTTTTTCTCTGTCATGAATTAATTCATGCATGCTTAGTTTTTTTTTTTTTTTGGGTCAGAAAAATAGCTTCATTCATTAAACCGGAGGAGTACAACCTACGACTAAAGCATTAGTAACTAAAAGTTCTAATAACAGAGAGGGAGGCGATATGGGCCAGTCTTCAGATAGGGCCCCTATTCTATGAGCCTTTGCGGCCCAGTCCGCTGCACTATTCACTCCCCTTCGGCAGTGAGCAACCCTAGCACAAGAGAAGCTACACAGGAGAGTTGTAGCTTCCTCGAAGATGGATCAAACCTCCCATGGCGGCGAGATAATGTCATTAACTGACTCAACCAAAATCACACTATCCGATTTGATGATCAGTTGATCTTGACGGCGACCAGTTTTCTGCAGATGGAGAAGGGTGATCAGCAGTGCCATGAACTCTGCTTGAAGAGCCGAAGAAACAGCAACAGTCCTGGTAATTCCATTGAGCATTTGACCTCTCTGATCTCTGCAAATGCGGGCTATTGTGCCAATATTGGTGTGTGGCTGAAAAGCCCCATCAATATTCACCTTGAATGTACTGGGATCTGGGGGTCTCCACAAGTCACCAATGTTGATCGCCTAGCACGCTGTGTCTGCAAGATGAGGAAAAGAAAACAGAGCTGATTGAGCTGCTATGAGAGCAGAATCCACAATCTGGCGAGGATCCAACGGTTGTTGGCGGAAAATAAAATGATTCCGCGCCTTCCACGGATACTAGAGAACGTATGTCAAAGTATTTGAGTCGGGTGAGTTCGTTGACTCGATAATGAGTGCTGCTAGCCAATGTTCTATGCTGTGTATAGTTTGTACGTGGATAGGGAGGTGTTGTGCCAGAGTCGACCAAACGGGGGTGGTTATAGGACAGAGCAGAAATAGGTGAGTTGCTGTTTCGAGTATCATGGCAAAGAGAGCAAAATGGGTCTGAGGTTATATGATGATGAAAAAGGTTAGCTTTGGTGGGTAAAGCATTATGGCAGAGAGCCCAAATAAAATATTTAACTTTGGAGGCTATTTTAATTCCCGTAGATGTTTCCACATTGATTGAGGGAAAGGATAAGTATGCGAACCTTGGGCCTGACTTTGGTCTACTGCTGGTTGCCGGAGTGCATGATACCCACTTTTGACTGTATAATCACCATGTGTAGATTTGTCCAAATCAGCTTATCCTTGGTATAAGAGGGGCTGACGTGGATTGTAAGGATCTCCTGCATTGTGTGATGATCATAAAGTCCATTAAGAACATAAATATTCCAATCATTAGTCCGGACATCTAGTAGTTCAGCAACCTTAACAGGTTCATTACGATTTCCTATTGCATGCTTAGTTGAACGCATATGATTGCGTGAATAATTTAAATTGACTGATCTCTCAAATCTTATATTACGTTAACTTAATCTGTTTTGATGGGTTCAGGTCGGAAACTGGGTGGCAACTGGTACATATCAGGCACATTTCATGTTATTGCATATTTTCCTAAGAAATTTCACAACAGAGCAATAAGTTTTAGCGATAATTATTTTGCATATACTTGGTCGGCATGGGAAGCAATGGATTGGCTCGAGGCACGATTGGCTGTTCCTCCATTACAAGATTCACCTTCTGTCTTAGGTTTGTCGAGGCGAACTTGAGCCGCTTGTCTTGGCCCTGCTCTTCATTGCAAGATTCTACTCTTAGTTTTGCCCATAAATGCCCTAGTCCGAATTGGGGATTGAAGAAGAACGTAAACGGTTTGATTTGCCCAAATTAAGCTTTAAATTTGGGGCCAACATGTTGAATAATGTCGTTAAGGGCATTTATTCTGATTTAGAGCACAACGAGCCTCATCAGTCCAAAAAGGATGATAAAATATTCTTACTTTGGATTTCTAGAGTCTCAAATCAACGATGACAATTAAACAATCGTCTTTTTTTTTTTTTTGGACAAAAGTGGCATTTAAATGATTTGTTGAAAAGTTATGGCACAAAAGTAAGTACTATATGAAAATTATGGCACGTCTAATGTCTGTTAAAATTTTTAGAAATGATAATATATTGTTGCGTTGGAATTCTTGCGTCACCAGTGATAACACTTGAGCGATCATTTTTTTTTGACAAAAGTGACATTCAAGTGATCCGGTAAAAAAAAAAATCAACATTAAAATGAGTATCGTATGAAAATTTTGGTACATCTAGTATATTTTAATAATTTCAAGAACACTGTATTGTCTTCATTACTCAAGTAACAACAAATTTATTATTTCAATAATTCGCGATACTAATTTTATATATGATATAGTAATCTTAATAATTTGTGTACATATTATAACATCAGTATTGATAGTCACATCTTTAATTATAACTACTATTTGTATTACAACATACAATTTATATAGTAAAGATATGTAAGATACATGCAAAAAGTTATGCTACACATCATTAACTCGAAAACTAAAAGCAATTTCTCTTGAAACTTTTCTTATAAAAAATTTAAGAATTTCATATTTAAGAAACAAAAAAATTGCCGAATTAGTTTTAAATTTATTGTACGAATGCCAATTTAATTAGAAACCTTTCAATTT
The DNA here is from genome assembly GCA_014182575.1 of Eucalyptus decipiens. Lineage (NCBI taxonomy): Eukaryota > Viridiplantae > Streptophyta > Magnoliopsida > Myrtales > Myrtaceae > Eucalyptus > Eucalyptus decipiens. Next base: position 40,525,078 of record CM024613.1, on the reverse strand, counting down.
GACTAATTTAGTCTTAAACTTTTTACGATTTGCCAATATAGTCATTTTTTGCCTACTAACAATCGCTAACATGGATGCGGGCATCCTATATACCACGATTAACACCGATGTGAACAATATTTTGTATTTTTTGAATTTTGAATTTTGAATTTTTGCTTTTTTATTATCCTTTTTTTTTTTTTTTTTACTTCTTCCTCCACTATATATATAATAGGTTTATGATTTCTTTTTATAATTATCCTTTTAAGAAATTATTATGACAAGATTAGAAGTTTATATAACACATAATTCTTGTGAGCAAATGGCAATAAAATTTTACCAAAGTTTTTATCTAGTAATTATTGGAAAAAGTTTAGAATACATAAAATAATAATAATAATAATTGTTAATATATTGCAAAGGATTAGAAAATTAAAAACAAATGTCTGCAAAGCGTGCAAAAGACTGTCCTTAAGGATAATTCTGCCCCTTGGAGTACGAAACTCGGTGCGTAAGGCTTTAGCGGTTATCTTCCCAAGATACAACCCTCCTCTATACTCCGCACTGAATAGTAGAAGGAAACATAACAATTTTTGTGTATAACCCATGTCACGTCCCGATCCTCGAACACGTGCATATCTCTCACCTTGGTCGATTAAAAACGACATCCTAGGATGCATCGCCGACCCTTTTTATTTTAATACGCATGCGGAAGCATAAGATAATTCCCAGACAATAAAACACTGTGATAGAAAAGTAGAGCTATATTTTTCACATATGAAAACCAGAATCACACTTTTATACAGGGCAAACCACATAGTATGTATTACAATACTATTCACAGAAGTTTGATCTATTATATATTAGTCCACAACTTAGGTTTGCAAACATGATGGGATCTCAGTTCTCATCCGAGTCATATTCAGGATCCTCCTCGAGGTCATCCTCCTCATCTTCTTCATCCTCAAGGTCATCTTCCTACTCCTCTTCTTCAGGTTCGTTCAACAGGTAATCCTTCTCAAGTTCTTCTACCTCTGGCCATTCCCACTCCTGTTCCTCCTCCTATTCCTCCTCTTGCTCGACTATCTCTCCTTCTTTTGGCATGCTCCAGTTGGATCCAGCTGTTGAGTATACGGGTGACTCGATGTGCTCTCAAGCTTCGGGTCCTTTGCGTCCACTACCGATCCATCCTTATGGTTAGCTGTCCCCTTCCCGAATGCTTCCTCTAGGACGAACATAGGTATATCACCTTCTAGCATGGGACCCTCCTTTCGCCCATCATGGTACTCATGGTACCACGATCGATACTTATGGGGTCTTAGGGTGTCTTTTCCTACGTCAACCTAGATGGTCGACTGAAGCAGGACGTACTCCAGTCCTTCAGGATGGGGATGAATCAGGAAGTGAGTCTCTATCTCTATGACTTCCTTTAGAATACCAAAATGCATAGGAGGATGAGGAGGTGGAGGTGTTACCATCTAGGGACCTAGAATGATTATACAATAACCATTGAGACCACGTCTTAGCGAGTTCTACTCCCTAAGACTCGATTAGTAAACCAATATGCTATCCGGGCTGTCTATGCAAACACAAGTCAGAGGACTTACCTTGGCTTCAAATTCCACCTGCAAATTAGCACAGTTCACATAGGCACCCAAGCAATCACAGATTGATATCTCGATCAATCGACCTAGTCGATTACATGTCAATCGGACCATTCACTGGTCATTTCCATCTATACTATACAGTTTCCAGTATAATATACCTAGTCACCAAGTCACGTGCATTCTCTAAGGTGCCATATCACCAATGCGACATATTTAGTCATCGAGCCATGTGCATTCTCTAAAGTGCCATATCACCAAGGTGACGTACTAATCACCGAGCCCCATGCAATCTCTAAGGCGACTTATATGCCAAGGCGATGTACTAATTATTGAGCCACGTGCATTCTCTAAGGCGGTATACCAAATCATCGAGTTACGTGCATACTCTAAGGTGACTTTTTCACCACGGTAACGTACTAACAATCGAACCACGTGCTTTTCTAGGTGATATATAATTAACAATTTATGTGCATTCTCCAAGGCATCCTATACGCCAAAGCGATGTAATAATCGTCAAGCCACGTCACACAAGATTTCTTCTCATCTTTTATCATACCCGATAAAATAGCGTGCATGGGCACATGGTTGGCCTTAGCCAAAATATAATATTTTCATTTTCATAACTCCCACATTTTTTGTAGTCCACCAAAACATTTTTGGCATTATCAACCAATGCCCAGTTATTCCTTTCAATTAATGACCACAATTATTTAATTTAGGAAATAAATCCTAAGTTCACAGATAACTCAATTCAGCACAAAATAAAGCTCAATTAAATAAATGGACTGCACCACGACAATCAGTACAAAATTCCGGTTGTTGGCTATCCCTGTCTAATTTTCAAAAAATAAATAATTAATTAGATAATTTTGAAAGTTAATAAATAAATACTAAAAATCCAATTTAAGCCCGTAATGCCTAATTGGACGCCAGAACAAATCGGGAAAAATCCTGAGATGTATTCAATAAGTAGGAGTACGTCTCTATTTGCTAATTACACGAACCAATTGCCTAATATGCATAATTAAGCCACTAATTTAATTAATCTAAACTAATCTAACTACCTAATCATGCTTAATTAACACTAATCAACCCGTAATCATCATTAGCAAACTAAGCAAGGATTAGTGAGCTAAACTCACTTGTACAAAGCGAAGACCGAAACACCACGACGGCGACGCAACGATGGCCGAACTTGGGTTCGTGATGACACTCACGGGCTTGGACTTGCTTTGCTGGCCCAAGATGGGCTGAAAATGTGTTGAACTTGCTTGGGCCTCGCTGATTTGGGCTTCAAGTTGTGGGCTTACTTTGGACTGGGCTGCTTCTAACCAACTTGGTCTGGGCTTGCGGAGAGTTGGGCTTGAAGATGCCGAACTATGGGCTGTTTGCTGGGCCGTTGGGCTCGTGGGATTTGCTGGCCAAACCGTGGGCTGAGTGCTGGGCCAAAGACACGTGGACAAAGGGAGCAACGAAGGAGAGGAGCTTGGCTGTTTCGGTTGATGTCTTCGATGGATTGTTGGCCTCAATCGGTGGCACTGGCAAAGAGAGAAAGTGAGTGGAAGATGCTGGTTTGCTTGAAGGAAGGAGACAAATGATGGTAGGCTTCGTTGGTAGGGGAGTCAACATGGTGGGGAAACGTTTCTTTGATTGACTGAGCTTGGAGAAAGCTCGGACATGACAGCGGTTGAGGAACTCGATGGAGGCATGCGCTTCTTCGAGCGTGTTGCTGGCAATTTGGCAGAGGGTGAAGAAGAAACGATCGTGGGCATGGGCATTTGGGCTAGCATGCTCGCTCGGTGGAGAAGCAAAACAAAGATGGAGCAGCAGTTGGTCTTCGTCTTCCGTTGGTTCTTGGTGGCGTCGCACAACCAAGAAGGATCGAGAGGAAGTCTCGGACGACAGCAAGGGGGAAGGATGAGGGAGAGAGAGAGATGGAGGAGCCACTTGGTTACATTTTCCACACAAATATCTCCTTTGTCCCCTCATCTTGATCCACAACCATAGCTGTCTCCCACCAGCACAATTTTAGCCTAAAATACCTCTTCTAGAGAGTTGAGTTGGTCCATAAGTCACAACTTATGGGGGCATACGAATTTCTTAACAAAAAGGCTTCAATTGCACATCAATTCTTTCTTGATTCACTTTCATTTGGCCTCCATAATTCAATTGATACCTTAATTATCAAATTGATAATTTTCCTCACCCACACATCCATCTTACATTCCCATTTTGCAATCCAAAACCATCTTCGGCATTTTCTGAACGGAAGCGATCCTACGGTGACTTTTTCTCAAAAAGTCTCAGGTTGCAGAAAAATCTTCTGAGACCGAGTCGATACTCCTATAATTTATTGTGACATGACAGAATTTTCAATTTCTGAAATTGGACTTGAATTGGCGGTTAATTTCCATTCGACGCGTTTTTAGCGTAACCTAGACTACCAGATAGTTTTCAGAACTTTTAAGGGCAAATGACCCGTGGTCGATTTTCTTCAAGCTACTATGAACCCACTCGACTCGATGACGACTCCCGATTGTCGTGAAAATCTTGAGGATTCAATTACGGATACAAAGTACCAAAACGACGGTAAAATCTGATTAATGCCGGTCGACGAGAATTTTCCAATTTAGTAGAGTCACCCACGATGGGCCACACATCTCAGTCAAACAGACCTATCTCTGATCTCAAATTTATTTTTAACTGTGCCGTAATGACCTCTAAAGATAAGCACGGTCAAGAAGCCAATTCCTAGTCGAATTCTCAAGTCTATTTGCTTTAAAGTCCTTAATAGCTTCCTCAGCTAGTCTAGTTATCTTGAGAGTGATCAGTTTTGAGAACAGCCCTATAGGCATGATGAAATGCCCGATTAATTCAGTAAAAAATAGGGTTGGAAATCTGGGATGTCACAACCCAACAAAAATAAAAGGAAAGATATGAGAACATATTATATCTTCGGAGAATGTGATTTGAAATTTAATTTATATTTAAACAAGAAAAAGAGAGTCATTAGGAGATCGTCATAAATCAATTTGGTAATTAAAAAGATGATCGTTATAAAATAATGAAAAGTTTATGAAGTAATAAATAAAAAATTATAAAGCCATTAGACGACCGTTATACGGCAATTAGAAAGCTGTTATATGACCGTTAGAAAGCCGTTACAAAAATGATGACTTTCATGACGATCATGATTTCTAAATATTTCAAAACCGCTGAAATATCCAACAGTAATAAGGAAAAAAAACCAAAATTGGCATAGAGGCAATAAGGAAAGAAAGCCAAAATCATTTGTGTTTAATAAAAGCACCTCTTTAGGATTCATCATTTGTAAACTAGCAATCTAGATAACTAAAATAGTTTTAAGTCGATCTTGTTTATCTAGACAATTTCATACGAGAGAGCATTTTCTCATTGTACACAATAATTAGCAAAGGATAATATAAAATTCAACAAAGGTTCTATGTTAATCAATAATTTATTTTCTTCAAAAAGTCGATACACTACTTTGGTATTATTTACCATATGTTTAAGGTATTTCTATGTAAGATCTCTTTGAAGCACACATGGTAACAAATTTCAATTGACCTATTATTGAATAATCCAAATTAAGTATTTTGGCAATACATAATTCCCAAACAATGAATAGTGAATACAACAAATAGTCATTACAATTTGCTATAATCTTGAAATCCTGATTTTCCAACTTAAGATTTTTTCCCAAATTGTGTTTCCAATGGAGCTTATGTTTGGATTTCTTGCTCAAAATACAAAAACCTTTTTTTCAAAAGCAAATATGGTGAGAAATATAGAGTTGAGCCTTAATAGTAAGAAAACATTTATTTGCTTCTACGTATTGGGAAATCAACCTTTCCACAAAACAATTCTTACTTTACTTGAAAAAAACATATTTTGTGGAAGGTGACAGCTCGAAAATATTATCCCAAAACATCTCATGCTAGATTTGACGTCATTATCCCCTTATAAATAGGTGCTTCCTTTTCATTAAACTCATTCTGAATCTGACATTACTATCATAACTAGACTATCTTGTAATTATCTTAGAATATTGTCTTTAGTCATGGCAGGAAGAAGGACAGCAAGACGTCGAAGAGTTGAGATGAAGCAGGTTGAAAATGAGGAAGATAAGCTCGTCACATTTTCCAAACGTAGATCTGGTATCTACAAAAAAGCAAGCGAACTTGTGACCCTTTGTGGTTCGGAGGTGGGAGTAGCAATATTCTCTCCTAGCGGAAAACCCTATTCTTTTGCTCATCCATCCATCGACTCAATTGCAACCCGATTCCGCAACCGAAATCAGCCGCAAAATGTCGGTGCCGACAACTTGGTGGAGTCCTATCGTAGACTCCGTATTAATGAGCTCAATCAACAACACGATGAGCTCGTCGATCAAATCAATGATGACAAGGCACGGGGTACAACGCTGAAGCAAATGACTGAAGAACGGGACGGTGAGGGATGGTGGGAAGCTCCCATCGAAGAGCTCGGCTTGGAAGAGCTCAAGCAAATGAAGGCACGAATGGTGGAGCTTCGGCGGAATTTGCAGGGTTCAATCACTGTAAGGAATCAAGGAGCTCCATCAAGCGAAGGAGAGACTTCAAATCAGAGAAACAATCCATCAGCAACCATTGCATGAGGATACAACTCACAGCTGTGGCAATAAAGATAGACAAATATGACTGACCATTGCAATTCATTTTCATGTGTACTCATATGGACTTTTAAGCTGTATCTTACCTTGATAAGAGGTTATGGATGATTTTACTACATGTTCTATTTTACTACAAATTTTCGACCCAGATATGACAATAAGAGTGGACAAGTTTTTGGGAAAATGGCGATTTGTTTATTTGTTTGCTTAGTCTTTTTATTTATATTCTATATATGATAGTTATTATGGATAATATTACTACATATCACGTACCTTTAAGACATTTTCTTCCGCTAATAGTTTCAAGTTTTTCAAGTAAGGTCTGGATATATATTTTCTTGGAAAATCTTAACACGCAGAAATTTTCTTTTCTCAATGACAAGTGGCCTACAACGCTTATTTAGGGTCCATTTGTTTTGAAGAAATAGAATAATATGATTTTTTTCCCAAAATAGATTGGTTATATCCCTTAAAAAGTAGTCAACGGAAAATGTTTTCACCATTCACAACAATTTATGCCTAAACAGATTTATAAATGATAATATTTCATTTATTTATTTTTATAAGCAATATAAGTTATAATTTTTTGGAAAATGTTTTTATATTTTCCTAATGACAAGCGTACATTATCCTATCCAAAGAAAACCATCATTTAGATTAAAAATAAAGCTTGATTTCGCATGGGCCTCCACTCTTTTATGGGCTCGGGCCTATTCAAAACGAATTTAGTTAAATTGGAGTAGTGGGTTCAGTCGATGGGCTTCTTTTTTTTTTTTTTTAGCAGCAATGGGCTTCCTTTGGGCTATTCGATTTTTTTTTTTTTGTTTTTGGTCGAGGCTGTTCGATTGATAAGTACGCCAACATGATATGCGTTGACGGGTTGAACTCAATTGGACCGCCGAAGGCTTCCTTTTGGACTCTCTCCCCTTCTCTTTTCTCTTCCCCTTTTCTTTTAATTATTTTTTTTTCATTTTTATTTTTTTGTTCCTTTTACTATTAGTTATTTTTAATTTATTTAGAAAAAAAGTGTGCATTTTTTTTGACAAAAAATTATGTGTCAACAGTAGGGACATTAGTAATAAAACCAAACAAGAATGGCACTTCCTTTTCAGTCATTTCAAAAAGAAACTTACGTAAGGAATGTGGTAATGTACCTAAAGTAAGCACAAATAATCCAAGGGGATGAGATCCTTTTTAATTAACATAAGACAAATTAGTGTACTAAAGCATTCCAAGACACAACTGTTCCAAAGCGGTTTAAGACAAAATTTTCCGAACTGCATTCCCTCCTCCGTTAAATTTGCTACATACTTGTTAGTCTAATTACAAGTTAAGCACTAGCATAAGAAAATGTGTCAAGACATGAAACGCCATCCATAATCTCTCGTCTACAAAAGATACCAATTAAAATCATAAAAAGGCACATATGAAAATAAATTAACACTATCGATGAAACTTGCAAGTCCTTATTATCATATTCAGGAGTACGTGGAGCAATACTTTCGTGCACATATATTGTGAAGGGATTATTTCTCTAACTCGAACTCCGTCCTTGAAAGGACGTGGATGCCTCTCCTCGAGTCCGTTGATTGGTTGACCTCCGCAAGCTCTGCCGAAGGTCTTCCATTTGTGCCTTCCTTTGGTCGAGCTCTTTCAGGTTTCACTCTTCAATGGGAGCTTCCCACCATGCCCCATGGCTTTTCCCTTCGGCAAGTCTCTTCAACACTTTGCTTTGTGTCTTCTCAGATTTGATTTGATTAACAAGCTCATCGTACCGTTGGTTGTGCTCATCAATCTGAACTTGATTATAGGACTCAATGAAGGCATGAGACCTATCATGGCTCAAAGGATTTGGGCTGAGCAACTGATTAGCGACTGTATCAATGGATGGATGAGCAAAACAAAAGGGATTTCCAGCAGAAAAGAGCACTGCTACTCCCTCTTTGGCCCCCACAGAGAGTCACAAGTTCAATTGCTTTTTTGGATATACTAGATTTATGCTTTGAGAATGTAACGGGCCTACTACCCTCATTTTCGATTCGTTTCATCTCAGTTCTTTGACACCCTCTTCTCTGTCTTCTTGCCACAATCTAAGAAAGTAATATAAGGCTGCAACAAACAAGTACAGATGTAATATTGGCTAATGCAGAGATATTAGAGAGAAAATACATGTATTTAGTATGAGCTATAATCTCTTTCGGTTGTCAACTTCGAAAAAATGGATGAAATAATTGTAAGGTTATTTATTGTTATGGATATGAATATCTTAATCATAATTTGGATACAAATGAATATTATGATGTGCATGAAGATCAAGATGACTCTATCTTGTACATACTGAGATATGTAGTGGAAAACACGAAAGTAATTTTTTTTCTCTATTTCGGCATGCTTTCGGTACAATTTTCTTGTGCATTCAATGCCGTTGAATATTTCATCCGTTAATGTTCAGAAAATTTAAAACCAAGGGAATTATGCAATTGATTTTGGCAACTTTTGAAAAATAAAATCCCTTGCGAAAGTATAAGTTCAATCTACAATAGAATTCTTACTTAGCAATAAATCGTGAGAATAATATACCTTACTCACCAGCTTACGGAAATGGATATTTGTGTGACTTCATATTTGGATCATCATAGTTCGGAGATGTTTCAATAAAGTAAACCTGTTACCGAATAAATTTATTTTCGTCAGAGAGTAAGTCATATTCTAACATAAAGCATTATAATGTCGTTTAACTGGACTTCTTCAATGATAATTTGAAGAAGGTTTACCAATTTTACCAGTATTCCCATTTTTCTTCTAGGTAGAGGTGACTGACTTCCATAAGAGGTAATGGAGAAATATTTGCTGATACATTGAAGAACTTGTTGGAACGATATGAATATTTTTAGGAAATATTTTGTGTAGATCGGAACGCCATGGTTGAGAATGGTCTATTTATGTAGTAATATATATATATATATATATATATATATATATATTGTCAAATCAATTTCAAAGTATAAAACAATAGTGTGAGTTATAAATTTGTATTTTGTAAAAGATTCCATTTATGATCGGATTTGCCATTTGATATCTTGCGAAATTGAAATATGGGAATGATGCTAGCAAATTGGGTTATCTTGAAAGAACAAAAGTGTTTGATTCTTGATCTCAATGTACAATTATTAAGGCGATTTCCGTTGTATATAGATATTAGAAATGTTACACTTCATAAGGAAATAATATAACAATGAAAAATAATAAAGGAAGAAATTATTATATTACAAGAGTTATCAATCCCTTGATGCTAAAATCTCCAAGAATTAGCTTGTGACTTTGATTGGATTTTAGTTGATATCTCTAGATTCTTCTTCCTTGATTAATAAATCAGTACCTTTACTCCTCCTTAAATTGGCAATAGGAGAGTCCCGAATCCCAATTTGCAACATAAGTTTCCAAATGTAATTCTAGACAACAGCTTAGTGAAGAGGTCAGCTACTTGATGTACAAACAAAACATACTTAGTGACAAGTGTTCCAAAAGCCACTTTTTCTTGCACATAATTATAATTCGATTCAATATGTTTAGTTCTTGCATGGAACACTGGATTAATCAACACATAAAGTGCATTGATATTATCACAAAATAATATTGTTAGACTGGAGAGATGAATACCCCGAATCTCTCAAAAGGAATGATATCTATGTAATCTCTACAAATGTTGATGCCATTGCATAATACTCTGCCTGGGCACTAGATCGAGCAAATATTTGTTTTTTCTTAGCACTCCATGATAGACAATTGCTACCTAGGAAAGTACAAAATCTAGTAGTTGATTGTCGAGTCAAGCGACAACCTGCCCAATCTACATCACAGACATACAAGTCCAAAGTTGACTTAAGATTTGCTTGCTTCAATCCGTTGTACCTTTAACATAACGTCAAATGTGCTTCACAATTTGAAAATGACTCACAATAGAAAATTGATTGCATATGAAATATTTGACCGTGCAGTCATGAGATATTAAAGAGCTTCAACAATAATATAGTGTAGGATCCAAAAATAGTTTTGGATCCATATTAGAATGAGAACTAATAGTCATAGGTGTGGAAATTGGCTTGCAACCCTCCATTTGTGCACGTTTAAGAATCGACAAAGCATATTGTTGTTGGCATAAATAAAGGCCAACAGAGAATATCCTAATCTCTGAGAGTGCTAGTATGAATACAATAAAGGAGTTAGGGAAGAGAATAAGAACACAAGATTTATAGTGGTTCGGCTTAATCCAAGCCTACGTCCACTCTCTCACGCTAACAGCCTTCTTGGCTGGATTCCACTATGCAATCAACAAGAGATTACAACTTCGAGTGCAGACACTTAGTAGTAGATCACACTATCTCACTAAGTCACTCTTTTGGTATTTCTCTCACGATTACAAACGTTTAAGCTCTCCAAAGACAAGTGTATAATCGAAGGTCGCTCAGACTTTGGAATTATAAATTTTACGCTCCATCTCTTACTTGCTCATCGGTCCATGATCTCCTTAAATACTCCTCCACTTCCAAACTACCCGTTGGACAGCATCCCGGAGAATCGTCTTCCAATATACCCATTGGACAGCTATGTATCTAGAAGATTTGGTAGCCGTTGAGTGACAAAGGTAGAATCCCAAATTGATTCCGATCGCCCATACAAACGAAATCTTGGTTTCCATAAGTAAAGCTTCTTCGTATAGAAAGTCCTTGTCTTCAAGATCCAATCGTCAATCAATTAGATTGAATCAATCAAATCAATCTTGATGTGGAATCCAAACCAGATCACTAGCCGTTGTATGATTAGGCTTGAGTTACGATTCATCGAATCTTGATGTAAAGTCCGAGTTTGTAGACTTTACAATGGGTGCGTAGACTTTACAACTGGGTCCGAACATATTCTGCTTCTGAACAGATTTAGCTTTAAGGTATGTACCCAGTTCAGCTTCAGCATAAAGTCTGTCTTCTGGTTTAGTTTCAGCATAGAATCTGTCTTCTGGTTCAAAGCATTCACGTTCGCCTTGGAATTAGTCGAGTTGATGACTTCGATGTAGAACGTACTTTGACACTAAAGCCCGAGTCTTCGGACTTTGAGTCTTGAGTCGCGAGTCTTCGACTTTGACACGTAAGTCTGGAAATCTTCATAATATACTTTGGACATATGTTGCGTTCGGTCTTCTCGTCGTCTTCGCACTTTGACAATATCCTTTACATGTTCTATCATCGCATGGTCTATTACTCAACCATCAAACATGTTAATAGCCTTTGATTTATTTTGTCATCTTCAAAACATCATAAGGGATTTCCCTAACAATCTCCACTTCTAGAAAATAGTGTAACGGTCTCGTATCCTTCATTGTGAATTCACTACTCAATGTGGATTTGGGCCCATCAAGCAATCTCGAATTATCACCTGTAACAATCATGTCATCTACATATAAAACCAATGCTAGAATTCCAAGATCTAATTTTCTAATAAACAGCAAAGGATCCGCAATGCTGCAAAAGCAACTAGATGCCAAAAGAAACGAGCCAAAGCAATCAAACCATGCTATTGGTGCTTGCTTAAGGCCATACAAAGCTCTCCCGGTTTGCAAACATAAAACGAATGATTTTTTCCTCAAAACCTGGTGGTTGCTCCAATAAATATGCCGTGATAGAAAACCATGTAAGAGGGCATTCTTAACTTCTAATTGTTTGGCAGTCCAACCTTTAACAGTAGCAATGGTGATGATTGTTCTTATACTTCCTGATTGAATAACTGGCGAGAAAGTCTTAAGGAAATCTACTCCTGCTACTTGAGTATATCCCTTGGCATTCAAGTTTCATTCTAATGCGATGCCTCCGGTTCCTCTTTCATTGCCATTGACCAACCTAGATGTTTCAAAGCAAAACATACATTGTCTGGCTTCTTCATTATAGAATCCATCAAATGTAAATTGGCACATTTTGGATTAGGCTTCACAATAACATCCCATGTTAGAGTACTCATTGAATGATTTGGAGTGGGTGAACATGCTATTGAAGAATCGGTAAGGGCATCCATAGAGTAATTTTCAATTGCCAAATTGCATGGATTAATAATCAAAGCACTTGATGAGTCACCAATTTCAACATGATTTTCAAAAAGATGTGATTTACCTCCATCAATGTTATTTTTGTGAAAAGTATCATGGGTAGCAGAATTTGATAAGTCATCTTGTGGTTGACCAGAGAACACACCTTGTTGCAAATACAATGGTGAAAATTCCAAATCTAACGCTATCGTGTCTTGATTAGGCTAGCTTATAAATTTAGAGGTCCCCACTTCATCACTTTGATTTTGAAATAATGAGCTGGGCACAAGATAAAAATTACATTTTCATCAACTATGACAAGTTGTGAAATGTAGATTTGACCAGTTGGAGGATAGAGACATTGATATCCCTCATGATGATCACTATAACTGAGAAACACACATGGTAACGATCAAGCATCAAACTTGTTTTTAATGTAGTCCCTAAGATAAGGAAAGCACCTACAACCAAAAACTTGCAAAGAATTATAATCTCTTTTTATGCCAAATAAGAATTCATATGGTGATTTCATGCCTAACACCCTAGTAGGAAGCTGATTCAAGAGAAATACTGCCGTTTGAAAGGCTTCCACCCAGTACTTTTTAGATATTTCACTTTGATGAAGCATAGTCAAGCCAATTTCACTTATGTGCCTAAGTTTTCACACGGCAACTCCATTATGCTTTGGAGTATTTGAGCAAGATACTTGATTAATAATGCCATTCTTTTGCAAATAAAGTAAGAAATCTACTCGATTGATCTTTCCTTCTCCATTAGATTGAAATATTTTAATATATCCTCCAAATTGTCTTTCCAAATGTTTCTCATAATTGAGAAAACATTCATAAAACACGGGTTTTTGCCATGGTGGAAATAACCAAGTATATTGCATATAATCATCCATAAAACAAACATAATACTAAAACCTTTGAAATGAGGTTACCGAAGCATTTCCTCACAAATAAATGAAGAGATCATTATATCATAGGAGTTGTCAATCCCTTGACTTTAGCATCTCCAAGAATCAGCTTGTGATTTTGATTGGATTTAGATTGATATCTCTAGATTTTTCTTCCTTGATTGATAAACCAATGCTTTTAGATCCAACCCAATAATGTGACTGATAATTATGTATTAGATTGGCCATCAAGAGATTTGCTTTCTTTATTATTAGGAAATCAGATTAGATTATTTTTTATTAGGAGATTAATGATATAATTTTTGGGCTCTACCCCTTTATTTATCAAAAAATAAATATGAAAATGATGTTAGTTGCCAAAGCCAGAAAAACGCATTTATAACTTTAGCGAAATGGTTAATGGTCCAAATGAAATAACCAAATACATTATGCTAAAGCAAGAAAGATGAGTTGGTAGCTTCAAAATTGCTAAGTGGTCCGATCAAATGAACAAATACTGCTTGTCACGTCGCGATGGCTCGGGCAGAGACTTACTGAATACGTATGTTAACTGATGGTATGAATGTGCGTATCTCCACATTTTAGTATATTACCAGAACAATTAGAGATGAATTATGTTTTTGTAAAGGGGGGCTGGTGAAGCCATTCATATTTAACTTATGAGAGGGTTGTCCAAGTTTTAGGCTGACTGATCTTTTGTCGTGTCATAGTGCAAGCAAGACCCAATCTTATTCTACAGTAATGACAGATTTTTTGTTTCCCGATTTGACCGAATACATTATCCATTTCTTTTTATATATATGATTCATTCTCATTATCTATCCCACATACATTTGCGCCGAGTACTCCTTCCATAGCATGTGAAGTAGATAAAGTAACTATCGAACACTTGCCTGGAATAAACAGTCATGAGCACCATGCACCTTGTAGTTAGAGAGAAGCATTAGAAACACTGGTATTGTGAGAGATGGAAGCGTTAGAATACCGAAAGATAAAATGTGGTAAAAGAAGAACATTGCCCATCTATTACTCAACTTTAGCATCAGATCGACCGCATTACTTAATTCGTTCAGCATTAGTAGGCAGAACCTTAACTAGTATGTAGGTGTTATTGCATTATCATGAAAGATTAATCTCATTTAGGGAAGAGGTAGCATCCATCGCTAGAAGCCGATGTCAATCGGAAGAACTGGCTATATATCGGAAAGCTGATCTGGGCATGAAATTGTTACACGATATGCTGATGAGTTCTCAATTGCGTGCTTCTAGTTTTTGAGCCTTTTGATTGCTTAATCTAAATGAAATGATACCTTATTACTCACCAGGAGTATCGATATTAAACTCATTTTGTACCATAGTGCATCAAGCCAAGCATTAGCACTCTTTGCCCTCACATCGTCAAGGGTTTCATCACAAACTCGAAATCATCTTCAATTAGGATTTGACAAAATTTTACAAGTCTTCGGAGCGAGGCAACAAGCAAGAAATGCTGCCTTTGCTCATCCTGGTCAAGGCCTCCTTCGCCAGGCACTCAGATGCTTCTTGTGGGCTCTCTATGTGCCTGACCAGATTCACAGCTTCTTGATTATTCATCGCCTAGAGAATACAAGAGACGCATATGAGCAAGCCTGCGAAAACAGGAAGAAGAAAATGACCATAGCCTTGCGAATGATTACTTTCGGTAGAGCAAAGGGGAATACACAGTAGAAACTTATTCCGATGCTGATAAAGAACATATAAATGGTGAGAGTATTGACATTTTGTTAGAGGAGCTTACCTCCCTTATGCCAGAGCTTGTCAGTATGATGAATTCGGTGTCTTTCTCGATCCTCTCCGCAGTCGATAGCCTCTTGAGTTACATTGTCTTTGACGCCTCGTAGCCACACTTCATTGTTTTTTGTTTTTCCATTAAATTTTAATCTTTGGGTTAATGTATTTGGGGAAAACTTTAAAATAAAAGAAAATACTTTTCGGGAAATCATTTTTCAGCAAAATGAATAGTTTTCCTTTATTTGGCAATATGTGATTGAAAATGTTTTCTGATGTTTGGATCTTATTTGGAAAATATAAAAATAAAATAAAGAATAATTTAAATTTTTCAATTTTGTTTGATTTGAGATAAAGACATGAGATTGAAATCATTTTCTTTTTCTTCCTTTTCCTTATTTCTCCACTAGTTGCCGGGCCTTGATGATGGCTAGCGACAAGCCACAAGCAAGGCTTGACCCCGCCAACCCACACTTCTGGCCAATTACCGGTCATCACTGAGGCCCGATAATCGGCAAAGGGAAAAGGAAAAAAAAGAAAAAAGAAAGAAAAGAAAACGAGAAAAGAAAAAATAAAATAAAATAAAAATAAAATATCAAAAATTGAGAAGAGTAATTTCGGAAAGTTTTTTTCACCTCTTAAGATATAATAATTCACTTTCCTAATTTTATGCATGAAAATTTTGTTGATTGGAAAGTACTTTCGGTTAACTAGACATTTTTGACAAATCAAAAACGAAAGTCTGGAAAGCTAATTTCTAAGAAACACTTTCATTCAAGCAAACATACCGTTTGTCTATCCAATCTAATAGCGTCAATTTCTCTTAATAATCGTGTTATGCTTAATTAAGTTATTATTAATCTCATGGTTCAATTTTTGCTTCATGGATATGGGCTTTGACAACCCAGCGCTCTACTGTATGTCTCCTGGACAGTTGGCCAAATGGAAATCTGAAGATTTGATAAGCAGAGTTTGACATTCTGACAAGCACGTGCTTGTATTGAGAAGTTGGTGATATTTTCCGAGTGAAGTCTTCACCAAAATTGATAAGAAGAGTTACGTTCCTTCAGTTTGTTCGAGAAGAAATATGAGGGTTTCGAAAATAGATAAGATTTCTGCTTGAAGCGCAAATCCGACCCTAAGTATAAGCGACCATATCTCTCGCTCAGCTTCCAGGGGAAGTCGGACACATGAACAAGATGGCCTTGTGGTTGTTCCATCCAAGCCATCAATGTTAACTTTCAAAGTGCCCTGCTTCAGTGAGAGCCATGTCGTAGGTGGATTGTGTAATTTTTTCCTTTTGTTTCCTTTGCTTTCAAGTACCATATGATGAAATTCCTTTTCATTTTAGGTGTCGGTTGTATCATACTCTTTGGATCTGGCTTGATAACCTTGAAGATGAACTTGTTCCTTGCCTTCCAAACGTGATGGAGTACCACAACCACAAGATCAAGGGATGGTAAGTCTGTTGAGGTACTCACTGTAATTTAAAAGCGACATATCCATTATGGAGAGGCCTTGACTCGAGACAGACATCTATATTCGTGGATCTGACCATAAATCTTTTGTCCAGAGACAAAGAAGAAGGGACACAGTGGATCAGGTATAATTTTCTCCGACCAAACGTCTTTCGTCCAGACATAAGCTTTTCACGTGTGCATTTAAAGCACAACCTGAAATTGTTTCTTTATTTTCTTGATTCGTAGTTAATGTAGCACCTCTTGGACAATTGAAATATTTTCTTAAATTTGCTATCCACTGGCAAATGCACTCTGCTTCACTGTAATTAGTTGCGGTAGCCAAGATTTTAGGTGATTTTTGCATTTATTTGGATATGATTTTGTAATCAAAATTACCTAAGCTGATAGGGCAATACCAATGCAATCTTTTAGCATTGGGGACTTTTGGGATAAGGGAGATCAAAGTTCTATTTAAAGATGGATTTTGAATTCTAGTATTTATGAAGTCTTCCACCATTTTACCCATGTCCACCTAAATATTCCGCCCCCTTATAAATTGGTGCATCCTTTTCATTATGCTACTACTGCATTTGACATTGATCCTAACTTTACCATCTTGTAATTATTGTAGATTATTGTCTTTGATCATGTCAGAAAGAAGGACTAGAGGACGTCAGAGAATCAAGATGAGACATATTGAAAATGACGAAGATAAACTCCTCACATTCTCCAAACGTAACTTTGTAACTTTGTTATGTATAAAAAGGCAAGTGAGTTTTTAACCCTTTGTGGCTCGGACATGGGGCTCATCCATCTATCAACTTGACTGCAAATGAATTCCTCAACCCATACCCTCGCAAAATGATGGTGTGGACACTTTGGTTGAGTCCGATCACTGACTTAGGACTAATGATTTAATCAACAATATGAGGAGCTCATTGAGCAATTCGAAGCTGAGAAGACACGAGACAAAGTTCTGAAGCGACTGTAGGGCGGAACGACAAGGAATGGCGGGAAGCTCCCATTGAAGAGCACAACTAGGAAAAGCTAAACCAAATGAACGGGCAAATGGACGAGCTCCGGCGGAATTTGTGGAGTTTCATTAATCAAAGCGATCAAGGAGCTACATCAATTCTAGGAGAAAGTTCAAATAAGAGAAACCCTTTGGAAATGTCAAATCAAGAGCTACATTAATTCACCGTCCAGTGGTATTTTATTTGTACCTAAGATGAGAGAACCTCACAGACAAGTGAAAATTGAAATATAGCTATTGTGAATAAGGTACAGAAAAGAATACCTGGTGGAAATTATGAATCAAATCGGAAGCAATAATCTGTGTGAGGGGCCTTATTTGCATCAATCTCAATGCATATACGAGCAAATAAGAGAACCTTTTGATTAAATGAACTCTAATTAGTAAATGGAGAATTAAGTGAAGCGACTGTAGGACCCACCACCACAGTACTTCAGGTAAGAATCCCTAACGACGCCTCTGGGATTTGAACTCCTCTCCTTCGTGAGAGGGAGAGAGCCCAAGCCAGCTGCGCCGCTACGGTCGGTGGTTCTTTTTATTATTCTCATCTCTTAAACACAATAAATGTTGTACATGTCATACATGCTCTTTTAAAAAGATTAGGTTAATTCTTTATGGATTTCCAAAAGTCACAGATTTAAATAAATTGAGAAATCTCTGAACTCAGTAAAGTTTTCGTCATCCGGCCAACAGAAAGGATATGCGAAATACAAAAAATTACCATTATCCATAGTGCAAGAATGACATTATTGTTAAATTATGAGCAGACCTCTCTCCTTAAAAGTATTTTAACTTTAAAATGCAGCTTAAAAATCATCGATTTTATTCATTTATGAATGATCATTGTCATTAACTCAATATTTTATGGTAACGACACACTAAAGCGTACCTGATAAGAACTTCGATATCTAGTATGAAACATCTTCTAACTCATTCCCAACTAGATTCACTAACTTTAGCAATCAAATGTCATTCTTCTCATCTAATTCTAGAAAAATGTAAAGGTAGCACACATGCATATAACCATTAATTTGTATTGTTCATATATATTTCGTCGGTATTAGTCAAGGCAATCGCTACTTTGTTAAAAGTATTTTATTATACGACAGGACCACTCAGCAATTTGGTAAGCTACAAATAAACATCTCTAACTTCAGCAGCTAATAGTTGCTAACCTTAGGCTGTATAAATCAACCATTCTTCCCACAATATATATCAACCAAACCGAAGTATGTATGTGCCTCTAATAAATCGAGGGTCTTACAAATCAAATTATGTTGACTTGATCTCCCCCTTCCAACCCTCCCTCCCGCCTCTCTCTCTCCAAAATAATTTTCAAGCTCCTCTAGGATTGAGTCTGCATATTTTAGTTCCTAAGAGGAAATAGATTCCTATTTCCGATGTAATTTAAGTTTTTTTTTTTTTTATGAAGAATGTTAAGATATATTTTTATTTGTTAAAATCTACCTTTTAATTATGATTGTTTATCTATTCTTTTCTAATGCATAAATAAATGATCATGCAGGTGAATGAGAGCAATATTTGTGGAATTGTTGATTAGAAAATCTTTCATAATTTTCCTATAATACAATTATATGGGAAAGTTTCCATAGTTAAAATGTTGTTATCTGGTAGTAAGATGAGATACCATTTGAAATTGTGTTGATTTTACTATACATTCATTATCCTAAAAAGATAGAATAAATAATGAATAGCATTATCATTTTAATGCATCATTATCGAGTGATTAGTCACTAATTTTGTATATAGCAGAGTAATTGACCATTGTATTTACAAAAAGTTTTACTTTTCCATGTATTATCACAATTAAGTGCCTAAATTTAAACATTTATTATTTAGTTTGGCCCTTTTAATGTCCTTAATTTAACTTTATGTTTGAATGAAGGAGTCATCCTTCTTCAACAACAACAACAACAACAACAACAATAATAATAAGAATAATAATAATAATAATAATAATAATAATAATAATATCCAAGAAAGGTCAATTTTTGGGTCAATTAATAGGGACTAGAAGCATATTTGTCCCAAAATATTTTGAAAATAATTGCAATATAGATCTAGTTATCAAGCATAAATTCATTTTTATGCTTATAAAACAAAATTATCATGGACAACATTTTTAATTATTATTGTTTTGAAGTTTCAAATATAAAAAAGTTTTAAGAATTTGTTTTGTCTTCATTCCTCAAGCATTAACAAATTTCTTATGTCAATATTTAATTTTATGATTATATATACTGTCTATCACAAGATATAGTTTGTGTAGGGAAGATACATAAAATATATAGTAGAAAGTTGTGCTCCATATCTTTAACTTTTTTTGGTTGAAAGTGCACATTCTTCTATTCATTTACTTAGATAAGTTCGGAGCAATTACATCAGTAACATCATCACTTAGTAAATCGATTAAGGCTATCGGGGGGTATATTACCCAGCTTCGAGGGAGGTAATGCTATTGTTGGGCTCTTGCAATCCAGTCGGCGGGCCTATTGGCATCTTTGCTACAGTGGGCCAAAGTCAGGCCCGAAAATCTTTTCATTTTCTCTCGTATCCAGTCCACCAGCCCTGCAACTTCCTAGTTTGGTTTTGTCTCTTCCTGAACTGCTTGCACAAGTAGCAAGGAGTCAAAATGTACTTGAAGAGCTTTGTTCGAGCTGTTGGAGAGGAAATCTAGGGTTTCCATGAGAGCTATGGCTTCTGCTTGTTCAGCTGAGGAGGTTGTTATTGTCTTCGAGAAACCGTCCACTAGGCAGCCTCAAAGAGTCACGGCAGATGCAGGCGATGGCACTCCTGTGCTCGGTCCCTCCTCTATTTTCCCCAAGAGCTGGTGCTGTTCGGTTAGGTTTGGTCGCCATTTCTCCATACTCCTCCAGATCTGGTGATTCTCTTTCATTCCGATAGAGGAGGCTCCGAAGACACTCCTGTTCTCGATCCCTACGGAGTCTTCCTCGAGAGCTTGGGTTATTCGATTTTGGACCGCATCTCTTGTCTCCTCCAGATCTGCTGCTCTTTCGGAGGCTCCGTTCGAAGCCCCTGCACAGCCTTCCTCAGTAGCTAGTACTATACTATTCTGGTCCACTTCTCTGGCATCTCTAGTTTTGGATCTTCAATTTCATCCCCGACAAAAGTAGTGTCAAGAGCACCCCTGTTCTTAGCCACAGCTCGATCTTCTCTGTTCCCGGCCACTTGGCTCCTCTCCAGATCTGGTATTTCGACTCCATCCCCGACAAATGAAGCGTTTATATTGATGCTCAGAGTGTTTAGTGGCGATGGTTTCCATCTCTACATGTGGGTAATGTTGTTTTTTGCTGCTGCTTGCTTACTATTATAGCTCGTATAATTCTCATGTTGCTTTAGACAGGGTCTGATGCGGAGACAGGGGATGATGTTCGAAAACAAACCGATTTCGATCTTTCCAGATGCACCACATAGCCGTGGCAATTAGGTTGAAATCTTGATCACTGCTTGGGTCTTCTTTTTTCGAGTCTAGCCATTCATCAACTCGTGTTAACCCAAGTCTAGAAATCTGGATGTGCAAGGGACTCGCTCGCCATAACTTGATGGTCCAAGGGTAGAGCAATAGCGCATGTTAAGTAGTTTCAGCTTCTTTTTTACAGATTGTGCATAGAGGATCAGGTACAATTCTCCTCCTGTGCAAGTTTTCCACTGTAGGTATGGCATTTTGGCAAGCATTCCAGAGAAACTATTTAACTCTAGGTAGAGTGTTAGATTTCCAAATGAAATTCCAAAGGTCTGGCTTTGTTTGATGAGAGGAAGATGTTGTTGTGTTTATTGGGTTGGCTGTTTGATTTTTGTTGTAGATATATCCGCTTTTCACCAAATAGAACCCTGATTTGTTGCTCATCCATACCATCTTATCTGTAGTAGAAGGTAATCCTATGGGAGTTTCCAGGATTTCCTTAACTCTGTGGTCATTGAACAATGACCGTAACATTTCCTCATTCCATTTCCCATCCCATTGTTTTATTAAAACCCCCATTTTTTCTGGCTCATTTCTTGTCGCTAGCCCACCAATAGTTCCGCTTTTTAACCATTTATCTTCCCTAATTGATATAGTTTGTCCATTGCCAACGGCCCACATAACTTGAGGAGCTATCAAGTCTCTCCCCAAGACAATGCTTTGCCATCCCCAAGACGGTCTAGATCCTTTTCCATCTTTCCAAAAGTCACCTTGTGGGTAGTAAAGGCCTTTCATTAGTTGACTTAGAAGTGAAGAAGGTTGCTGGGAAATACACCAAGCTTGCTTGCCTAGCATCGCCTTGTTGAAAGCTAAGAGATCTTTAAAGTCGAGCCCTCCTTCCTCCTTTTTGAGTTTTAAATTTTTCCATTTTTTCTAATGAATTCCAGCAATTTTGTTTCCATTCTGCCACCAGAAGTTGGCAATTTTCTTCTCATTGGCTTTGCAAATTGACATAGGGAGTTTGAAAATAGACATATCATATTGTGGTATAGCTTGCACTACTGATTTAATCAATATTTTATTCCTAGATTTTGACAACAAGTTATCCTTCCAACTCTATAACTTCATGCTTACTCTTGCAAGAATCCATGCAAATATATCTTTTTTCGATCCTCCCCAATCCGAGAGAATCCCTAAATACTTCACTATTTTCTCTATTTCTTGGACTCTTAGCATCTTAGCCATATTTCTTCTCAAATTTGTGGGGCAGCTTTTGCTGAAATGGATACCTGATTTGTTGAGATTAATGGCCTATCCTATGGCGAAACAATATTGGCATAGGATGGCTACTAAATTCTGACATTCCACAATAGTGCCATGAAGGAAAAATATTGAATCATCCGCGAATAGCAGGTGTAATAATATAGGGCAACAACTGTTTAGCTTAATTCCTCTTAGAGTGCCATTCATAACTGCTTGTTTCATCAAGAGGGATAGAACATTGGCCACTAAAATAAAGAGGTATGGGGAAAGTGGGTCACCTTGTCGTAGTCCTCTAGTAGGCTTGAAAAAAGGTAGGGATTCGCCATTGAAGTTTATGCTGAAAGATACCGTGAACACACATTGCATCACCCATTTAACCCATTGTTCACAAATCCCATCTTCATCAAGCATGCTTGTAAGAAGTCCCATTCAATTCGGTTATATGCTTTTTGCATATCAAGCTTAAGGACAACTTGAAACTTACTCTTCCTCTCCCGAGTTTGCAGCTTATGTAACACCTCTTGTACAATCAAGATATTATCTTGAATTTGTCTTCCCCCCATAAAGGCACTTTGTTCTTTGGCTATGAGGCTTGGTAGTAAGGGTTTTAGTCTATTTGTCATTACTTTGGAGATGATTTTGTATATGAAATTGCATAGGCTGATGGGACGGAATTGTTCGAGCTTTTAGGGTTTAGGACTTTGGGAATGAGGGTGATTAGGGTTCTGTTTATGTCTGGGTTTAAGTGTCCTGTTTCAAAAAAATTCTATATTTCGCTGAAAATCCCCTGACTTAGATCTGGCCAATGATTTCGGTAAAATAGCCCATTAAGCCCATCCGGTCCTGGAGCCTTGTTAGCTCCTAATTGCTGCATTGCCTCTATAATCTCCTCTATTGTGATAGATTTTACCAACCTCTGATTCATTCTTTCATCTACTAAGGTTGGAATTTGTTGTATGACAAGCTGAAAGTCACGAGCCCCCACTGACAAGTATAGGTTTTTGAAGAAAGTTTCTATCATCTCCTTTAAAGGCTGATCTTCTTTCATCCATTCATCGATTGCATTCTTTAGTAAGGTAATTTTGTTTATATTTCTTCTCTGAATAGTTGTTGTGTGGAAGAAATTTGTATTTCTATCTCCCAATTTTAACTAGTTGATTCTTGAGCGCATCCCCCAAAACATCTCCTCTTGCCGCCAAAGCTTTTCAATTTCCTAATTTATCCTCTTTGCTGTCTCACATTCTTTATGTACATCATTTCCGTTTGTTAGACTTTGTAATTCATTTTTCAGCTCATCAAATCTTTGTTTGGCATTATGAAATCTATTTTTACTCTACTGTGCCAATTGTTTAACCACCATTGCAGCTTTGTGCTATGTTCAGCACTTGAGATTCCCCTTCAGCCCATACCTTTTTAACTATTAGCATACTTTGCTCATCTTCTGCCCAAAATGCTTCATAGCGAAGAAACCTCATTTTCTTGTCTTTCCGCGCATGTAAAGATATTATAATAGGGTTGTGATCGGACCCTATAGCTAGTAGTGCTATACTTTCTGCATTAGGATAAGATATTCTCCAATCTAGATTGCATAGTCCCTATCTAGTCTCTCCTTGACGAATTGATCTCATGTTTGGTTGTTTGTCCAGGTGAAAGCACAGCCCTTGGATTCCAAATCCATTAAGGAACACTTGCCAAGAAAATCCCTAAAGGCTGTTAACCAGTAGTTTTCCGCTCGTTTTCTACCCACTTTTTCCCGATACAATACTCCGTTGAAGTCCCCTAAGCAAAGCCATGGTAAGTGGTAGTTTCTACTTGCTCTATGAATATCCTCCCATAGTTGTACTTTTCTCGAAAAACATTAGGAGCATGTATAAAGATGATTTGCATTTGCTGTCTGTTTTCCACTACGTGACAAAATATACTTATATAGTTATTTGAGAATGAGTTGATTGATAGCACTACCCGGTCATCCTAAAAAACAGCCAAACCCCTTGCAATTCCTTCAGGGTTCACTACAAAACAATTCTGAAATTTCAACCTCCTCCTTAATTGATGTACCTTTTGCTCTCGATTCTTAGTCTGCATTAAAAATAAAATACTGGGCCTTTCTTGAGTCACTAAGACTCGCAAAGCTTGAATTGTCAGGGGTGTGCTCAACCCTTGACAATTCCAACTTAATAGTTTTATGGCTTTTTCGGTGGCTTATTAGGGCTAGCCACGAAAGTCCACTGACATGACTTCTCCACCACCTTAATCAGGGTCTCTACCAGCTGAGTACTATCTAACTCCGGTGTTCTCGAACTTTGCGCACCAATACAATAGCTTGCCTTTTCATAAGGAATTTCCTTACATACAGTAGCTCCCTCCCCTGTTACAACCTCTAGGATGTCGACTTCTGCTTCCTTTTGTTGTTCTTCGTAGAGAACCATAGCAGATTCTTCATCAATACAGCAGCTCCCTCTCTTTTGTGGGCTTGTATCTCCAATGAGTTGTAGTGCTAATTGCTATGTGGATGAACTAGTTTCCTTTTGAGTTATCTGTTCAGCATTTTTTGTCCCCATATAATATTTAAATTCTAATCTTGCTGCTAGTTATCATTCTCTGAAACAGAATGCATAGGAGTCTCTGGCACACTATCTATTTCTTCTAGGATTGGCTCTTGTTTGCCGTAGAAGATTTTCCCGTACGGGCTTAATTCATGCACATCCGCTCGAAGCCAATTCCCAAATCTTCCCGTTAAGTCATACGGTAGCCCTGACTTTTCATAAGGAATTTCCTTACATACAGTAGCATAATGCCCTATTCTTCCACATGAGTAACAATAATGTGGTAATTGCTCATATTTGGACTCTACCCATAATTTCTTCCTTTCCAAATTCACAAGAACTCCCGTCTTTAACGGATTTTCCAGATTCAGCATCACCTTTGCTTTTCCAATTTTATAATGGCTATTGCCTCTTGCTTCTAATTTCACCTCTATGGCTTCCCCCAATTTAGAAGTTATGTTCCGGATGACTTCATTAGTGACTCTCCCAAATTGTAGGCCATAGAAATTGACCCAAAATGCACAGTGGGTAAACTCATAACAAATTTCAGGGATATTAGGGTCACATTCTTGTAATACTAGTAAATTACTGGAGAAACACCATGGCCCAGTATCTAACACCCTCCGTTTTTCTTCTTCTGATTGGAAAGCAAATGAGAAATATCTTGGTCCAAGCTGAGTACATGTAACCTTGTCGACTCTCCACACTCGTGTCATAGTATTCACGAAAGCTGTAAAATTCACATTCGATCTAGAGTACAACTTCCCAAACACTATTTTCCGGCATTCAATCAATTTTTCTTCTAAGATAGCGCTTTTAACTTGAGAGCCGAAAATAGTTTCTCCAGAAATTTTTTTTCGAAAACAGTCCAGAGTTGATCCATGATAAATATTCATAATTAAGAAATTATTTTGGCAAAATTCAAAGTACATAATTGCTATAACCAAATAACAACAAAATTATGCCAGTTTTTTGTTTAGTAATAAGGCAAAAGACTAAAATTGTTATAGAGGCAATCGGGAAAGAAGTTCAAATATTGTGAACTTGAAAAAAACACTAAATTTAAATTGATCACTAGTAAAATAACGATCTATATAATGTGAAATAATTCTTATCATAATTCAATCTTGTTTATCACAACATTATATAGTAAAGAGCGTTTGTGTTACATATAACAAATAGCAATGATATTACAAATTTCAACATGATTTTTATGTTAATTGAACATTTAATTCCTTCAAAAGGTTGATATGCTACTTTGATATCTACCAAGGTGCGAACATCTGGAGTGCTAAAACTTGACACGGGGGGACATTTAAGTGCTAAAAGTTCGGAAATGTACACTTAAGTGCCAAGATCGGAGAAAAATAGGTCATTTAAATGCCAATGGTAATAAATTCTGACCAAAATGTTGATGTAGTGTTTTCTTTGGCTAGACAAGTGCAAAACAACATCATTTTATATGTTGACATGATTAGATATGCCGAAAGAAATGTCGTTTTGTACATTAATGTGATTAAATAGGCTGAAAATAACATCATTTTATCTTATATTTGAATTTTAATATAAATATTAATTAAAATAAATAAATAAATAACTAAATAAATACATAAAAAGAAGAGGAAGAAGATTGCAAAAGGCGGCAAGGGTTTGCACAGCTCTCACTAAAGTGCCATCTTCCTTTTTTTTTTTTTTCTAAAATTCATTTTAATTAATATTTATATTAAAATTGAAATAAGAGGTAAAACGACATTGTTTTGGCTCTTTTTGCTTGAGTTTGCTTAATGGCAAGCTACATAGGTGTGTTAAATTATTAAAAAAAAATGCCACGTAAGATTTTGAAACCATTCGCCAGAATTGCCACTGAAATATGCTAATATTTTTAAAAAGTGGCACTTATATGTACCTTTTGTAACTTTTGGCATTTGCGTAGTACTTCCGACAATATCTAGTATAAGTTTGAAGTGATTTCTATGTGTTATCTCGTCAAATCACATGTAGTAACAACTTTCAAGTGACCTATTATAGAGTAATCCAAATTAATTATTTGGCCATACAATGAAAATGAGATATAGTCATCACAATTTGTTGTAATTTCAGACCTCTATTTGCCAACAAAGATTAATTTGTGCTTCCAATGGACCTTTTGTTTTAGATGTCTTACTCAAAATAGAATTTTAATTTGGCCTTTTCATTATAAAATTCTCATTTATAGAGATTATGTTTCAAAGGCAAATGTGGCAAGAAATACAGAGTTGAGCCCTAAAGTTGTAAAAAATAGTTATTTACATGCCCATATTGGTAAATCAACCTTTCCAAAACAATTCTTACCTTTCTTGAATTTCTTTTTTGTGGAAGGTGACAACTCGAAGAGATTATCCCAAAAATATTACATACTAGATCTGACATCACCATCCCACTATAAGTAGGTGCATTAGGTTTGTTATGCAAACATTGAATTTGACATTAGTATCATATCTTTATTATTTTGCAATTACTTTAGAATACTGATGGATTTATTGGAATTGGGCTCACAGCCTGTCCGCCCATGCTGGGCCCAAAAGGCCCGGCCCACGGGAATAGGGCCCGTGAATGGGGGAAGGTATAAAAGGGAGGAGAGAGAGAGAGAAGGCACCCGTTGGAAAAAACAATCAACGTACGTTCCTTTTTCCCGCGCTCTCTTTCTCTCAAAACGCTCACGGCGACGCACAACTCCCTTCAAGGCCAATCGGATTGAATCGATCAGAATTTCGTCCTCTTCTTCGGCGTCGGTGTCTAATCTGTGGCTAACAAGGTACGCTCGAATCCGTGGTGTGCTTTACGATCAGTGATACGTGATTTTCCCGGTCTACGCTTCCGCATTCGATTTAGGGGTTCGATTTAGTGTCGAATCCGGTTTCGGGATCCGTTATTCCCAACATTGGTATCGAGCCCTAGTTCACGTTTTTTCCCGATCTGGTTTTGATGTTTTTGATTGAATTTTCGCAAAAAACATTCGGCCGTACGGATTGGGCGTGAAATCCCGACACCCGAGCACTGTACATCGTTTTTTATGTGTTTGCGTATGTCGAAATTGAAATCTGAAAGCACTGGGTGAAAGGCGACGTCGAGACGAATCTGGGGAGTGGTCAACCACCGCCAGGAGACGCTGCACGCGCCCACACGCGAGGCCGGAAGCCGCTGTGCGTGGGTGCGACGCGCCCGGCGCCGGGGCTATGGGCGCGTGTGCCACACGCGCCGGCGACGAACCGGCACGTGCGCGCCGGGCGACCGGCGAAACGGCACGCGCCGGTCCGCGGACCGACGCGTGCGACATCACGCGATGACGTCATCGTGACGTCATCCAAAGGTCGGTAACCGCTCGGATGACGTCACCGATGACGTCATCGCCGGCGACGTTCGCCGGGCGGTCACCGGCCGTCAACCCGACCCGTCCGGCGACCCGGCCCGACTAGCGAACGCCTGGCACGTGCGGCACGTGCCGGGCCGACGCTCGCGTGACGTCCCCCGCACGCGCGCGACACGTGCGTCCCGCGCACGCGCGCGGCACGTGCTGGCGGTTCGCTCGAACCGGCCCGACCGGCGCGACCGGTCCGACCCCGCACCGTTGACCCGACCCGCTGACCCGTTGACCCGCTGAAAGTTGACCGACGAGCGTTGACCGTTGACTTTGACCGTTGACCCGAAAAAAAAAAAAAAAAAAAAAAAAAAAACGAGGTATTTGTTTCTTTTTTCGTGTATGCCTATGTGGTTTATATATAATCCATTTTTTTATTATGCATGTGTTGCATGAATTTTGGAAAATTATGTATTTTCCTAATATACATTATGGATTATAAGTGATCCATTTTTAGTTCGCATTTGTTGCAGGAACTATGATGCGTTATGCACGGATACCTGCAATCCCGAGAACAGACGAGGGAAATGCAAGGTTTAAAAGGCTGATGTCAGATTTAGCTAATTATCGGTGACATAACGGTGATTTAGTATCACATGTGGTCAGGGTCAATCAGATGATACAAGAAATCATCTGGAATGGTTATCTCGGTGCCGGCTTTGATGAACA
This sequence comes from Eucalyptus decipiens, assembly GCA_014182575.1. Taxonomy (NCBI): domain Eukaryota; kingdom Viridiplantae; phylum Streptophyta; class Magnoliopsida; order Myrtales; family Myrtaceae; genus Eucalyptus; species Eucalyptus decipiens. Next base: position 40,496,248 of record CM024613.1, on the reverse strand, counting down.
CTCTTCCACCGAATAGCAAGCGGTGTTAGATCGGCTATGGGAGGTCAACGTGGTCCCGGGTTATAGGATGCTAGTGGAAGCTTTTGTAAGAGAGTACTATAGGATTGAGTTGGCCAAAACTTCAACCCTTAGTATAAGCGCCATAGGGCGTAGATTAAATGTGCCTTAGTGGCGACATGAAAGCTCTCCAAAAGTTTTTCCATGGTTGACAATTGTGCTTTCAGTTTTCTAAGATATTTTGACTGATATATTAATTTTGAGATATTTTTTTTTATGATAAATATCTCTTTCCATGTTGATATTTTTCTCTGTATATATTGCTTAGTGTAATATATTAGTTGTATTATTTTGCAAGTATGATTATTCTATTGAATATAAATTATTATTTGCTTTCTATTACTGCTGGTTGCTGTGGGTAATTAGCTGTGGGTAGATTTATGAGCTTTTGTAGCTTCATAGAATTGATTTTGCATATGACAATTATATTAATAATAATTTTGAGTGAGGATTTTTGGAGGATGATTGGAAACGTAGTGACCTTTTGATTTTGAAACCTTACTTGAAATTGTTCATTGATATAATGGGTATGTGCAAAAAGTAGATGCATAAGTGATAGGCATTAATTATTCGTGCATGTATGTCTCGATGTGTTCGTGACCGATGGTTTCAAAGAACTAAGAACGTGATTGCTAATATGAACGGCAACAATTGTGAAATATTGAATATGAAGATTCAATATGTGCTGGAAAAGCAAGAAGCACTAGAAGCTCTTGACCATATTATGGAAGATCTTGAGGATGCCTTTGTGCGCCACCTTGAGCTAGTAGAAGACTGCCTATCGGCATTTGAGTCGATAATAGATATTTGCAATGCTGGTTCTAGCTCAGAAAGGGCTTTGAGCTCTAAGCGCAAGCGTATTGATTCGTTCAATATGTGGACATGCAAAGGATCAAGTTCTTATTGCAAGAAATCAAGAGTTAACCAACACAGGAGAGGAAAATGTCCTCAAGTGAAGAAAATGTCAAGGGTGAGGTGTTACAATTGTGACAATAGAGGTCACTATGCTCGCAACTGTCGTGAGCCAAAGAAAGTAATACACCCCTTGTACATTTGAGAACTTTGCTTATGTGTCAAGTTCTGTATGATAGGCTGAATCCAATCCTCTGTGGACTGTAGATTCAAGAACGACAGACCATGTAAGGAAGTATAGAGGATCCTTCATGGAATTCCGAAGAATACCTACCGGAATTAAGTGGATCTATGTGGGATATAACCGAGAGATGAAGTTAAAGGGATTGTCACCGCCAATTGAACATGCGTGGTGGACGCACCTTGTTCCTACATGATGTTCCATATGCACCAGAGATTCGTCGAAATTAAAATGTCTGTTTTGATGTTGGTTAAGCTTGGTTTTAGTGTGAACTTCCATAATAGAAGATGTACATTTGTATTTGGATACAAACTACTATAGTTGTGGTCACTTTCTGGATGGTTTCATTGTACTATATATTGACTGTAGTGATGTCAATATTTGTTATTCCCTTGTTTCACGTCTTCTATTTCATATGATAATGATGTGATTATGTGGCATGCTAGACTTGGTCATATGGGCCTACAACATATGAATAGACTAGCCAAAGAGGGCTTGTTGGGCAACATTGAAAAAATCGATTTGCCCAGATGTGAGCATTGCCTAGTAGGGAAAATGACAAGGAAACCATTTGGAAAAGGTAAAAGAGCTGAATTTCCTCTGCATTTAATCCATTATGACGTCTGTGATTCAATGAATGTGAGAGGAAGGCATGGGGCTATTTATTTCATCACTTTTATAGATGATTCTACTCGATTCGGATATGTCTATTTGATTTTTCATAAATCTGAAGCATAAGTTGTTTCAAAAGGTTTATGAACCTGGTAGAAAATCAATTAGACAAGAAAATAAAGTTTTTTAGATCCGATCGAGGTTGAGCGTATTTATCTGATGAGTTCAGAAAATTATGTGATGAAAAAGGAATGGAAAGACAATTGTTTATTCCATATACTCCTCAACAAAATGGTGTTGCGGAGAGAAGAAACAGAACTCTACTGGAAATGGTTAGGTCCATGATGGCGCATGCTAACTTACCTATCACTTTTTGGAGTGATGCGTTGTTAACTGTTGCCTATATACTTAATCGGGTGCCTTCCAAATCAGTTACTTCCACTCCATATAAGTTATGGACAGGTAGAAAACCGGACTTAAGTTTTCTTATGTCATAAGGTTGTGCTGCCTATACTCATGAGTCCTCTCACAAGTTTGGGAAACTGGGTCCTAAAGGAAATAAGAGTATTTTCATGAGATATTCCGAACACTCGAAAGAGTATGTGTTCATAGGTGAGCAGGAAAGTGGGAGTATAACTGAATTTGAATCACGGGATGTCACATTCTTAGTGGATGAATTTCCTAAGAAGGGCGAAATAGGGGAAGATTACTCCCTATTTGAAACATTGGATCAAGATAATGATATTAGTGGAGTTCGTCCAAGTGGGAGTAATATGAGAAGTGATGAATTGAATTCAACTCATTCTCAATTGCAATCACATGATGAGACGACATCATCATTACCTAATCCAAGTGGGAGCATAATGGGAAATGATGTGCTAAGTGTACAAGTACTCATATGGCGAACAAGTTGCCAAAGTATTCCCCGTCAACGTTTTGACATTGAAGGGGAAACTTTTGTGGTTGCTCCACGAGATGAGGATGGGCCAAGAAATATTAATGAGGCTCTAGATTGCCCTAGTAAGGAAAAATGGATTTATGCAATGAAAGAGGAAATGGAGTCAATGAAGTCAAACCATATCTGGGAACTGGTTGATCTTCCAAAAGGACACAAAGCTATTTGGAACAAGTGGGTTCTCAAAATAAAACGAAAGGCTGATGGCTCGATAGAAAAGCATAAGGCTTGCCTTGTGGCGAAGGGGTATAATCAACAGGAAGGAATTGATTATGAAGATACATTTTCTCCTGTAGTGAGATTTACCTTGATTCGCATAGTTCTGGCAATAGTGTTTAGTATGGATCTTGAATCACGTCAAATGGATGTAAAGACTGCTTTCCTCAATGGAGAATTAGAGGAAGAAATATATATGGAACAACCTGCTGGTTTCATAGTGAAAGGCCAATAAGAAAAGATATGTCGACTTTGGGGGTCGATATATGGCCTTAAGCAGTCGTTGAGACAATGGTATATATGTTTTCATAATGCCATAAGGGCATATGATTTTACAATGATTGATGATGATCATTGTGTATATATCAAAAGATCCAATGATCAATTTGTGATCATATCATTATATGTTGATGATATACTAATTGCCATAAGTAATATGGAGTTTGTCAATACTGTGAAGAATTAGTTATCTTCCAACTTTGATATAAAAAGACATGGGTGATGTTGCATACATTCTTGGAGTTAAGATTTCAAGATTGTAGACCCATAGACACTCATATTGCAAAAGGTGAAGTATTGAGCCATAGACTGTGTCCAAGGACTCTAAAAGAGAAGGAACAAATGAAACATGTTCCTTATGCTAGTGCTGTTGGAAGCTTTATGTATGCTATGATGTGTACAAGACCTGACATATGTTCCCGCAATTGGAATGGTGAGTAGTTACCAATCCAATCTAGGTCAAGCACATTGGAAAGCCGTTAAAAGAATACTAAGGTATCTAAAAGGGACCGCGATAATACGCCGAGTCATTAAGGAAAGGATCTATCGCAACTCAAAGGCTATTTTGATACCGATTGGGAAGGAGATTTAGATGAAAGAAAATCTATCTCTCGGGTTTGTTTTCTTACCGAATAATGGCACCATATGTTGGAGCAAAGAAGAAACAAACATGTATAGCCTTGTCCACGATGTAAGTTGAGTTCGTGGCATTATCAGCAGCAGTATAAGAAGGTGTTTGGCTTAAGAGATTATTGGATCATTTAGGTGTTATTGGAAGTGCTGCATTGTTGGTTAACTGTGATAGCCAAGCAGCAAAAGTGTACACCAAAGATCCAAAATATCATGACAAGACCAAACCTATAGATACCAAGTATAATTTTGTCAAGGATATGATTGCACGAAAAGATGTGAACTTAGAGTACATACTACGCATAGAATGGTAGTAGATCCTATGACAAAGCCAATACCTAGAGATGTGTTTTGTGGCTATATGAAATCTCTAGGATTGCGTAAAGGCTGATGTACTAAATATTGCAATTTCCCTAAGTGTTCACAATTTGATGAATTTGTGTTTTCATCAATAATGCCTATGAATCTTTGTTTGATCTTTATGCATCTTAATGCTCAGTGCATTACTTTAAGTTAAGAGAAGTATGTCGGAGATATAACATTAGCCCACTCACACGGGTAATCGCCTCTGTTTGTGTGTGATAAATAGAGATGAGACTGTTTTTAAGCTTATTATCTAGGTGATAATCGAGAGCTCAAGCTTAAAACACGTATGTCGCCTTAATCGAGTGTTAAGATGAGGACATAATTCTTACGATGTCCGAAAGTAAAATACCCCACATATTTTACTTTATCTGTCTAAGATGCCGATGTGAGTCCGATGAATTTTGTGAAAGAGTAGATACGTGAACTCAAGTTAGACATTGGGTATGTCCGAACTATCATATGTACGGTATTGAAAGGTGTAGACATACGCTCCATGGGAAAGGAGTTAATACCGTAATACGTATTTCATACTACGTATGCATGAGACGACCAATAAGAGTGGCAAAAAGTTTGATCTCAACTTTTATGCGTGTGAGGCTCTTGAGGGAATGAGTTCCTCAATTTTTAGTCCCCTCATGACTCTTGCTTATTCTCAAGATTTCTATTTAGTGTTTGCTATCTTAGGATGTTGCCAATGGTCATGAGTTTGATTCGATCTAATGGGGCATTTCTAGAAAAGCAAGCTGAACTGGAATTGAGAGTTTGAAGGAAGAGGAAGATCGATATTAGAGAATCACATTGTAGTTTTGTATTCACCGGTTAACCAATTATGACTGTCTTTGTGATAATCATAATTGTGAATACAATATATATATCATTGTTTAAAAGAGATCAAGAGAGATATAAATGTGATCGATCGATCTAGGTACGCATACTAAATCTACTCGGAGTGTGACGCCCATTATTGAGCTGCTATATATTCCTAACAGATGTATAGCAACGAGCTCTCAAAGTATCTTTGGTCGCACGGATTATTCACCAAAATATGAATGTTGAAGAGAGGTAAAGAGAATTCTGTTCGGCCCACCATGTTAAGAGAGAGTCTATGTTGGATTATTCTCTGATGGGGCTAAGTAGGCCCTGTCCGCCCATGTTGGTTTTGGACCACCATGTGCGAGTGGGAGATGATGGATTTATTGGAATTGGGCTCACGGCCTGTCCGCCCATGCTGGGCCCAAAAGGCCCGGCCCACGGGAATAGGGCCCGTGAATGGGGGAAGGTATAAAAGGGAGGAGAGAGAGAGAGAAGGCACCCGTTGGAAAAAACAATCAACGTACGTTCCTTTTTCCCGCGCTCTCTTTCTCTCAAAACGCTCACGGCGACGCACAACTCCCTTCAAGGCCAATCAGATTGAATCGATCAGAATTTCTTCCTCTTCTTCGGCGTCGGTGTCTAATCTGTGGCTAACAAGGTACGCTCGAATCCGTGGTGTGCTTTACGATCAGTGATACGTGATTTTCCCGGGCTACGCTTCCGCATTCGATTTAGGGGTTCGATTTAGTGTCGAATCCGGTTTTCGGGGATCCGTTATTCCCAACAAATACTATGATTAATTTGGAAGGGAGAGGGACAAGAAGTCCTAAGGTCGCCTGAGAATCGAGATGAGAGAAGTAAAAAATGAGGAAGACAAGCTCACAATGTTTTTCGAAAATGTTGATGCAAATGCCTCTCCTTGAGTCTGTTGATTGATGGACTCTACAAGCTCCACTGAAGGTCCTCCACTAGCATCTTCATTTGGTAGAGCTCTTTCTTATTGAGCTTTTCTATGAGAGCTTCCCACCATGCCGTTACTTATATGCCTCAATTAGTCGCTTCAACACTTTGCCTTAGCCCTTCTTAGCTTTTATTTAATTAATGTTCTCATCATGCTGTTGGTTGTGCTCATTAAGCCAGACTTGAAGATAAGACTCCACAAAAGCACTTGACCTATCATTGGGCGAAGGATTTTACTTAATTAACGACTGTGTCAATGGATGGATGAGCAAAAGAAAAGGGTTTTCTGGTAGAAGAGAGCACTATACTCCCACTTGCGCCCCATAGAAGATTACAAGCTCGCTTGATTTTATTTTATTTAATTCCAGTCTATTCTTTGAGGATGTAATAAACTTGTCATTCTCATTTTCGATTTGTTATCTCAATTCTTTGACGCTCTTTTGTTTGTTTTCCGCCATAGTCAAGGAAAGTAATCTAAGACAATAGCAAACAAGTAAAGTTGTGATATGGTTATTTTGGCACTTGAATTTCGCCTACCTATTTAATTATTTATCGCATAAGAATATTAGAGATCAACCTTGACACATAACCTAAGATATCATAATTTTCATTCACATTTTATTTAAGTCACGCATCACATCCAAGTTACATGATCTTCCTATGTTACTTCCATGAACTAGTGCATGCCAAATCTTTCTTCATCAATAGCACCAATATACCATGGACTTGCGCAGATATAATCTTTCTCAAGTGGCGCCAATTGAGGTTTGCCGGATTGGCTTGAAAAGAGATGAACGTGATCTTTAAAGGAATGTTGGAATTTTTGAGATTTTAAGTGGTGATATTTGAACTCTTGTTGCTGGCATCAAAATGGATAAAGTCCTTAGTCAAGTGGAGATTTTTCAATTAAAAAAAAAAAAAAGAAAATCACGGTCAAACGGATATGAAAGTCAGCCACGAGGAAGGGAATTAAAAAGAAAATATTTGGTGTACAGGTATCTCATGATTTCTCCATCAGTTTTATCTCATTGATCACTCCCTTGAAATCCTCATCATGATTTGGTTTCAATTTTCTTCAACTTGTATTAGAATCCAGGACATTATTGATCACTCCGGCTATCTCCCCTACTGTTTGTTGATTGGTTTCATTCGGTGTTGGGCCTTTATCCGAAAAAATTCCCTAAACGCCTAAATATATAGGACCTCATGTCAAGAAAATATTAGATGCAAAAAAGTCCAATGAGCGACACATGTCACTAGGGCCCGCTCTATCAACGATTGTCTCTCCCACTCCTCCCAATCCTCTCTCTCTCTCTCTCTCTCTCTCTCTCTCTCTCTCTCATCTCTCTCATTCACGCCTGCTACGACGAGCCCTGCTCTCTCTCTCCCTCAGCTCTCTTGTCGCCTCTACCTTCACCTCCATTCAATTATTATTCGATTATCATCAAACCGACATAAGAGAAAATAACAAAACCATTCAATGTGACATTCTGAATTTCAGGTTCTGTTTTCAATTGAATAAGTCGGACTTTTCATCGATGCACCTATAGTTCTTTTCTTTGAGTTGGCCACTTATGAGATAACTAGTTTATTTGAAGGAATCTAAATGCAATAGACTCGAGAATTTGACTAGGAATCGGCTGCTTGACTGTGCTAATTTGTAAGAGTCATTATAACAACGTCAAAATCAATTAGAGACCGAAGATAGGTTGATTCAACAGAGGTATGTGATTAGTGTGCGGGTGATTCCACCTAATTGTAAATTTTCGTCGAACGGCACTAAACTGATTTTTTTATCATTTATGTATTATGTGCCCGTATTTGAAATCTCGAGATTTTCACGACAACCGAAAGTCGTCAATGTGTTGAAAATGTACAATATGGCTCGAAAATAATCGATCACGAGTCAATTGTACTAAAAATTCCTAAAAACTACATGATAGGTTAGGTCATGCTAAAATTGCGCTATATTAAAATTAACAGCGAATTTGAACTCGATTTTAGAAATTGAAAGTTTTGTCATGTCACGATTCATTTTAGGAGTGTCGACTCACATTCCAAAGATTTTTCTACAAATCAAGATTTTTGGCAAAAATTCAAAGTAGGGTCGTTTTTTACCAGGAAAATCAAAGTACCATTTTTGGTCGCGTTTTTTGGAATTCAAGTTGGTTCAATTGACGAGGAAAAATCGTAAGAGGGACGATGGCATCTTGGTTGAATTTATGGACTCCAATTTAGGTCCAATTGGAGAGAGATTGAATGGAATTGAAGGGGGATTGCACCAAATCCGTAGGTCCAAGGGGTGTGCAACTTTTAGGCACCAAAGTGAAGCTTGTTGAGGAAGATTGAAGAGGAAATGGTGGCTGAGGATGAGGCTGAAATGGTGGGACATTGGCAATGAGTAATATGGATATTTTGGTGGAATTTGAGGCATTTTTGGGCCTCTCCATCTCTAGCTAGCTTCTTCTTCCCCTACTTCCCTCTTTTCTCCATTTTAGAGAGTTTTGAAAGCTCAAAATTACAGAGAAACCAGCTCTCGCTTCCCCCTTGCCGTCGCACACTCGCCAAGAACACTACAGCCCCTTGCTCCGTTGCCCGAGCCCCGCGCGCCAGCCCACCCACGTACTGCTCGTTCGCGAGCCTAGCTTGCCGTGCTGCTCCTCTCAAGCCCTCTGTCCAGCTAGTCGAGGCCTCACCGTCACCGTTCAGTTTGTCGGAATCGTCGTTGCTTGCAGCAGCCCCGTTCGCCCGTCCCATGCCATTTCTAGCCCGTTCAACCGCTTGGCCCAGCCCTTTCGGTTCTTGAATAGAACCAAAAATCAGCAAGGGCCGTGGGCCTTCATGACTCGTTTCGAGGCCCGTCCGGTCCCTGCTTGGTGTCGTCGTAGGGTTGTTTATCATCCGTCTTCACGTCGCCATGGACTCACTAGATCGCAAAAATGGTGAGTTTACTTGCTAAACCTTAATTAGGAGTTAATGATGCTTAAAGGATAATTAGTTTATGCTAATTAAGGTTAGGTGGTTAGTTAGAATGGATTAGTGATTTAATTATCCGTTTGTGCAAGTTAGGTGGTTAGAGTTAATAGATTAGGGACTAAAGTAGTCATACTATTTATTTAAATAGGTTTGGAAAATTTCCCGCTTGTTCGGGAGGTGAATTAAGTGTTTCCGGCCTAAGTTGCTATTTATTGCATTTAAATTGAATTATTTAATTAATTGTAGTAATTATTTAATTATTTAATATTTTCCTAAATTATACCAGGATAGTCGGTAATCGGAATTTCGTGCTGATTGCAATGATGTTGTTAATTTCTGTAATTGAGTATTAAATTGTGTAAATTGAGTGGTGATTGTAATTTTGGGCATTTAATTTAAAATTTGGAAATTTTGGTAATTATTTAAAAATTACCGGGTCGGGTTTTGACATCGAAAAGGGTTTTAAATACTATATCAAATAGTGGGATTTGAAAATGAAGGGTATCAGTTTTTCCGGTTCAAATTGACCGTGTACTCACACATGATTATTTTACCGTGTAATTTTAATACGAAGAAAATATGCCATGTTCACTATTTTAATTGAGGCATTTGAGTGCAATGTACGGTGTACTGGGGTGAGATTGAATGGTCGTGTGTTGGTTAAGAGAACCCGTCCCGAGTTGTCGAGCTGGACGTGCCCCTATATGGGATGCCCTACAAATGAATGCCAGTCACAGTAGATTCTGGATCGATGCTCATTTATGGAATGCCGTCGACGTAGTGATGTTGCAATGCTCGATAGAGCAAGACGATGTTTGGCTACGCCAGTAAACCACCGAACTTCGAGTAGGCCATGCCCATGTGTGGCTGTGATTAACAATTGAAACGCATGCTAAGTGAAATTGACACGCCGGATTATGGGACAAAATTGTGTGGCACGGAATGGAACGTGTCATAATGATTTGGTCTTATAATCGGGACCCCTTGTGTTGTTGAAATTGACATACCAAATTATGGGACAGAATTGTTTAAGCATAAATAATGTATGTCTGTGATATGAACTATACTGATATGCAAGAAGGATTTGAGATGAAGTAAGTCTCTGTGATCGTGTGGTTAGGATGCCTATAGGCGTATTTCCTTCCTAGTCGGAGTTTAGGGGGTGAACTTGCTGAGACATTGTCTCACTCTGTCGTGGGCTCATCTCTTTTAAGGTCCTTAGATGGAGCAACGTCATGTACGCTATGAGGTTCTGAGGGAGGTAGACTTCAAGCGTTCCTATTTTCTAGTCTCCAGGACCAACCTAACCCGTGAGCTTGTGGAGTCCACTGTTTGGGTCGATGAGGGTCTACCCCACCTGGTACCTCATTGTTTCAAGGTGTGGTACCTTCATAAGTTCGATGGGAGTCGGGAAGGTCCCATAGGTGGTTTTGACGGGCCTCCCGTCAGGACAGGGGAATGGGAGATAGGGCACCCTCTGGATATTGACACCTCTGATGGTGCCGTGGAGGATCCGGAGCCGGAGCGAGCCTAGAGTTTAGAGTCTCCGTAGCTCCTTTTTGATCTAGACTTCTATATATAGGTCTTTTAGTTAATTGTTGTATATCACTCAGTGTGTATATAAAAGCGAGTTTTAGCTGTGAATTTGTTTTCCTGCTTTCCTATCCTATGCTGTTTACTGTCAAGGGTTTTTAATTCGCTTCCACATGTGCAATAAAATGAATGAGTTGGCGACGCATCTTGGGACGTTGCAAATTTTATCGACCACTGAGGGATGGGTATGCGCTTGAGGATCGAGGCGTGACATTCACAATCTAGTAAACAAGATGATCGATAGATAGATAAATAGTTCCCTTACTTCTCATTTTCTCTTATTCTTTTTGGTTCATGAGACTTTGACCTTTCATAACCATTCCCAAAATCTCCCCTTTTTACTCACGATGCTAATAAGCAGACCTAGGAGCAAATTGCTGCCATGGGCGACGAAGATCAAGATAATCTTGGGCCAAATACTCATGATATAGATAGAGAGGATGGGGACACTTTTGTGAGTCTCAAATCCCCTCATTCTACTAGAGAAGATGTTGGAAAAAGATGTCCTTGATCCTCAAGGTGGAGGCAACGGACGAGGCGGGGTGGGGCGGTAGCATGGGTTGTCGGATGAGAGAGCAAAGGAGAGAGAGAAGGGCGTTGTCGCAGGCGAGAATGAGAGAGGAAAGAGAGCATAGTAGAATCTTCAAAGAGGGGAGAGAGACTTGCTGACAAAATGAGCCCACAACAACGTGTGTCGCTCCATGAGTGGACTTTTGTGTCACCTAAAGTGTCACTCCAACGTCTTACATTGAAAAGGGGTAATTCAGAGAAAAAAAATGACGGGTTTGGTTTTGTGTCACTTATTTTCAAACTGTATATACGTGGTTTGGTTTGGTTTGACACTCAAATTTACACTGTCCTCACCCTAGTTTTTTTACACTCACCAATATTTATTAAAATTTGCCAATGCGCTAAAAAAACTGTATTTTTTAGCAAAGACAATATTGCCAAAATAAAATTTTTAACCATGTCTTTGCTGTGTACCTACTTCTACCCTAGAATTTATACATAAATAGTTAATATTTCCTCTTCCTCTCTCTCCAAGGGTATATTAGAAAGTTTGAAAAGCATCCACTTCACTTACTCAAACAAAAAGCTTCTCTTTGTGTAAGTTTTGAGGAACTTTGTTAGATTGGTCCATGCCAAGTAGAACCACGGTTCAATCAATTCCAAAAGATGGACCAATCCATTCTTGGGTTGAAGAGGCTCGTTTGCATAACTTAATCCTTCTAATGTGTCATGCCCTAACAAGCTCCGGGCTTACGACAACCTGCACTATCACTGTTCACTTAGGTCATTTGTTTACGATTTCTTAGAATGCATCGTCAACCCATTCATTTTATCTTCAAGCGGAAGCAAAATAAACATCTCCCAATCATTAACAAAACAATAGGAATAGTATAAGGCATACATCAGAATATATATATGCTTCTACTATCAAACATAATCTTTCCTTACATAAAAAAACTTAGCCATTTACATGTCCACATAGCGGATTCCTTTATACTTGTCCAAGTATTAGGGTTGGGGTTAACCTAACACCTCTATTCTATAAGAGTGACCTCACAAAGTGGTATTCCCTACGTGTTTAGTATATGTCCATCTCAAAGTACTTTGGCTCGGGCTCGGATAGTCATGATTTGGACCTGAAAAAGTTAAATAATGAGGAATGAGATAAACTCAATGAGTGAACTCCTTAGACCTCAAGTAAGAAAGCCATTCATCTCAGAAATGCCCTAAACATGCAGGTTATTTATCGATGGCGGAAAAATAGCAAAGCATCCCATGCCTTGCCCTAACTATAAAAATAAATGATCATCTTACCTTCTTTAGCCATCATAGCAAAGCACATAAGCAATTCTTATAACACTTTCCATATTCACAAGTCGAACACAAGAGCATGCAACATATTATAATCATGTGCCCATGCCATTCTATAATCCATTGTTGTTCATATATCAATCTTAGGTCCTACATGTGCCGACTATAGCATCACTTTTCAAAATATGCATCAATGTACTCATGCACTTTACACACGTGATGTCTTGAGAATCACATGGCATCCCAAACTGCCATACAACTCTCGAGCTATGTTTTCATATTATTATGGCCGATCAGGGCTCATGGCCAACCGAAAGGTTTGCAATCATACAGTGTAACCAGGCATTATTTGGTCCTATCGAATATGGCATTGTTCCGTGTAAACACATCCAAACAGCATTCCTATAAGGAGTTTCATTCCGAAATCCATTTGCGAATGGCATCCCGTTAACTTGGGGGCATCTGAATTTAATCGGGCATCGTCTCGTGTAAAACGCATCGGATGGGTTCATACTTTGTGTAAAATGCATTAGGGTCTTTATATGATCACATGAGCACATCATCACTCCCGCCCATTGTTATCTTTCTCATTAGCCAAATATGAATGCCTCAATGGCGTGCCAAGAGGAGTGTGTGTCGTGATCTATTGATTGAAAGTACATCAATAAGATATGCCAAGCATGAAACGAGAGTCCATGATTTGACATGTTATGTTGAGCACTAGTCTTAGTCCAATCAGGATCGGAAACAATACGCTTCAATATTACACCAAAACCAAGAAATGACCAATCTGCCATGATATAATCACCAACCTAGTACTAGACTTTGCTCGGGAACGATACGTCTCAGTATCGCACTAAAACTAAGAAATGACTGGCTCGGCATGACATGATCATTGATCTAGTATTAGACTTGGTTCGAGAATGATACATCTCAATATCGCTGAACCCAAGAGAGAGACTTGACTCAGCGTGATTCCTTGCACGCCCAAGAACCATCACATATCTTGTCTTGGAGGCTGGAGGTGTTCTCATGCGTTGACCATGTACAATGAACACAACATATGTATATATGTGTAACAACTATTTCTAATGAATACATATAATACATTGCCATTAATATTAAACAACGTTGCAAAGAACAAGCCTCCGATAACAATATCACATCAAACAACCTTAGCATATAATCTTTCAAAATCATATTTTTCAAGTACTTAACAATTTTAGAATATAAGTTATTGCAATTTCTTATCACTATTTAAGATAAGCTATCACATTTGCTTACCACCTAACAAGATAAGTTATCACCTAGGATTATTACTGCAACAAAACACACATTACATATCATCACAAAATAATTCATCACCTCATTTTAACATATCATAACACCTTATTATAATCCACATCTCATATCCTAATAACTTATCGCATAACCACTTATCACGTAATGATAACTTAGCCAACCAAGAAGTGATAACCTATTAGTAAAAGTCGATAACCTATCACCCTAAACATGATAATTTATCGTCCAATACTCAATAACTTGTCATCCGAACCTCTATAACCTATCACAATAACTTGATAACTTATTGTTAAAAACTTGATAACCTATCGCCCAAACCTCAATAACTTACCATCCAAACTCAATAACATATCGAGATGACCTATCGGAACCCAATGATAACTTATTGCATAAAACTCACTCATCACATTAACAAAGCACCATTTTAACTTTAATCTCACTCTAAACTACTTTCAAAATACAACAACCCTAATCAAGGGTTAGAAAGCCACTCCACCCAAGTTCAAGCTTAGAAAAGCATCGAGGGAGGAGCGGCAAGGCTGGATAGTGGCTATGGGCTACTAGTCACGCCTCCACCGCTCACATGACTAGGCTGGATGGTGTCTTTTAGGCCGGCGATGTCCAAATCGCCAAGAGAGAGAGAGAGAGAGAGAGAGAGAGAGAGAGAGGGCTGCTGTGAAGGGCTAGACTGGAGCTTTTTTGGCTCGAAAGCTCCAACTCAATGATGGAAATGATGGTGTGAAGGACGGTTTAAGGGTGGTGGTTGTGGTGGTCAGTTTCCAATGAGTCTAAAGAGGAAAATGAGAGGAAAAAGGCTTGAAGTGGAGATGGAAATGGAAGTGAGGGGTGGTCTGGCAAGGAGAGAAGATGAGAGTGAGAGCCAAAGTGAACAAATGAGTGAAGAAAGAAAAAGAGGGGTGTTGACCGGTGAGGGGAGGAAAGGAGAGAGAATGAGAGAAATCTTGCCCATTAATGCCCACCCCATCCAATCTCTTAGAACCTTTCTTAACCAATCAAAAGAAATCTTCTTGAAGAAGAAAAATTCAAGTCATTAATAAAGAGATATGTACTTGAGTGAATAGATTTAGGATAGGCTTGTGGGAATGATGTCATTCCTCTTCTTCAACCGCACATGGGCGTCCAACCTTGTCCAATTCCACCTTTGCTCTTTTTTCTTTAGTTGATTGAGATGGCAATTCGGTCATTTTTCAAAGATTACGCACTATCCATGTACTTTAGTGCAATAAATGCTAAAATCTTACAATGATGGCTTGATGAGATGGGAGGGTCCATAGCCCTTCCTTAGGCCGCCCACTCCTTGGACGTGTGGCCCTCTCCCTCTGATGTGAAGAACAGTTTTGAGCAATTTTGAAAATAAATATTATTACCTTATCAAGTGGATTCAAAAAATTATAAAAATTTAATAGGTTGTAGAGAAGAATTTAAATAACATTTTTTTATGAAGGAATCCAAGCCAAATTCATTTTGTATAAAGAGCAGTAAATCACCAAAGACAATTGAAAATCTTGTTCGTTGAATAGTCCCAACATAGATGAAAACCCATTTCGATATCCAAATCTTCATAAAATACTTTGAAATGTTAGTATGTTGTAGACATAGATGTCCTCTCTGCTTTTATGAAGGAAGCATGTTTAGATTCCAAAGAGAAAAATTTATAAAAAAATCGAGAATACAAATAGGTCACTATTTTTACTGCATTGGGCAGTTTTCACATGGTAAAAGTAGGCTTTTGTACAAATCACATCACCTCAGAAAAATCTAAAATTAAAGTATGTTGTAGATCAATATGTTTTGAACAACTTTCATCAAGGAAGTTTTGCGAGATTTGAAAGATAGAAAGCCCTATAAAATTGGAAAATAGTGACGGTCTAGTAGTACGCACACTATTCATGCACATAGGGCTTGGATTTGGGCTTGACAATTTGTTGGACTTAACTCATCCAATTTGGGCCATAACAAGTTTAATGGGCCTTTAATTGGGCATGAGGTCTATTGGACTTCCAATTTTTGGCCCAATTTCACTTATCCAAGAATTCGAGGTTTACCGATAATTGAGGAATTCGATGAAGCAATGTCCAATGGTGGTCACTTAATCCTCTAAAGTATGATATCCTTAATTGGACTAGCATTTTGTAATTAAAATCTATCAAATGTGACTTTAGCATAATTAAAACCGACAGGTGGCCTTTAGGGTTTTCGTGAGTTCAACTCGTGGTTGATTCGATATCAATCCACGTTTAAGCCCTTTTCAATTCATGGATGATCCTTAGTTGTCATGTAATCATGAGAGGTCAATTACTTGTTCCGAAGTACACGATCATTTGGAATTGGTTTAGGATCATTCATAATTAATATAGTAATCGTGTGGAATTACCTGTAATCCAATTATATACTATTATCAAAACGATCTATAACTGTTCTTAGATCGATTTGAAATAGCTTAAAATTGTCTCTTATCGATCCTTATGGTTGAATTGTCAATCCATGTTTGAGTTCTTTGGTTGTCCGCATCGAATCCTAATTTGCCCTTCCCAATAGGTTTAACACTTTTAAATGGTTTATGAATCAATTCAAAATCTAATTCTACTATTTGCGAATTAATAGAAGTAAACCCTTTATTGTATCTTGAACAAATTTCGAGGATGTCACATAATGACAAAAACATTTATTTCAATCAAGTATGTAGAACTTCATTGCTTTATTTTGGTGGCACACTCATTTCTCATATTGGAAGTATGCTCAAGTATTTTCAATAGGTCAAGATTCTCCATAATTTTAAGGAAGGAAATGCATGTGTAGATTAGCTAGTAGATTGGATTATCCAACCCAACAATGTGGGTGATAATCAAGTATTGATAGGACGCCAATATGTTTGATGCCTTTGTTGTTAAGGGATTAGATTAGATAATATTTTATGAGGAGAATAACGATGTAATTTTCAGGCTTTGCCCCTTTTCCTACCAAACTTCTTCAATTTAACTCAATCGATTGTTTGTGTGACTTTATATTCAACCTAAAGTCAAATATAATTTGATCATCATAGGTTGGAGCTGTTTCAGTAAAGTAATACTAGTCACCAAACAAATTTATGTTCGTTAAAGAACATGTGACATTATTACATAAAGCAATATAATGTCCTTTAACTAGCTTCAATGGTATTTAACAATTGATTTAAGCACTATAATAAGTAATTTAAAATACTAG
The DNA here is from genome assembly GCA_014182575.1 of Eucalyptus decipiens. NCBI lineage: Eukaryota > Viridiplantae > Streptophyta > Magnoliopsida > Myrtales > Myrtaceae > Eucalyptus > Eucalyptus decipiens. The sequence goes on along the minus strand of CM024613.1, from coordinate 40,479,350 downwards.
AGAATAATATGGAGAGGAAAGATTAGTAAGGTCCTTTACTATGTTGTGACATCTTTTAATACAAAATTGAAAATGTTATAGAAGGTATGACTGACATATTCATAAGCAATCTTACTAAGTTAAAATGTGATAATTGATATCTCCAATGATAAAAAAAAGACACGTTAGGGAAATAAAATATAAATAATAATTATGAGATTAGCAATTAAATTGAGTACTAAATGATAATTATGAGATGTCAATGGTGATGGTAATTTTAGAAAGTATATTGAAATAGTGTTGTTATCCCTATGCTTTGGACAAGCTTCACATTGAATTCTGTTTAATTCTCTATTGTCTTCACCTTAAAAAAATATTGGCTGTTTTAAATTTCGCTCATTTGTCCATGTACAATGAAATTTGATTGTTTATAATATTTGAAGAAGGATGAGTTAATTGTTCAAACTAATAAATGAATAAATACCCACTAAAAGAGCCAAACCAATATTACAAGCGTCCTCTAGGCAATAAAATGTAACAACACAAAAACAAAATAGAGCTTTTGTTTACCAACATGATCTTTTTTTCGTTAACATAATTTTGGTGTCAATGGCTAAAATGCTCATCGATGATCATATCAAACTTTCATCAGCAAAATCCAACGAAAAGTATAGTTTTCAAGTCAATTACAATTTTCAGTGACAAATTTTGGTTTCCCAAGGTAATCGATTATTTTCTATTACTCGGGATGCCTCTATTTTAGTAATAAATCAGGAATGCGTAGTCACTTTCTTGCCGAAAAATATTTGAAGAAGGTTTACAATTTTTACCAGTCCTCCCATTTTTCTTTTAGGTAGAGGTGATTGACTTCCTTAAAAGGTGGCTAATGGAGAAACCTCTGCTGATAAATTGGAGAACTCGTTTTACCGGCGTGAATGATTTCAAAAGGATATATTTTTCTTTGTTTGAAATATCTTGGTTAAGAATGGTCTATTTATATTGCATTAGACATGTTTAGGCTGTCAAATTAATTGCAAAAGAGTATAAAAGAACAGTGTGAGTTACACATATTGTATATGTGGACGACGTATCATGTAAACCATTTAACATTTTACATCGTAATTTACACGCAAAAACATGCATGCCATTTTTCACAACATGCTCTCACTTTGATTTCCCAAATAGGCCCTTTCTTTTGCTTGGATCATAATAGATTCGCACCAGGAGTTCAATTAAAGGCTTTTCTGTTTGATAAAGCACGCTAATCACGTCGATTTGATCTTTAGTTGAGGGGATGGGACCTGAGGAAAACCCACTTCTCTCTACATTTATTTTGGAAAGTTGATATTGCATTTTTCAGTCCTTATCCATTTAAATCTAGTCATCATCATAAAGTAAGTTCAAACCTATAAACAGCTAGTAAAACTGCAGAGAGCATTTAAGTTGTCGATTTTATAAATATATAAAAAAAACTTCCGGTGGGGATTTTACGATTAATAACCATATTGATTGTCTAAGTGACATATACGCTTCGGAAGTCTAATATTTCCTCAAGAAGCGTGTTTTTACAATCTCAAGATGGGCATTGATTTTTCGAGTTGCTATGTGGCGCTAATCTCGTGGTGTTTTTCGATCTTGGAAAAGCGGAACGGTAGAGACAAAGGCCATGATAAAAGTCGTTTTGAGCACACTCATTGGGATTTTATATTTCCACTGTTTCTGTCGAACAAGGGAGGGACGATGGTATTTAGGTTTCCTCCATGCAACCATCGTTTGGACCTAAAGATCAACCGAATGTTCAGCCGTTTCAATGAGAAAGCTTCAACGCCTACAATTTTGAGTAGATCGACCGACTTTCCGGTGGCATTACGCGTGGACTTATGAGGAGAATACGAAGTGCCGCTGCATGCAACGAATTAAGAAATGCCTGAACGAGATCTTGATCCTGGGGCTATAAGATAGCGGTGCACAAGGCGCACATGAATAAAAGTAGGGGAGGTGTTGAAGTCTTTGATTAGTATGCATTGACGACCAGCTTGCCTCTTTCCTTTTTCTTCAGCATAATGATTTTAATGTGTTTTCGTAGTTACAATAATGAAATTATGATTGAACTAGTTAGAAAAATCCGAGTATTCGATATTGCGGTAGGTCCTATCTCATTCGAGTAAATCAACCCCTGAAAAAGAAGAAGAAAAAACCAATACCAAAACGCGTGTATAGTTTATTATAAAGGAGTAATACTAGCCCGAACATGCTACATTTAAAGATTCAATGAGTCCGAACTTTTTCGACATGAAAATGACATGCCTAACAAAGCTGATCCTACCATGCAACACGGTTAACACAATTGTTAAACATGTCACGGTGTCTGGCGTCAGCATAGCACAATGCATTAACGCATTTTATGATTTCCACGTCCGCAAATGTGATTATAAATTACCCATCATTATTTTTTATGTGGGTGTCACTTTTATAAACTCCCAAGGAGACTTTGAGAAAGCCCTTTACTTTTCCATTCCTTGATTGTCACCTTATGCACTTTGAACACAACTATCTCTTGCTCAAGAAACCATTAGAAAAGCGAGAACCAAATCACACATTGAAAGGATAACTTGCAGTTATAATCTTCATCTTGAACTCCCCCTATAAAAAAACCTTTCTTGACATGCCAAACTCATCTATTTTTACACCGCAAGGACTACTCTGCAGTTCAAAGTACAAGGCAGTCCAAATACATGAGATCATAACTTGACATTGAGCATGATTCTGGATTAAGAAACTCCACCATCTTGAGCTAAATAGAAGATGCAAAAACTCATGCGTTGTAGCGATTCTTAGCACCTTTATCAAGCTTCTTTGCATCATCCTGCAAGAGCAGAAAAGAAAACAATTTAAACTAATTCCAACTTTAAAAAACGCCTGGAAAATAAATTGAGGATGATGGTTTAATAATTCACTCGCAATATTCACAAGATTCTTAGAAGATGAAGAAGGGGAAAAAGAAAAAGATTTTGGGGGGGAGGGAAGAAACAGTTGCTGAATAAAACATACATGAAATATGAACCCAATATTCTCATTGTAATCCAGAAACTCCTTCCATTGCTTCCCTATGCTCACCTGCAGAAACAATTACAGTGAGTGAAATTGTCCTTTCTTAATTGTTGTTGCTGCACCAAAAAAAATGCTCCATAGTCCATAGAGAGGTCATTAAAGTGGCAACCGCATAACCCCATATGGATTCAGACTCTCAAATGCAAAAAGATGCCCCAAATTTTAGTTGAGATTGCAGAGGTACCATTTAAGAGCAGTCAGAACAAATTTTGGCCCAATCGCAGGGCAAGTAATGCATAGGATAACTTTCTTTCAAAGTATGCCAAAAAGGAGGGAAGAAAAAAAAAAGAAAAAAAAAGAAAAAAAAAAGAAGAGAAAATTGCTCCCTTGGACAGCTAAATGAAAAGAAGAAAGGCAAAAAGAGATCAACATCCCTCATTCTCTCAGTAAAGGGACATACTTCTCAAGTCGAGTAATGTTAAGTCAGAGTGATACAACTACTTGTATAAAACAAGAACCAAGGTTAATCTGGTATGTTCACACCTAGGAAGAGACTCCTGACAAAAATCTTCTACATAGCAGAGGAAGAAAAATTTTCAGTGTTACAATGATAACCAATCTAGAAGTAATTGGCATCCCTTTTCATTTAGAAGCCTTATTCCTGTTATTAAATTCCAACATATCCTAGTCCTATAGAAACAGGAAGTTAATGAATATAAACAATGTGCATGAAACTTCTTTACCCAAAAAAAACAATGTGCATGAAACTTAAATCAAATGATCATTTGATTTACAAACAGGCTAAGGACATAATAAAATTTGGTGAATTAGAAGAACCTGGGCAGCTTCATTTGCAGCATTCTTCGTCCATAGAGATATTTTCTCCTGCCTACTTCTGACATTGACAACGGCTCCACATATTTCATCTCCATGATCAAATTGTTCTCCAATCATTGCCAGCAACTAATGCAAGAAATAACAGTAGAAAGACTTATAAGAGCATACCTTGCTTATTAGAATACTTATCTACAGAGTAAATGATGAAAAGCATACCGTGTACAGCCAACAGGTATCAGATTTTCCTCTGTTGAAGTTCACAGTCCACTTCCCTCCATTAGCACAAACAGGGTCCTCCCACTTTGGCTCAATTTTGTTTTTAAAGCAATAAAAGTCAGCTCCAACAGCTAATTTGCCTGGATGATGTATGTTATTGTACAGACTGAAAGCATGGTTGGAAGATAAATCCGTCAGACTGATCCATAAGATTAAAATCAACATGATGAAGCCTCCATTGCATAAAGGAAGCAAAGGTGGAAGCATGACAAAAGAGCACAATTAGAAAGTGTGGGGTATGCAAATTTTGCTGATTGCAACTGCGTTTAGACAATGCCCAATAATTACATCAAAGGAGGATCTTGCAACATCGATGTAGAGTCAAAAGTGAAAGAAATAGCAATGAAGATATTTCAATATCAAAACTATGGATTGGATCAACTTCCAGCAAAACTCAAAAAGCATCCTTGCAGAGTAAATTGCTGTTCACAGATTATACACAATCTAACCCATGTCCAGGATCAAATTATCCATATCACTCATGAGAAAAATATCAGACAACAAAGCTTGAAGCCTCAACCTGACAAAATTGCTGGGAACGGGCCTATGAAGGACAGGATCAATGACTGAAAAGCAGTGATATTACATTCAAGGAAAAAGTATTGAAGAAGTCAATTTCAGTTTTAAAATCTTCTCTTGTTCAACCACTGAAGACGTATTTGCACAGGCCAGAGCATATGCTCTGAGAAGCCAGTAAAATAAACTTCCACTGAATGGTTGAGGTGTCAAAGAAGCTAAAATATAAAATACACAAAGGCCTAACTGTTTCCAGTAAATAAACAGAACAACATATTTTTAAGAATTTATGATTTTCGAATCAACACTACCAACTCCAAAGAGAAAAACTGAATCACCAGTTTCTAATTCATTGTTGTCAGTAATTACAATCTGGTAACAATTTCCCCCAGTCAAACTTTGAAATTGCAAGTTTCAACAATAATCCAGTAAAAATGTTGGAACCTTCCAACAGGTCCCGGATACCCTTACCAATAGGAGGATGCAACAATGTTGGAACCTTAGCCCTTCTATCTTTTCAGGTTGAGCTTTGGTTTTCGACCTAGTGTTTCTCCTCTTTGGGCAGACGTTTGTTAATCCCCTCTCCTCATTTGGGTTACCATGACACCCTTGCACTCCTATTGACATTTCCTAATGTCACCAGGAGTGCAAGTTCCTTTTGTTGGTGTCGGGCCTCCCTATTTTTGTATAGTTCCGTTTTGGGTTAAAGTTAATACATACCTTACCTTTACTCCCCCCCCCAAAAAAAAAAAAAAAAAAAACAATAATCCAGTAAAAACTTGTGAGAAGGGAGAAAGAAAACTCAACAGAATAAATCATGAACAATACAGTCAAGCCTCTACAATGTCCCTCAAGCGTTTGGCCAAAAGCTTATATTCTTCTGAGATGGAAAGCCAATGTCCTACCGAATGTCAGAGTTCAGACCCCACATAAATCATGTCGAAAAGCTTGATGAAGCAGAATTGCCTAACTATAATAGTACCCATGCAAGTGCACAAACCTCGCAGCCCTGTTTCCAGTCATGATGCTAATTGAAAACTCAGGGCACAAAGGACAATCAACAAACAGTTGTAGTATTCCTTGACGGCTGACGAGTATAATGAATGCACCATTATGTTTGAGGTCAATATAAGGGACAAGAACTCTGGGAACACCATCGTAACCGGTTCAGCTCAACAAGGGCTAAAGGCTTGATTTTTATGTCACCCAGTGGAGAACAAGATTTCTCCATTCAACATCAGGCCAACAATTATAATGTCTTTTTGAAAGTTACAAGCAAACTGGAATTCAACTTATTGATTCCAGTATTCTCTGAACTAACAATCTAACTCAACTAAATAGAGCCATAAAAACCCATCGCTCAAAACTTGAAACAGAATCAGCCGCCGTCCTTCTCTACAGACACTCCTCAAAGCCATAATGGCAGAGCAACTAATTCTCCCTAACCATAAAACTTTGCATTCGGCGAGAACAAAATTGGAACACCATCAAACCCATCAGCCATAACACGATGATAAACAAGAATCACCCAGAAAAGAGAACAACCCAACCACAACTCAATCGACTCTAGAACTGGGTTCCCAAAATTCGAGAGAAAAACGCAAAAATTTTCTCACCTCCAGAATTCTTCGACGGTAGAGAAAGTGTAGATCGGGCGCATGGAGGCACCCCAAGCCATCTGCTTCGATTTCGCGGCAGGGTTATCGAACCAGAAAGTCCACGAGTGCTCCAGCGGATGCGGCTGGTCCGCCTTCGGCTCCTCCTTCGCCGACTGCTCCGCTAAGTCCTCTTCGCCCGCAATCTCTCCCTCCTCCAGCTCCGGGTCGCCGCTGCCTGCAACGCCCTTCGGATTAGGGTTAGGGTTCGCCGCGGCTGGGTTATTCTGGTCGTCGCCGGTCGCCGCCGCCGCCGCCGCCGCCGCCGCAGATTTCACCGTCTCTTCCACCACCATGTTTTTCTTTTCTCAGGAAAGTTTTGCAGCTCTCTCTCTCTCGCTATTTCTGTTGCATTCGCATCTGAAATCAATCTTCCCAGTTTTTACCTGGAAGAAATCAGGAACTTCCGAAAGAATTGTATTAAAACTGTAAAGATAACTTTATATTAAATAAACTGAATTATATAAGGGATAATTTCCATCTTAATTAATTTCGTTAATTGTTTATCTCAAATTCTCAATATTAAAAAGTGATGCAGGATCGATTATGCCACCTCATCTTTATTTCCTGCCATAAAAATAAAAGCTAATATAACAAAAAAACCTCAAACTAGTATAAGTATGACAGTCTAAACTAATTTTTTAATATTGACAAAAAATATTTTTTTACTATCAAAAATCATAAACTCGTATACATGTGATAAATTACATATTGTTAGTTTTAATTAAATTTTACCATCAAATTACTTAGTTTGATAACATATGACAATTGAAAGATGTATCTGTTTATGATTTTATCATTCGTTTGTTATAGGTGTATCGATTTGTGTGTTTTCACGATATTAATCCGATTTAACGGAAAATAACAAATAATAAATTTATCACAAATGCATTAATATTTGGTTTTTGGTAAATTTGTCATAATTGTACAAAGTCTGGGTTTTTTATGTAAAAAAAGTAATTTTTCATAAATTTGCCAAAGGTATACCAGTTTAGATTTTTGATGATATTAATCTTAAAAATAAAGATGTATAATCATTTATGTCACGTTATCTTACATGCCTATACTAGGTGGTCTTACTGATGCATTGTGTTATATTATCATATGTTGTCATGTTACTATAAATATTGTCATTGGCACGTCCAGTTGCATATTATCATCTCGCCATCGCTTCGACTTAATTGAATCCATTAATCCCCAAGACCATTCTAAAGTTAGATGCGTAGTACAAAACAATAGTTAACACTTACCACTTGTAAACCTACAAAGACCTCCACCATTACTTATATAAAATAAAGCTGAAATTGAAATACATAACATTTTACAAATATAATATATTGATACAGGCGAAGCACTAATAATACAAGACATTATGCCTCTTTTTAAATAAAAAAAATACTTGGAAACACAAAAACAATATAGGCGACATAAAAATTGATTTAGAGAATAGATTTGCAATATTAATGATGCGTTTGGTAACACTTTTGTTTCCGATAATAATTTCTATTAAAAAATGATTCTTTTTTATTCTGTTATTGGGAACAATTTCTAAACATTTTAAATTGTTCGATAACTGTTCAAAATTTCAATTTCCGAAATGTAATCGTTTAAGCACTATTCTCAAAATTTCTACTTCAAATCATTTTCTTTTAATTTTTAAATAATTTTATTTCTTTTATTTGCTTTCCTTTCTCCTCTTCTTCTTCAAGGGTTGCCGACTGCCGGCCTTGGGATGATCGGCAGCCTCGCCGAAGTGTCGTCGGCCCTCGCCAAGGCGGCGCCTCATCGGCCGAGCCTTGGTTAGGTGAGCGACCTCACCAATTCTGTGCAAGGTCAAGCCTCACCCAACCTTTGGCTAGCCTTGCCCAGTCAATGGCCAAGGGAGGCTCAAGTGAGGCCCACTTCACCATCGGTAAGGCTCGGCTACACTAGATCTGGCAAGATAAGCCTTCGGCAAGCTCGTTGGACCTCACTTTAACTTGGCAAGATCGCCAAACCTTGTCGGACTAGTCACCGATGACCAGCGACAGTGGATGGCGGCGGCAATGGCAATGGTTGAAGAAGAGAAGAGAGAGAAGAAGAATAAGAAGAAAAAAGAGAAAAAGGAAAAAATTGGGTTGGCTTGACTATGAAATTGTTCTTGGGGACAAAGAATCAACTTTTCTTTTACTTCTCGATTCTATTCCAAATCTACTTCTGGGAATAAAAAAATAAAAAATTTATTTTCGAGAATAAAAGTTTTACCAAACGAATTTCTATTTTAAATCTATTCTCAAGAATAAAAGAACAGAAATTGTTACTATTTGGCAAGTTGCCAAACATACCCTAAGTGACATTTTCTTATTGTGCACTCGAGGGTGCCTCGTTTTTTCTTTTTAAAACCTCATGTAGAAATTACCATTCTCTTAGTAAATCGAATTTGACAAAATTAATATTGTAAATTTTAGCATCAAGCTCGGCAAGGGTTGGTCTTCAAAACTTTTCTCAATCATTCAACTTCGAAGGCATCTGTCATGCCTAGTTGAATCTTCTTATTTTCTTAAAAAGGAATCTCTATTGAGTTTTCGAGAAAAGAAATCTTCAACATTATTAACACCTAAATCTTTCACGTGAAAAGTTGTTTCTTGTATGTCATAACATTAGGGATTAAATTCATCATTATTGTAGAAATTGGACATGTCAAGCAAAAAAAAAAAAAAAATTGCATAGTCTTGCATAGTCATTCTCTCTCCCGCGTATGGCCTCATCAAACAAAATTGGTGGCATTAAAAATATAAAAGCGAGTCCTACGAAGGGTTTGAGTTCAATAGAGGTCAAATTGATGGTCAAAAATTAATATTTGTGAAAGCATGCAAATCAGCCACATACAAAACATAATATAATGCGTGTTTAATAGTCTATAAGACCACTTAGACAATGCATGAAAAGCATGAAACTTGCACATGACATAAGGATAAATGCGACAAAGGTTTGAGTAAAACATTTAACCCAAAGTTGGGATGTCAAGAAGTCACACAAGTCATTAATATTACAAAGTGACTTAGAACTAAGAATGGCGTGTTTAACAAATTTCAATTGCAATTGGCCAAATTGATGCATGATGTTCACATAATAAACAAGGTTCAAATATGGCGTGACATGTATGGATACGAAGCTTGTAATGCATGCTTCAAATGTTGAGAAGACATCAAAGTATGATTTAGCCCTTAAGGGATCCAAACAAATGAGTTTTCATAGGCTCGTGATAAGCCCCCATTTCAACATGATCATTACAGAACATGGTTAATTTTTTATAACCTAATGACATGAAAAAATCATAAGAAAAGTTCTATATGTAGAATGGGACATGAGAAGCATTTCTTATGAAGACATCTAGGAAGTCGATCGAACCTTCGTGGATAGTTAGGAGCTCGGATCAAGGCAGTTGGACTGTCGGTTTACAACCTGGACAAAACTGGTGGTGATCGAAGGAACCAATCCAATTTGGACTGATTTGGAGCATTGATTGAGGATCTGATCACCGGGAGGCTTCGGGTGACTACTCAATCAAGCCTCAACCACTCGACGGTCGAGGATACACCAAGGAAGGGATCCCCGAGGGGTAGGACATCTAGGAATCACCTTAGGCCACCAATCTAAGCTAGAGGATTAATCGAGATCAACACAGATAAGACTACTGGTGTTCTGTAATCGAGGAAGAAACTGTTGGGCGAGGGATTCCGGAAATGATCAAGGCTGACACCACTTTGACGAGGATGGGATGATAGAGAAGGTCACCAATGGAGGTAGAGACCGCCAACAGGGGCCTAAACTAGCGACAATCAGCTCAGTGAAAGGAAGAGGTGGCCGTGGGTAGAGAGAAAGGAGGTTTTGGGCAGGAAGAGTGAAGATAGAAATAGACTTTTAGGGAAAAATTCTGCAATTTGGATCTGAAAATTAACAGATGAGCCCTCCCTTTGTGATTTTGGAGGGAAAATCCTTCTATACCTCAGTCTAATTACCAAATCTTGATCGTCAATTCGATCTGATGGTCAAATTTTGATTTCATTATCAAATTAAGTCCATTAAGGACTAATCCCACCTAGAATATGTCCTATGACCGATCTGATGGCTTTGATTTGCAAAAATTAGGAGTTAAAATGAAGATCGTAATTAAGGCCTAATTAGGGGTAAAATCATAAATTTACAAAATTCGGGGGTTATTTTGCGAATTTGGAAAAAGTAAGGGCATGGGAATGAAATATGCACGAGGGATCGATGGGTGGTCACTAGCAATCCAGAGTTGGCCAGTAAGGGGTCGAACCAGCTTGCCTCTCTGGCAACTTGTTAGACCGGTTCAGTTGGTCCACACCGATTTGACCAGTTTTTGATAAGTTTTGACTAAGTAGTCCCTAAGGGTTGAAAATTTGTGCAATTTGGCCCCTCAAGATCAAATTGAAGAGAAAGCTTACCTAATTTGAGTAGAAACGATCTTATTCTAATCAAATTAAGCCAATTAAACCCCGTAAATGCAATCTATGGTTTGTTTTACTTGATTAATTCACTATTGCAATAATAGCGGACCTAGACCATGGGTGCACATAGTTAAACATTATAGGCCAAAACAGGCAATTTTACAATTCTTCACTCGAAATCACAAATTAATTGAAATTGAACTCAAATAATATTGCGATACATGTATTCAAATAACTGTCCATATTTAGGATAGTCTTTTGCATTCAAATTGACCTTAAATTGACGTCCCAACACTTAGGCCAAAATTAAATCGAGGTCTAATATGAAAATTGGACCTTGATTCATAAAATTAAATCTTAGTCTCAAATGGGTCAATTTAAATTTTTCCAATTGATGCTTAATAGCTTGATTTTCTTATATTCAAGAGAGCAAAATCCCTCAAATCACAAAGTCCTCAAGTGAATTTCCCAAAACAGAAATTGGATTAGGGCTTATCTTGAGAAAATGAGTGAAAAGCGACATTTTTTTTTTTTTTTGTCGAGAAGTGGGTCCCGTCGGGATCATGAACCCTAATCTCGCTCTTTTACCTTTTGCGACGAGTCAACTAAAAATCAAGTGTTAATAGCTGTCAACCAAGGAAACCAAGAAATTAACTTCGGGGTCGCGTGGAACTTGGCTCCTTTAAATTGGAAAATGAGATCTGCAAAGAAAGAACAAACAACAAAGGCTTTTGTTGGTCTTTAAAATTGGACTCCAGGACCTCTTTTGTTGACCAATTTAACTCTAAACCAAACTAGATGTATTCTTGTTCAAGTTATAAGTCATTTTTTTCCTCGGTTGTCCGTCAATTTTCTCAAAAATGCTCACTTTCACCGACTTGTGACCAACTAGGCTCAACACAAAAAAAAAAAAAATTCAAACTTCTTCTGTTAACCGCCAAGAGGGCATTTTTCGAGGGGCTTTAGGAAGCCTTATAGATATCCATTTCGAACGTGCGATCTATAGATGAAACATCTTTGAGTCAAGTTTCACTTTCTAGTTGAATATTTTGTCTATTTTTCATTGTAAGTTTGTGAAAATTTCACTTTTCTCTCCAATGGTCGGTCTGGAATTTTTGGGTTGAGGTTTTTTTGAGTTGCTTGAGGGGTGTCTTTTGAGAATGATTGAGAGCTCCCTCTAGTGCCTCTTGTTTCCTACCTTTTATGCCCCATAAGTGCCTGCTTTAGAGATCTTACCTACTAAATTAAGGTATCTTTTGGTCAATCTTTGCCCACCTACCAAGCTTGCCAACTTCACCAAATTTTTTAGCTTTTGTAGTTGTTGAATGTGTGGATTTTGCTACGATTTTCACGTGATTTTAGTAACTTATCCTTGACCAATTTTTGTCCACATGTACTCCTAATTATGGTCTTCCATCTTGGTAGAGATTAGGCTAATCGGGTGGTTGAGTAGGGTAGGGCCACAAAGTTGCTTACTAAGTAGCTTCGAATTGAGCCCGAATCATGGACTAAGTTTTGCTAGTTGGTTCAAGTGCTCTAATCCATCAATTTGGCAGAATTTTTTGGTCAATTGGCAAGGTTATATATAGTAACTCAAGATCCTAATTGTTCTTCACAATTGTCCCAACCCAACTTTGCAAGAAAGTCCTTCAAAGTTGGCCACCTTCTTACCAAGAATGCTTAATTTGACTGAATTTATTCACTTTGACTTGATTTGATCAATTTGATATGTCTACGCTGTCGCGACCTCTTTTTTCTGCACCCACATCAGGGGGGGCGCCTTGCAGAGGCTAATGGCTCGGTTGAATTTAGTAGGCCCGGACTCTCCCAAGTCCACAAATTCACGACTTTAATAGTTTAAGTTTTTAACCTGTAAATTAATTTTAAAACGGAGTCGCCACTAATCGGTTTGGGGTGGGTCGATTAGAAACTCAAGCGAAGTATCGGGAGAAATACTTACTCCTGCGCAACCAGAGAAATTAGGATCGGGGACTTGATTACACTAGTTAATCACTAATGCCCTTTCGATACTTAATTTTGTTTAAACTCTAAGGCTTTTTGGATATTTGAGGGATTTTCCATGCATTTGATGGGGAGGAAAAACATTTTTGGGTCTTTTCCTATATTTTTGGACATAAAAGGGATTTTTTTATTTTTTTGGTATTTTTTAGAAAATACAAGTCTTTTTGGCATTTTATGAATTTTTTTGCTTTTTCATGAATTTTTGGCCTTTTTTGGATTTTTGGCATTTTTTGGAAACTATGAAATATTTCCCATTTTTTTGGAAAATAAAATATTTTTACTGCTTTTTAAATATTTTTTCGAAAATAAATCATTTTTTGATTTTTGATTTTTTTGAAAATAAATTATTTATTTATTAAAACATTATTTTAAATAATAAAAATCGACCCGGTCGATCCATGAGTTGTGTCCAACCCAAGCCAACCCAAAATGCAGATGGGCCCGCTTAGCGGGCTCGACTTTTTTTTTTTTTTTTTTTTAAATCGACGTCGCGGCCGGGCGTTTGGGGACGCCCGGCCCGACTCGATGACCCGGCCCCGACAACCCGATTTCCCAAGCAAAACCCTACCCGACCTAGCTTCGGCTCACAACCCGTCTTCCAGCCGCCCCAAAATCGTGAACCCTACCCAATTTTCAAGACTCGGATCCGTTTCGTGACCCGGGAAATCGCAAACCCTAGGGTTTGCAAATCCGAGGCGCCGAATGGGGGCAACAGAGGCGTTATGGCAGCGACGGCGACGATGGCGGCTATGGCGGCTACAACAACAACGATGATGGCGACGACAGTGGCTAGGTCACTAGAAAACGGTGATTGAGATGAATAGCAAGGGCGACGGCAGTGGGCTTCTCACCTTTCTTCGAATAGGAATGGCGACGGACAGCCTCCCACCTGGTGGTGATGATTGAGGCGTAGCGAGGGTTTCTGGAGAAGCAACGGTGACGGCGATGATAGTGGTGATGGCATCAGGACGGTGGCACGGTGTCAATGTCGCGAAGGGGCTCGGTCACCCCAGATCTGAGGCACATATCTCAGCCGAACCTTCCTCAGCCTTGATTTTCTCTCACTCCGGCCAGATCCGAGCCTTCACCGGTTAGATTTGACCCTCTCAAACTCGCTCGCCGTCGGCCTTCCCCGAAGTCTCTCGGTGGAGGGTGGGCTGAGCTCGCGGCTCGAGTTCTCCATTGCGCTCGCCCTTTGATCTTTCTCGATGTCTCTTAGTGAAAGATCTCCGAGCTTGCCACGCCTCCAAACGGTGCTTGGGCCGCCTATTTATAGGCGAAGGAAATCCGGTCGATGGAGAGCCTCGGCCGCCGGCTTCCAGCTTGCCCACCAGTTCACCTTGGCTGAACCGGTGTCCCATTGAGCTTTCCAGCGAAGCCTGAGATCTTATCCTCTACGGCTGACGTCGGCCTACTCTCCTCAGACACAGGCTGTCCTTCGTGCGTCGGTATCCTCTGTGCACGTGAGTTGCAGAGGCGTAGGGGAAGATGGAAGAAGGAAGAAGAAGAAGAAGAAGAAGAAGAAGAAGAAGAAGAAGAAGAAGAAGAAGAAGAAGAGAAGGGGTTGGGTCGGATTTGGAAAAAAAAAAAAAGGAAAGGGCCCTAGGCCTGCGTGGAGGGAAAAAGGGGGTTGGCTGCCTTTGCTTTTTTTGCTGTTTTTTTTTGCTTTTTTTATTTATTTATTATTTATTATCCAAAAAAGGCAAAAATAAATATAAAAAAACCTAATTAAAAAAAAAAAAAATTTAGGCATCAACATACGCTCAGTATCAACTTTACTTGTGGCAAAGATGATGATTTAAGGGCTTGGGAAAAATTTTGCAAAGTTTACGAATGGTTCCTCAACTTTTGGAAATTATATTTTGATTCCAACTTGCTATTTAATTTTTAGTCTATCCCCCAAGGCTTAGCTTGTCACAATTAGATCATTCACCTCAACTTGTTTTTTTTTTTTTTTTAAGAAAAAAACATCTTCCATTTAAAAATCTATACTAAATGTTTAGATAATCTATATGCATTAAATATTTTTTAGGAAAAACAAGTTCCCATTTTTCGATAATGATATTTGGGCAAAACATTTATGTGCTTACAAATCTTTTGACAAAAGTTTGAGTATTGAAATGTCATCTTTTTTATATGCATATTGCAGCCAATACTCATCTTCATGAAAAGGATGGTGATTTAATGGATAAGTGCCATTATTGAGGATTAGTAATATTATGCCCCGACTCACTCTGGATGCAAGACACCCCACACTCTTCTTTGTCTTAGGTCATTTGATTACAATGTCCCAAAAGGCATCGCCGACCAAATCACTTTATCGATTAAATATGGAAGCGAAAGCATAAACGAATCACCCAATCAACAAATAGGGATTGTTCAAATGATAATTATATGTACATATGCATTAGAAAGTCATCAAATATTACAAGCCATAGTCACATAAGTCAGACACACTAGTTTAAACCTAGCTTGCTCACCACACTGATTAGCCTAAAAGCGCGGCCATGACCTTCATTAGAAAGGGGTTTGGGGTAAACCTAGCACCTCTGGTACTACGAGGGCAATTCCAAAAAGTTATGTTAGCCCCACTATCTCCTAGCTCACCAGGGGCTCCATAATTTAGTGCTTGAGCTCAACGATCATATTGAGGTCGAGCTCATGGTCGAACACCTCCCCATAGAGAACATCCACGTTCATAGCATCCCAGCCAATGCCTCCCCCTAATCCTCCAGCACCCAGTGGACCATCAAAACCATGAATAGGTCCGTAGCTCTCATTCCCTATCCAAAAGTACCAAGCCACAAACCAATGAGCCACTAGATTAAGCAATCCCTCGTCAACCCAAATGATCGTGACGTAGCGTGTATAACATGCATCAATCCCCTCGATAAATTAATTGGTTACCTCATGGCTATGCTCTACCAAGAGTCTGAATCGGATCTGACGAAAAGTCTTAGCTATTCCTAAGGCCTATAAACATTTAACAAATAACAGTAAGATAAACTCAATGAGTGAACTCTCTAGACCTCACCTAGGGAAGTGCTTCACCTTGAGATCACCCTAAACATGCAAGACAGCTATTGATGGTAGATCAATAGCAAAGCCTTTGCTTTGCCCTAACTATTCACATGAGCGGTTGACTTCACTTTCTCAAGGTCATTACAACATAGCATGTAAACAATTCTTATAACACATCTCATATCTAAAAGTCAAACATAAAGATATACAATATATCATAAACATGCACCCATGCTATGCAATAGTCCAGTCATGATCACAAGCCAATCTCATGCACGTTCCACACATTGTATGTCTAGATTATTATGACCACTCAAGGCCACGGTTGAACCAAAAGTCGGTGGTCATCCGACGTAACCAGGCATCGTCTCAACCCATCGAGCATGGCATTGTCCCGCGTAAATGCCTCAAGAAGGCATTCATGTAGGGAGCTTCATTCTGAAATCTCTTTGTGAATGACATCCCATTGACGTGGGGGCATTCAAACTAAATCAAACATTGCCCCGTGTAAAACACATCAGGACGGGTTCACTACCCTACGTAAAATGCATCAGGGTCTTTAGATGATCACACAAGCATACCATCACACAACTCATTTCATATATTTTCTCATTAATCGACGCAAGAGTGTGTAATGCTCATAACATATGCAATCACGTGTGTCACATATCACTCTTTCAAGCTTGCATCTCATATCTTTTCCCGTCAATGCATCAATATCAAACTTTAAGGCACATAGGACACTTCTTTAAAACATGTCAATGTATAATGGTCTAAATCATTACTATACTCATTCAATAACTTATTTTAGTAACATACCCTACCACAACATCCTATCACTTAGCCCATATCATCACATAACAATTTATCTCTCTATTATAGAACATCATATCAACATATCATACTGCACTTATCATAACATAGCAACTTATTGCATAACTATCTATCACATATTGATAACTTATCAAACATTGGAAGGACTTATCATGATAACCTATTACCATAACCTATTAACCCAAACATGATCACCTTTCAGCTAAAAATGGTAATACACCTTACAACATGATGATTCTCAAAATTAAGTGAATGAGTAGTTGTTCTTGCTCGCATGCCATCCCCCACAACTGCACCCGAGCCTGCCGTCCCCGCGAGCCCAATCCATCATCTGTCATCGTCTCGAAGCCTCCGAGCTGCCATCGCTAGTCCCCGAGCTGCCAGCTTGTCTCCGTCTGCCCGCCTAGTCCTGCCTACGCTACCCCATCGTTTAGCTCCACTCGCCGAGCCCCTCGACGAGCCCCCTCAACCCAGCTCAAAATTGAAGTTCCAGCTTGGTGCTAAGACTTCGTGGCCCATTTCCGGCCCTTCCCTGGCCTCCCTTGGCGTCGCTCTAAGCTCGTGTCTCGCTCACCTCCGCGTCACCGTCATCGTGAACTCATCGGCTTGCAAATCCGATGAGTTTACTTGCTAAACCTTGATTAGGGGGTTAATTATGCTTAAGGGAGGTTTAACTTCGCCTAAGATTGGTTTATGTGGTTAGATTAGTGTAATTAATGATTTAGTTGGTTAATTAGGCTCATTAGGTGGTTAGATTAGTTTAGTTATGGGTTAATTAGATTGTGTGATTTATTTAGCTTAGTGCATTATTTATTTAAGTCCAATTAGGTGGTTAGATTAGTGTATTTGGCTTAATTAGGCATTTATCTAATTATTTAGCATTTATTTAAATAATTTTGTAATTTATTTAATTATTTATTATTTTTCGGAAATTATTCTGGGATAACCGGCCTTCAGAATTTCATGCTGATTGTCATGGTGTAATTAGTTTATGCAATTGAATGATAATTGTTGATTTTGAGTTATTATTTCAAAAATATGAAATTTGATATTTAGTTAGAAAGCATCGGGTGTCGGTTTTTGACGTCAAAAATATTTTTAATTACTATACCAAATAGTGAGATTTTTAAAAGGAAGGATACCACTTTTTATGGTTCAAGTCGACTATGTACCCACACACGATTATTTTATCGGGTATTTTTAATATGAAGAAAATAGGCCAAACACATTATTTTAATTGGGACACTTGAGTCCAAAGCACGATGTCCTTGGTCGGGATTAAGTGTATGCATGATTGATATGAGACCCGTCACAAGATTTTAAGCCGGACGATGCTCTTTCGGGATTGCCTCTTGTCAACAGATGTTGGTCGCAGTGGAGGCTGGGCCAATGCTCCTTCGGGAATGCCGTCTAGAGGTAAACATTGCTGTGCTCAATGGTGTGAGACAATGCCTGGCTAAGCCAAATGACCGCTGACTATTGAGTCGGTTGTGGCTATTAGGTCGCAATCAATTGGGATGCATGAATGAGTGAAATAGATGCGCTTGATTATGGGACAAAATCATGTGGCACATAATTAGACGTGTCATAATGATTTAGCCTTATAATCAGGATCCTTGTATTGGATTGATTTGAAAGTGAGGCATTCCAATTATTAATTTCATTTATTGCATCTATAAATATTTTGTGAGTTGTACTAACATGCAAGAAGGTGTTGAGGCGAAGTAAGTTTGATATGATGTGTGATTAGACTGCTTCTAGGTGTATTACCTTCCTAATCGGGGTTTAGGGCATGAACTCGCTAAGACATCGTCTCACCCCGTCATGGGTTTCAATTTTCAAGTTTGTAGATGGAGGTGAGACTCGTTCGTTTTGGGTAGCTGCGAGGGTGTAGCAAGCAGAGTACCTTCTTCCCTATCCATGGGAGTCCCTAGATCTGTGAGCTCATCATGACCACAATCTTGGTTGATGAGGGCTTACAGCAGTTGGTATCTCATCAATTCAAGGTGTGGTTTTGTCATGGGCCTAATGGGGAATGGGAAGGTCCCGTGGATGGTTTCGATGGACTCGTGGTTGGGAGAGAGGAGGTAGCTAATCTGCTAGACGTCGGCATCTCAAACGGTGTCGTGATAGACTCGGATCCCAAGTAGATAGGGTCCGGGGTAAGGTAGTCTAGCAGCTCTTTTGCTTTTTGGCCTCTGTTTATAAACTAGTTTGTTTATAAAAATGTGGCTTTTGTGAATTAATTGTCCTGTTTTTCTATCCCATGTTGTTTGTTGTATGAGGATTATTTATTTGCTTCCACATGTGCATAACCGATTGGGTCGGCGACGCATCCTGAAACGTCACAATTTTATCGACCACTAAGGGGTGTGCACGCGCTTGAGGTTCGGGGCGTGACAAAGCCACTCCACAACATAATTATTTCCACCTACCTTCATCTAAGGTAGACAAAAAAGTTCGTGATTATGTGAAAAATGGGAATTGGAACTTTTTGCTCTTCCAAGGAATCTTACCAAAATATGTAATCCTTAGAATTATGGCCATCAAACCCTCGATAGCCTCCAATGAGAAAGATAGTTTATTTTGAGAAAGTTACAATGGATCTTTCCTTGTTAAGTCAACATGTGAAATTGTTAGAGGGATCGCTAATCAAGAACTAACAACTTATGGCCCCTATATGAAAGTGGAGGAGACCTCCATGTATTAGAACCTTCCTTTGGCTAGAAACACATAAGTGTTTATTAACCAATGAATTGAGAACATCTCACAATGTGGGAGGTAACCCTTATTGTCTACGTTGTGAGTCTTCAATGGAAACAGCTTTCCATGTTTTAGTATTTTGTCCAATTATTCAAAACATATGGGTTGACCTCATTTCACAACATTGTCTTGAAGATTTACTCTCAATGAATTTATCTAGATGGTTGAAATCCAATCTAACCAACAACAGGAGATTCAACTCCCATTATGATTGGAGTACTACTTTTGTTGTGAGTATATGGCTTTTTTGGCAATGGCGAAACAAGTCACTTTTCCAACAAAGTTTTGTTTTTCCTTCCAACCCTATACAAGTAACCCGATCATACACAAAGGAAATCGTAGCTTCACTCATGATAAACTAATCTAAAAGTGGATCATGTACTTCTCCCACTATGGTCAACTAGGATCCTCCACCTCTGGGATGGATTAAACTGAATATAAATGGAGCATCTAAAGGTTATCCATGAGTTGTAAGAGCTAGAGGATTATTTCGAAATGAAGGGGGTGACTAGCTTGGCGGTTTTATCTCATTTCTTGTAATATGCTTGTCTTCACAAGCAAAACTATGGGCATTATGGTTGGGAATTACCATTGCAAAGCATGGTTTCCATAAATCGATCATTGAGATGGACTCCAAAATTATCACCAAACTTGCTAACCAAGAGAAAATAGTGGATAACACTGGGCCAATACTACTTAAGGATATCAAAAGACTATTGAGCTCTCATTTTGAGTTCAAGATACATTATTTTTTTGGGAAGGCAATCGGCCTGTTGATATCATTATCAAAATTGGCATAATTAAGTGATTGGATACTATGTTCTACTTATAGCCTCCTATAGAATTATATCATGTCTTACTTAGTGATAAAGTTGGGATTGTAGACTTTAGATGTTAATTTTCTTAGTTTTGTACCTTATGTTTACCAAAAAAGAAAAAGAAAAAGAATTACAGTGTTTTATTAGGTTTCTTACTATTTCATGTGATGCAGCATGTTAGAGATCTTAAGTGTAGCTATTTTCAATAAAATGAAATCTAAAAAATTAAATATACACACCTAAGACTTTTTTTTTTTTGGGTTTCATGATCGATGTAGGAGTATTTTGTTATTTTAGTGCATGAAGTACTTTATATTGAGTGAAAATTCACGTTTAATATCTTATTATTGGATTTATGTGTATTTATTTCATAGAAATTTTTCACGGGGTCCTATCCCACGACATTATAATAGTGCATTATATTAATTTTTCCCGACAATGTTCAAGTTATTTTTACATTTTCTTTCCTTTTTAACTTTACTTATATGGTTATCATTATTGAGTGATTTATGGATTGCGCACTTAATTGAGACCATGTAGATTCTAATATTTAGGAATATACATTGGAAATGATTGCATGAAATAATGTTTTCCTAAAATATAAAAAATACTGGTATTGGGTGTTATGTAAAATTAGTGTAATCAAGTCTTCAAAATCCCAAATCTCTAGTTAGCATAATTAAGGTGACCTCCTGCACCTAACTTGACTCTTAACTAGCCTAGGATAAGTTAGTGGCAACTCTAGTATTACTCAAGTAAGCGAGAATCTAAATTGTGGCTAGTAAGGTTTGAGAAAGTTAAGCAAAGTGTAGGTGCCATCTTGCTAGAGGTTTACACACGCCTGCCTAGTTAAACAACCCTGAGATTCATTTCAAGGGATTGCAACATAAATGTTTCCATCTTTGTCCTTCAAAACAACACTAGACTCTCCTTAGTCACCAGATTTTTCTATAATGAAGTACTTATGTAGTGATCTCAGTTATATCATACTCTTTTATGGTAAATTCTTGTGAGTGAACTAGTTTTTGCGAAGTTATGAGTAATCTTTTTTATTTGATCAAGAGATTATTTATTAAATCATAGGAATTAGAGTATCTTATTATATATTAAATCTTGAGGCATGAAAAGTTATTATTGAAAATAGAACAGAGATGCTTTAGGGTATATTATTCCTTAAAGTTGAACTTGATACATACTACCTTTTAATCGTTGGAAGTCGCAAAGTGAAAAATTTTCCAAATGATTTGCAGTTTAAAATCAAAACCTCATTTCTAAGTGTTAACACACTCCCACTATTATTTATATGAAGTGGTGCCCAAACTGAATTATACAATGTCATTTAAACATAAAGATACCAGTGTAGCGAAATACCTATTTTACATGACATTATGCTTTTTCGACTACTGGTGCTATAACACTCAGTACTCTAAGTGACATAGAAATTGATTTACAAAATAGATGTACAACATAATGTGACAAACTCTTATTGGATGCTTAAATATATTTTGCTGGTCAACTAAGCTTGGCAAGGAAGGATCTTCCTAAATCCTTCTTGTTCACTCCCCTTGAAATGCAACAGCCTTCTTCGACTGAAGCTTCGTCCTCTCTAAACAGGACTTTCCATCAAGCTTCTGGGACAAATAATCTTCAACATATTTCTCCATTTTTATCCTTCTAAATAGCGCTGGACTCTTCTTAGTCGCTAGAGATTGGATTGGGCCAATTTCTGAGTCCAGCTTAGGGCTGAAGAACATAGCAATTGAGATCCTTTCCCTTGTCGAATTCACCGTGGCTCTGTGCTCAATGCTTCTGTAAAGACCATTGCTAAGAATCTGTCATTATAAGAAAAGGGAAATCATATCAGATACACGTGCAAACAGGCTGGGCTTCAAGGAAAGTTTCAAAGAAAAAAGGGAAAATGCGCCTGGTAGCCTAGCTCGACTGAATCTTCACCCGAAAAAACTTGTCTGAGATGACCACGCCGATTTGGTCTTTTGTGCTTTTGGATTAATTTGAATAGTTCTAGTAATAGATACCTTAGATTCACCGAATTACTCGTATGATATGTTCATGGTTGTTGAAATTTATACGAAATGCCTTTTTTTGTGAAAATTGCCTTTGTATTTCCAATGGATACGGTGAACGGTCCACTAAACAAATTCAAGGCTAATGTTTGATACAAAGGAATAGAGATGAAATTGGGGTCTTGAGAGTTTTGAACTCAAGTTGTCCTACACCTATACCTTAGAGAAGTTGTGAGATCTTAGAATCTGTTTAAGTTGACTTTTACTCTCTTTTTGGGTCTATTTTAATTCTCGTGCTTCACACAGTTTGACCTTTTTGAAATCCAAAATACTTAACATTATTACACTATACAAGCATTTACACGTAAATTCACACATATTTTGTGAAATTTTCAAATTACATTATACTTTAAATTTTAGCAAGAAATCAAGAAACTACTTTTCACTTTTACTAAATCTTGAACAAACAAACCCTAAAACCTAAACTGATAGATGATCAATGTTGTTGTCATCGAAATCTGAATTATTTGAAACTAGCAGAAGGTAAGGATTATACTCATCATCACGTTACCTCCAAATGAAACTCATTTAATCACGATGCATAAAGTTGTTCAAGTTAATTGGCATGCTTTTAGATAAAGGGGCAAAAAATATTCTATAGACTCATTATGTGGTGATGTGACATGAAAATTTATGTTTTTTCAAGTGACCGAAAGTGGGTCGAATAAGTTCTCTAAGGGAGGTATAGTAAAATGAGCCCAGACAATTGATACTGGCTTAATGATAAAGAAAGAAAAAACATGGCATGCTTTAGAAAGCGGAAAAAGATGAACAAGTTTAAAATTTCAAAGTTGAAAGAGAATGTTTGCCAAAGCAAGGAAATGGTACCTCCATGACATCTCCCACATTCACCACAAATGCATTTGGTAGAAAGTGAACAGGTGCCCAAACTCCATCCTTTTTAATTTGGAAGCCGTGGACGCCGTTGATTTGGTGGAGGATGGTAATGCCGGAAGCATCCGAGTGCGGTTTCATCCCAATAACAAGCTCTGGCTGTGGGCACGGAGGATAGTACGTCATCCGCATAGTTTGAAAGCCATCTTCAAATAACTCTTTCATCTTATTGATCTCAATGTCTAAGCATTTTGAAATCAAACCAAGTAGCTGCATACCCAGCTTTTGCGTTTCCTTAATGTATGAGTCCATGGTGTTTCTGCATGTGAAATGAAGGTATTAAGCATTTTCGTTATATTAAGAAATTATGGAATATTCTTTTATGTGATAATACGACATGTGAGCCAACTCACATGTACCATTAGATTAAATGACTCCTACGTGAGGCCCACCTTTTCCACATGCACGCCCATAAATAGTGGAGAGTTATTCTCACGTGAAATTTTATGAATGCCTAGAGATTAAATTTGTTAGTTATTTACGTTTTCTAATATTTTGGCATCTTTATGTTTGGTTACTTTACTTTGATAATAAATAGAATAATCCTTGAAGTTTGTTCTTCATATATTACTACTGTCTTAGACAAGAATGCTGAGGACATCTTAGTATCTTATATTAGGAAAATTAATAATAATTATATCAAAGAGAATTAATTTTGAAAGTAACATTTCAACATTAGAAAACTTTTTTCTTCTCACTTTCAAATACACTACCAAACAGCAGAAAACCAATTATTTTCCTTAAAACTAATTTTCACTGAAAATATTTCTTTCGTTAAGAAGCTTTACGCAAAACAAATGCATCATTAGATTGTATTTATTTCATGAAAAATTAATTATTTGGAAATAATTTTTCTTAAAAATGATCACTTATATTGTATATAACATGAATGAATGAATAATATTTTCATTGTCCAAGAAAATATTTATTCATAAATTATTGTCAATAATGAAATTATTTTTCATTAACTAATTATTTCAAGTAATAAAAATGATCATTTTTATAAAAATATTTTCTAATTCATTAATTTTCTGCTAAACAAACGGAGTCTTGGTCTTTGCGGAATACTTGCTCCCCTAGAGCTCGCTAACATAAATATATAGCCAGGCTATTATCTTGATGATGCACATAACATGTGTATTTGCGTATGTATCAAGACGGAGAAATGACCTGAGTGACAAAGGAAGCTCTGAAAAGAGATCAGGTCTCCTTCTGGCAACGGGGTTGAGTATCATGAAGAACCTGTCGCCCCAATCCAGCTTCTCTTCGGATTGCACGATATTCCCATAACCTTCGATCTCTCCCGACCTTACCCCGAACTTCATTTTCTCCGACAAGGGAAGCTTGAAAAATTCTTCGACTTCACGCTTTAGATCCTCCAGCAGAGATGGGCCTATCCCGTGGTTAACCAGCTGCATACAGAAATTGCCATTTTATAATTTCAAATTGGTAATTATAGTCTCAAATATTTTTAGTATTTCCAATATAGTGTTGATTATCACTTCCTCAATTTTTCCCTTTGTCACGATGTATTTGATTTCTTAACAAAATGAATCAGTTTTAACAGGAGCGAACGTGCACCAAACTCCTTATAGAAACATATTTAATTGCAAAGATCCATGTGCACATGAGTGCCTTTGTGTGTGTGTGTGTGTTTTTTTTTTCTTTTTTAATTGTTGATTTTTATTCTCATCTTCCCTATAATAAATTTCAAACCTCGCGCAACACGTGGGTAGACTTTTAGTATTACGCCATCCATATGATTGGTTACTCCAGTGGTTTGAAGACAAAAATGGCCTTCCGAGGCGTCCTATCATATATATATAGGAAAGGAGAATATAAAAATTTTGCGTACCATAATTTTGTTAGGATAGTGTCCAGGAAAAATGGAGAGAGATGCGATTTTTTTAACCATGAAAAAGGAAAGGGTATGGAACGACAGGAAATCATGCTCGGTTCCTTTTTTAGGATCCATAGTAGCGAGCATCCAATTACTTCTTGCATATTTCTATTTTTGAAAGTACCAAATACATAACCTAGTTTTACCTTTAGAGACCACTTTGCACCATCCCTTCAATTATCCATATGTCCATATTTTACAGAAATGTCTCCAAGAAATGCATGTATACAAATTCTAAATTCTTACAATCACCAAAAACAATCAAACCAATTAAAAATTAAAATACCCAAACTCTAAGTAGGATGGTAAAATAATTTCACAGGGATGGACAAATTAGTCGTTTTAATATAGGGTTTTGATTAGAAACAGGTTGATGATATTTGCAAAAACAGAGTTGTGTAAGTGGCAGTTTAGTAATATATAACATACGTTTTTTTCTCCATCCCTTTTTGTTTCTTTCTAGCAAAATAAAAGAAACGAACCATAAATTGCTTGACTAAGGCAATTTTTGGAATCTCCTATCATGATAAACTCTTACGTAATTGCGTTAATGTTTCAGTCCGGTAGCACTAACCACATGCTCATTAAAAAAAAAAAAACACAGAACGATATTGCACCACATACATACTTAATAACCAACATAGAAAAAGTTTTGTTTTTGGTAATCGAGAATCTACCAGAACCCTAATTCTAAAGCTGGCAACACTGTTTTGGGATGGTGACTATATCTCAGGAGAAGTTAGCCCAGCAATTCACCGTCAAGGCTCCCACCAACATAGAGAAAGTTCATGCGAACCAAAAGAAAAATTGCGCGATGTGTTGAATGCCTATTATCCCATACATGCTAAGCCCTTAGGACGACGTGGAGTCCATGTGGGCTGACCAACCGACAGTGTCGGAGGGTCCGCAGCGCAGGGCGGAGTTTCTTTTTCTGGTCAGCCCGATTTTCAATCAAATTATTTACACAAAATTTAAGAAGAGGAAGACTAGGAAGACGAAGCTTCTAGCCTGGGTGGGCTTGACAGATAGAGAAGAGGGAGCCTGAGAGAACCTGAAAGAGACCCATGTCTTTGCAAGCCACATGCAATTTCTGCAATTCTTGATCACCCACGGTTTGGGCCGAGGACAATTTCCCCAAGTCAATGATTGGAACGGTTGGCGTTTCATAGCTTCCATTACCAGAGAGGAACTGCGGTTCTTGGTCGCGTCTAACATACCTCTCTGGAACTGTCTCCATGGTTTCTTTAAAGAGCTCTTGAACGCTCACCATGGAAGAACCAGTATGGAGAGGTGGTACTTGTGATTCCATTGCCTTTATTTGATGCTAGACTAGCTCCTGCATGGCGTTATTTATAGAGAGAGAGAGAGAGAGAGAGAGAGTAAAAAATTGGTAAATTGCAAGTGGACATTTGTATAAACGGGTCATATTCAACCATCAATAGCAGCTTGTTACAATTATACTGCTTTTTAAATCGGTTTTGGTAAAAGGAAAAGAAAAATACCCTTTTTGTCTTGTTTCTGAATGATTTCGTATGATACGCACGTTCTATACTTTTACGGTCAAATCCATACTTGAGAAAACTTCAAATTCTTTCGTTTCATTTTATAAAACCCTCTCAGCATTAAGCAAAGGTCATTTAAAATGGTTGGAAGACGTGGAGCAACGGTTCCATGATGCTGGAGTTAGAACTTTTGACCGATGTTATCTACGACAAGAATAGGCTTTCAAAGGTTGATCTTGAATCTTTATGGAATTTCGAAGGATGTAACGGTCGATGTGATAGCTCGTATCGGTTCACCCAAAAAGGTCTTGCTTGATCCAGGAACTAGTTGCTAGGTAGTAAGTTCTTGAAAGATTCAAGGAGAGTGGCTTCTAGAAAAGGTTCCGTTCAGATTTAAAACTTGATAATCAAAGCTTCACATCTCTCTCTCTCTCTCTCTCTCTCTCTCTCAACTTCAACCGAGCCAGATCTGGGTCTCTAGAGTTAGATCTATGTGTCCCATCTTCAACCGAGCCAGATCGAAGTCTTTGAGGACGGCAGAGCCAGATCTGCGCGTTCGAAGAGGGCTCGCCTCCACCTAAGTCCTTGCTACTGTCCACTGGCTCTATACAGACCCTCCATTTTGGAGATCAGGATTAGGGTTTCAGTCATTTCAATTATTTGTGCTTTCTTTTAGGATTTTTCTATCCAGGATCATTGTGTACGAAAAAGCACAAATATCCACCAAGAGCCTACGTAGCAGTGTTAAATATTGTTCTTCTAGAAATTGACAAAGAAGGGAAGAGTATCATGAAGAAGATGGTGCTTATGTGATGTTTATCCGACTTTTTAATAAATACAGCAAAGGAGATAGATGTTCTAGAATCAGACATACTAGTCTTCTACAAGGATTTCAAGTCGCAACAAGATATAAAGGGTTAATATCACATAAAACCCTAAATTGATACACCTATGATAAATTTATCCTCTGTTAATCTCCATTAAATTTTACTATCAAATTATTGAATTGGATGACACGTGATAATTGACGAGAGTATCAATTTGAAGTTTTACCATTCGTTTATCATAAGTGTATTAATTTATGGTTTTTCGTGATTTTAATCCAATTTAATATAAACTAACGGAGAGACATTTTATCATAAATATATTAGTTTTGGCTTTTTGATATATCAGTTTGGGATTTTTGAAGATCAAAAATTAATTTTCATGACCAAAAATTAACTTTGAACTAAATTTATTGAGATTTTTCATGATATTAACCTAAGCTAACTAGTCATTGTCCAATATCTTTTCATAAACACAATGCTTTTCCTCTCCCTTGTGAGAGAGAAATTGGTCAGCACGATGTCTCTCCACCTCTACCATAGTCAAAATCCCTCGTTTAGAAAGAACAAGTGAGGCCTTTGAAATAAAAAGTAAGTATCTTCGAAGACTATGTACTTGACTCTCTTTTTTTCTTTTTCTTTCGGGTGAATTAAGTTTCCTTTTGATTTTCAACAAGCAGCATGGTCTCTAGTTGATTTAAACCAGTCGCCAGTTAAATATGTATTGATAGAATCGTTTCAAATCTTAATTATATAGTAATTGTCGCTTGTTTGTTATCGTTATCCCAAATTTTTAGTTTTGTATATATCTTTCTGTTTTATCAACAATGAAAACTATAATTAACAAAGCGGCCCATAATTTTATATGGTTTTGTTTCCTTCGGTGCTTTTATCGTTTGATTGAACGGACGGTAACAACGTGCCACTTAGATTCGATCAGCAGATCATGCAATGATTGCATATCTCTAATGATCTTCTTTTTCTTCTTCTTCTTCTTCTTTCCCTTTTCTGATTACATGCCGTCTTTCAACCTTCGGTTCTAATAATTTCCATAGACGCAGCTCCACCAATGGCGGCTTGGTAGCTCCCAAGGTTACTATCTGTAGTAAACCCAAATCGATCCATCCTTCAAAAAGTACTTTTATATACTTATGTATCTAATCAGTCATACATTTTGAGACCCATCCAATGGATTGAGACTGGAGGGCTAAAGCGGATGCTCATCCTTATCCGAAGTTGATCAAACTCCCAATGGAAATGACCTTTATGGGAGTAATTCATCTAATTTTGGGTGCTTCCTATTGTACTCTAGTTTGTAATGATTGATGTCAGAAGAAATTGATTGACTAGACCAATTTGTAATGGTTAATGTTAGTGACATTGGTTCATGGCTACTAGAGTTTCACGCTGGCCTAACTTTGTTGGATTTTTTATAAATATTCGGGAAATTTCGTGCAAATGAAAAGGAAAATGAGAACCCGCTGAGGCTAAAAGATACTTATAGGTCATAGCAGG
Source organism: Eucalyptus decipiens (assembly GCA_014182575.1). Taxonomy (NCBI): domain Eukaryota; kingdom Viridiplantae; phylum Streptophyta; class Magnoliopsida; order Myrtales; family Myrtaceae; genus Eucalyptus; species Eucalyptus decipiens. The sequence goes on along the minus strand of CM024613.1, from coordinate 40,450,405 downwards.
TCATTGTGACAGCATTGAATGTGGAAGAAAACAATAAAGAAGTGATTGAAGTTGGATAGTCAAATCATGACCCAATTTGTGCAAATTTTGTACCTTTTAAAGCAGTAAAATTAGAAATTTTGGAAGCATAATGAGTGAATACAGTCACCCAACATGTGGACTAGCTTTTACTGGTGCCATAGCAGGAAAAAAAAAAATATTTGTTAAACATGGAGGATAACATTTATTCTATATATATATATATATATATATGAAAGAAAGGGTGTGAACATAAATGGAACCTATCTCATCCATTATGAAATTATTCTATTTAAAGCACCAATAAAACGCCTATCGTCCATTAAGTAAGCCTGTTATCATAACACCAATAGGTTCAAGTGGGAAAGCATAAAATTAACATTAAACCGTAGCCTAGGTCTGACCTAGGGTAACTAATCAAGATTATTTGAGACCAAAAATAGATCGAAGAATCGAATCTCTGACCTTCAGTTTGCAACACATGTGTTAGGCCACTCCACCAAACTCTTGATTGGTGACTAATTACATCCAAGCCAAAAAGTGAATTTTGACTCACTTTTATAAATGTTTCAAATTACTATTATTAGCATTAAATAATAAAATAAATACAGATACTTCTGAAAACTTCATACTTTCATCCACTTCTTTGAATAACCACCCTTTTTTCATTTTATTCCTAGGTTATCCCTTTTTACATGGCATCATCTTTTATACCATTTGCTTTTGATTTCATTTTTATCACGCAAGCACGTAGTGCATGCCGGAATTAATCTCTAATGAAAATGATCTGCTACCAATAACAAGTATCAATGTACGTATAGATCAACCATAAAAACATAAAATTCCACTAGAAGTTGAAAGATTTACCTACAGAAAAAGAAAATTTCAACCGTGTCTCAATTTCCAATTCATTTCCATTGGAAATTCATGTACCTTCTTATGATGAGAGAAGAATCTTTCCAAAAGGAAAAAAAAATTCTACTATCTGATCATTAGACAACGTTATATGTACCTTTAATCATGGGATTCTCACTTTGGGACCCTCTTGATCTTGGTCTATTTCGTCCGTTGACTATGTAACTTCTCATTATGGATGGGTTCATGAACCTCACATTTTCCATATAATCAAATCATTGAAGTATAGGAAGTCACTTTCTTGCATGATAGGCAATTCAGTCCTTAATTTTTTATTTGATTAATTTAGTTCTAAACATTCTTATGATTTGTCAATATAGTCTTTTTGGTTAAACCAGCCAATTCTTTTTTTGAAAATTGCCGACATTGACACTAGCCGTCCCATGCAGCATGATTAGTGTGCCGATGCTAATGTGAACAATTTAGGCGGTCAACAATCTCAGCAATGGTTGGTGACTTTGCTGGCCACAAGTAAGGGATGAGACTCCCTTGCCTGCTCTAGACGAAGGCGTGCAAACCCTTGTTGTGGTTGACAATTGCCACTAGGCATTGCCGAGATTGTGGACTAGTAGAGGGAAATAATAAAAAAATAATAAAAAAAATGGAAAAGTTAAGAAATATTGCAAAACATGCGTGCGGTAGCCTGACCACGATTTCCAACCAAAGTTGATTAGAAAGATTACATTGACAAATTGCTAGAATTTTTAAAACTAAATTGGTTAAATTGAAAAGTCAATAACTAAATTGATTGCCATATAATAATTTTTTTTTTTTGGTTGAAATTAGGTTGCAGAGAACAATTTTCCCATTAACAGTAGTTCGCGATCTTGATCTATGTTGCAGTGGACTATGTAACTTTTCATTCCGGATAGGTTCATGAACCTCTCATTTGTCATATAAATCAAATCATTGAAGTATAGGATATCTCTTTTTGGTTCCCTATAAAACTTTCTGGAGTAACGACAAATGATGATGAGTTTGTTTAAAGCACAGGGAATGGGAATGACTACCCTTTCTAGGTTTGTGAACTAACAATATATTTCCGACCAAAAAAAAAAAAAAAAAAAGAACTAACAATATAATTCTACGGTGCAACGATTTTTAATGATAAATATATTCCAAAAAAATAAATTTTGAAAGTACGTAAGTGAAATTAGGCCAAGCATCTATTTAAGCGATGGAATAATTTTCATCATCAATTAAAATAGTTAGACTGTTGGATCATGGTATACTAATAGTATGGTATAAAAAATTTTATTACTTCTCCAAAAGTAAGTCACATCGATTTAAATCATCTATTCAATTTACTTGTCATTTTCTTTTGAGTTAATATCACGAAAAATCATAAATCACTATATCTATAACAAATTTATGTCAAACTAATTTTTTGATATCAAAAAATCTCAAACTAGTAAACCCGTAACAAATTTAACCTATGTTAATTTCCGTTAAATTTTATTATCAAATTACTGAATTTGATGACATTTGGTAGTTGATTAGTACATTAATTTGGGATTTTTCCATCCATTTGTCATATAAGTATACTGGTTTGTGATTTTTCGTAATATTAATCTAATTTAATAAAAACCAACAATGGATAAATTTGTCATAAATGTATCAATTTAGAGTTTTTTGTCATCAAAATATTAGTTTGGATAAATTTGTCACAAGTATACTACGACAAATTTGTCACACACACACACACGCACATATATATATCAAATTGCGATTTTTCATGGCACTAACCCTTTTCTTTTCAATATATTTCAACTTGCCTACTTTCATAGCCATCTTCCAACAAAAGATAAACCGTGACATAAACCAATATAATTGTAGATGACACTTCCCATGTTTATCCCTCAAACATTTGTTTTCATTATTAGGCTGTTTGGATGCGTTTGGAAACTATTTTACCAAGAAGCTTGGGCCTCCAAAGGTTCTTGGGCAAATGCAAAAACCATTTGTCAACTTTTTTGAGAGTTTTAAGAAGATGCAATTGCATTTCTAACTTAGCTCAAAGAAGGTCCAATGATGCTTTGATCAATTCTAGAGTGCAAATACAATTTTTTTCTTCCAACTTTACCTTCGCTCAATTTTCATATTTCTGGAAATGTCCTAGGGTTTAGGAGCTAGCAAGACTAGACTTGGCTCGCAGTTGACTAAGTTCTGCTGACATATAGTTTGAGATTTAAAAAAAAAAAAAGAATCTGGCAAGTGTTGTTTTTTCAATTGTTATGTAAGTTAAAAGTTGCTTTCAAATGTGTTTTTAATATACACTTTACCAAAAATTATTTATATTTTGGGAAAATTCTTTTCACCTAAATTTTTTTGGCATTTCCTGAAAGACTTTTCCGCAAAGTGTTACCAAACGCAACCGGATGTAATTGCATCGGCTTACTTTTGCAGGCTAAAGTTCAAACGATGATGACACGAAACAGACCGTGGTTTACGCGAAATGACATGGACAAACATCGGATACGACGCGCACATGGAATGGATCCAGCCTTGGAATCTGCATCAACGTGTCGATATCGATACGCATAACGTGCGCAATGACCCGGTCTCCCGAGAGGTTGGGTGGTGGTGAGTCTGGAGACGCGGCCTCTCTCTCTCCCGGTCACGTCTTGAAGAAGTTATTGTATTGTATGGCGAAGGAAAACGTGCTCATTTCTCGGTCTTGGGGCTAACGGTAGTTTCCTCGTAGCTGACTTGGGGCACATGCGCTTTGACTTTGCTGGTGTTGAGAGTATTTGCCGAGAGGTTCGGTGGCGGGGAGTCCGGAGACAGCCTTGTTGGAAATAATATGGCTTCGAAATGGGTTGAATAATGAAATCGGATCGAGTAAAACAACTCGGACTTTGAGGCGTGAAATCACTATCTTTAAGGATTTATTTGCCCCACAACGTTGCTAATGGTCACTAGTAAAAATCTTCCAGGATACAATAAAGTCTCGGATGAGAATACTAGATAGCAATACTAGTATTTCTCGAGAATCTCTCTAGGAAACAATCGAAAAAATGGCTGCAGTTTTTCAGAAAGAAGACTCGAAAAATGACCACTTTTCTTTCCGAAAAATGACAAGTATATATATGAAACAATCTTGCAACTCTTCGTGAAAATTGCCAAAGAATGGACAAACATGTCCTTTAGAAAATTGTTCGGATAAACAAATGCGACTCTTCGGAAGAAGTCGAAATCCGAACAGTTGCAACCCTTCGGAAAAAGTTGCAAAACCGAATAAGTAATTTTTCCAAAGATTGTCTTGAAAAGACACAAATAAAATTCGGAATAATAGTTTATTTTTTAAATAGAATTTCGAATTTTCATTTATATTTCATTTCCGAAAATTCTCAAATTAAAAGGCAACCTTTGAATTAAAAAAATAAAAATAAATAAATGACAAGAGATTAGTGCTAAGTGCGCCAAAATCGCGTACCTACACGCAGGTATGGTGTGGTTTAGCCCCACCTAATCATTCATTTAACTACAAAAAGGAAATCCCACATTTTTAAATAAGCCCACTACCTCTCACTTTTCCTATGTGGGACAATAAAACACTCAGTTTGTTTTGACAAATTAACCTCCAACAATCCTTTCTCTCTCCCCGTTTCGTCTTGAAGAAGGCATTGTATTGTATGGCGAAACTAAAACGTGCTCATTTCTCGGCCTTTTGAATTCTGCTTGCGGTCTTTTCCTCTTATCTAACTTGAGACGCATGTGCTTTGACTTTGCTGGTGTTCAGAGTATTTACTATTCAGCACGAATGTCACGTTTGATAATGATCAAGAACCCCGGAACCACACCGGCATCAATCGTTCATATCCAATCGAAGGCTAGATATACCGTCATTGGTGACGTTTTACACATGGGGACCAAATTCAATTGGATATCCATGAGAAAGCCTAGACGATAAAGTGTCGATTTCTTGAGGTTGTGGACTAAAGTGAAGGGCACCATTTTCTAAGAGTATCCATCAATCGTATCCATCAATCGATCCACCAATCTGTACGGTCCAGAGAGGAAGATTCAATCGAACTGATTTATTGGGTAGGTGAATGGGAACATCACGGTCCTAAGCAACTAGGGGAAGTCTCCCAATCGCTTTTGAGGTGCCTAAGGGACTTCCATGATTTTGGAAATCTGCCAGGGGTTTTCAAAAGTAATGCTCGAATCGCAATTTACTTCTCAAATTTTTAGATTTTGTGATTGGCAATTTTAAAACTTCGGAAAAATGATGCAATAAAAAAAAAAAAAACATTGGGACCTTTTTCTTAAATGAAGGAAAATTTTGATGTGCAATTATTGATTGGTTCTCTTTATTTGTGGATCTTTTTGATTGATTTTCTCACGACCATTTTCTACAGTTGTTAGGGTGACCATTCCCGTGAAGAAGGTGATTGAAAAACAAGAACAGATGGAGATGATTCTTCTAAAACATCTAACTTCCTCAATGTAAAAGATGATATTTGTACAGATGGATCTTATATTTATTGTACAATGAAGTACTGCCTGAATAGAAATATAACAATCCAAGTCTACTGAATCACCCTTGTTACGATCTTTTGCATCCTAAATCTTTTTCCCATACACGGAAGGGTTCCAAAACCTCGCCCGAGAGTGTCGAACTTTTGCAGTCTTGCCTTCTTTGATGCGTACTCAGCAGTGGAGGTTGGTAGGGACAAGTAATGGGGGTGAGAAAGGGATAGATTTAGTTGACGTCCTTTCTTTTTTAACCTTGAACTCATTAGGCGTACGTAAACTTTCAATGAGGCCTATATCTGGCATCTATTAAGCAGGCCATCAACATCAAATGTCCTAAGAAATAGACGGTAAGAAAGAGAAAAATAATAAAAGCCCAAATGATCTTTTCGTCATTAAAGTAAACCGACCTTATCGAGAAGTACAAACTAAGGCGAGCCACCCATGCGTGTTTGCATGAGTGTCCATATGGACATAGATACAGGATGTACGACTATGGAAAGCAAGGTGTTGGTCCCTCTTATTACGTGTTGTATCCTTTAAGGTAGCTATTCAAAGACGCGAAGCTTTTGAAAAGTTTACAATGGTGACCCACCATGGGAGAAAATGAGGAGAAAACTTTCAATGGCTGTATTTTTTTCCCGCAAAAACAGACGTGCTCCATTCAAGAAATGATTTTCAAGTAGAGGTGACTAATGAGTGAAAACCCAAATCGCTCATGTAAATTCTCAAATCATTTGATTCAGGCTTCGTCTTACCTATCAATTAGAGGCGATTGACGAGCGGCCCCAGGCCAAAATTTGGGCCAGGCCTCACCAGGCCTTGGCGGTTGTCCATGTCTTATCCAAGTCTTGAGATTGCCAATCCTCAAGGGGGAGTTTCACTATGAGACCTCTCATGTTCGGAGCTTCTAGTAAGGATAAATCCACATGCTCTTTTGTAACGTTTGGCAAAATCTCCAGGTTGTCCCAAAAAACAAAAAGGCCCAAAGCAAGAACTCAAGCAGCTAAAGTGTTAAGTTTAAACATCTGGTTCAATGTAATTGTTTCCAGCAAGTGAATATTCCACGAATTTACTAGATCAACCCAATTGCACCTCTTGATTGTGAGGAACCAAAATTGAGTCCTATTAAAAAAGACACGCTCCATTCTCTCTATAGTTTATGCACTGTGATTCATTCCATCGACTACACTTCCCCCATAGACTTAGTCTAATACAAAATTTTCTCAACATACACACTTAGAAATGGGCCAGATCCTTCTCAGGCACATTATTCAAGCAAACCAACGCGAGTTTCATCTCACAACAAATGCATTCACTTGCCAATAAGATGGTTTTAATCTGATTGTGTTGATACTCTCATAATATGGAGAGAGGATTTGCCTTGGAGCTTGCATGCAAAGAGACCTTTCGACTAATCAGCGATGCTGATTCTCTTGAACAATGCTGGGCTTTCCAAAGTTATTAGGCTCTGAGCTGGGTCGATCTCTGGATCTAACCCTGTGTTGCAAAAGGTGGCGACCGGTAACCTTTCTTTAGTCGAATTGACTACGGTATGTCCCAATTATCGCCATTGGCCAATAATCTTTAAAGCAAGTATTGATATTTGTCTCTAATTACAAATTTCCATAAAATACACACATAGCTTTTAAAGAGTACAACAGAACCAATCATAATACGAATATGTGTAGAAAGTTGATTGGATGGCCTAAGAAATAAATGAATACCCAATCGTCAATGGATAATGATAAATGGAATATCACAAGAGTTATCCTAACTATGATTTTTTAAGATCGAGATCCTCTCTTTTTATAAACTTATTTATTTATTTTGATCAGAAAGAGAAATTTCATTCAACGAACCATAGGATTACAACGAGCTGCCAAAGCATTGGCAATTAACAGGTCTAACAAAATGGAAGAGGGCGGAATGGGCCAAATCTCCATGAGGGCCTCGTTCATATGGCTTTTGGCGGCCCAATCCGCTACAGCGTTCGCCTCCCTTCGACAGTGGCGAACCCTAACGTTTGAAAATTCACGGAGGAGATGGATGGCTTCTAGGAAGATCGCTCAAACCTCCCATGGCGGCTGGGCATCAGTGTTGACATATTCAACCAATATTAAACTATTTGATTCAATGACCAGTGGATCATAATGTTTGCCAAGGCGATTCAAATGGCGAAGAGTGATCAAAAGCGCCATGAACTTCGATTGTAGAGCCGAAGAAGTGAGAAAGTTCTTGGTAAGTCCATCTAGCATTTTCCCATGGTGATCTCGGAAAATACTGGCCATAGATCCCTTGTTTATGTGTGGCCGAAAAGCCCCATCAATATTTACCCTGAAAGTGCCTTGATTTGGAGGACGCCATAACTCGCCAATGTTGACCTGTTGTTGTACGGTTTCTGTAGGGCTGCGATAAGAGCATAGAGCTAATCGAGCACTTGCGAAAGCATTGTCAATCACCTGATGCGCATCCACCTGTTGGCGACGAAAGATGAAATTGTTCCTGGATTTCCAAATATGCCAGAGGACATATGCGAGGGTGTTCGGATCAAGTATGCCTTGCTTCCTCATAAACACAGCTACGATCCATTCATCTATTCTCTGTATATGCTGCGTCTGAATGGGTATGTTGATCACGGGGTCTGACCATATGGTGATAGTCCAAGGACAACGCAGAAATAAATGTTCTGCTGATTCAGGTTCGCTATTATGACAGAGCGAGCAATATGGGTCAGAGCTGATTTTCCTGTGAAAAAGATTAGCTTTTGTAGGTAAAACATTGTGGAAAAGACTTTACAGAAAGAATTTGATTTTGGGCGCAATGCTTAACTTCCATAATAGTTGCCATAAAACTCTGGAAAACTGATAAGTAGGCAAAGCTTCGAACTAATGGCTGCTAGTTGTTGTCGGCCTGATTGATTGGTAACCACTCTTAACAGTATAGTTGCCGTGAGTGGTTGCCGTCCATATCAGTTTATCCTCTATATGAGAAGGACTGATCGGGATGGTAAGGATTTCCCTAATTGTAGTGTCCTCATAAAGGTTATTAAGTATTGGGATATTCCAGTCACTGGCTTGCCTATCAATGAGTTCGACTACCTTAACCAGTTCTTCACGGTTTGCTAGGCCACCCATAATTCCTTGTGGCAGCCACCGATCTTTTCTTATGTTAATTCTAGTGCCATGACCTACTGACCAGCGAAGTTTAGGAAGAATAGAATTCCGACCTAATAAAAGACTCTGCCAACCCCAAGATGGTCCGGCACCTTTATCAGCATGCAAAAAATCTCGGGAATGAAAATAGATACCTTTAAACAATTTACTCCATAGTGCTGTAGGATTTTGAAGCAGACGCCAAGCTTGTTTTTCGAGAATTGCATTGTTGAAGTCCATGAGATCTTTGAAGCCGAGACCACCTTGATTCTTGCTCATTTTAAGCGCATCCCATCTTTTCCAATGGACCCCTGATTTAGTAGCTTCATTTTGCCACTAGAAATGGGCGATCTTTTTTTCAATGGAAATACAAATTGAAGCAGGAAGCTTAAATATTGTGATAGCATACTGAGGCATTGCCTGAACAATAGATTTAATAAGTATTTCCTTGCCCCCCTTAGATATCAAGTGTTCTTTCCATCCATCCAGTTTTCTATTCACTCTCTTAATAATCCAAGCAAATACCTCATTCTTGGAACGTCCCCAATCAGAGGGAATTCCCAAATATTTTCCAGTTTTAACTAACACGGGGACTCTCAAAGCATTCGCTAAATTTTCCTGTAAAGCATAAGGACACAACTTGGAAAAATAAATTCCAGATTTATTCCGATTAATCTCCTGTCCTGTAGCTATGCAATATTGATTCAATAAATTGGCCAGATTTTGGCATTCCTAAAGTTTTGCGTCTAGGAAAAATATGGCATCATCAGCAAAGAATAAATAAGATAATATAGGACACCACTTGTTAATCTGAATACCTTTGAGATGGCCCATGTCGATTGCTTGGTTAATGAGATTTGATAAGACATTTGCCATAAGGATAAAAAGATATGGAGAAAGTGGGTCACCTTGTCTGATTCCTCTGGTTGGATGAAAATAGGTTAACTGCTTCCCATTGAATTTAACACTGTATGATACCGTTGTAATACATTGCATAATCCATCGGACCCAAGTGAGGTGAAAACCTAACTTTAGGAGATAAGTCTCTAGAAAATCCCACTCCACTCGGTCATATGCCTTTCTCATATCCATTTTTAGAACTGCCTGAAAAGTTTTGGTGCGTTTTCTAGTGCGTAGTTGATGAAGCACTTCCTACACTATAAATATATTGTCCTGGATTTGGCGGCCACTTACAAAGGCGCTCTGTTCATTGGAAATTAAATATGGAAGCCAGGGTTTTAGTCAATTTGCTAGCACTTTAGAGATAATCTTGTAGGCATAATTATAAAGACTTATAGGTCGGAACTGGTCTAGGTTTTCTGGGTGAGGAACTTTTGGAATCAGGGTGATAAAGGTTTTATTCAGATCTGTAGGCATAATCCCTATTCTAAAAAATTGCTGAATTAATATAAAAAGATCAGCCCGCAAGGTATCCCAATGTGTTTGATAAAATAAGCCATTCATACCGTCGGGTCTTGGAGCTTTAGTAGCCCCGAGTTGGAAAACGGCACTACAGACCTCGTCCTGGGTAACCTCGGCCACCAATTGCTTATTCATTTCTGTGGAAACCACTGTCGGACATTGGTCAACGATGGGTTGATAGTCTCGGCGGCCGACAGTTTGGTAAAGGTTGGTGAAGAACTGCGTGGTCATATTTTTTAGAGAGTTGGCATCCCGAATCCATCTCTAATCAATGTCCTTCAGCATACAGATTCTATTCCTTTATCTTCGTTGTATCGCTATGGCATGGAAGAATTTTGTATTCTTGTCTCCCCACTTAAGCCAACTAATTTTAGATCGCATTGCCCAAAATTGCTCCTCTTGCTGCTATAACCTGTTTATTTCCGCTTTGATGTTGCTGATGGACTGCTTATCATATCGTGTATGATGTAGGTTAATGTAGTCTTGAAGTTGCTGATGTAAAAGTGCTATTTGGTTTTGGGCTATGGAAAATTTCTGATGACTCCAGGTAGTTAGGGCCGTCGAAACTAGTTTGAGTCTTTGTGTCAGATTGTAATGTCTTCCATGGCTTGAATTCCATGATTCCTGAATAATTTCACTGCATTCCTTATCCTGTAACCAAAAAGCTTCAAAAGTAAAGTACTTACCTCGCTGTCTTTGCAAGCCATCAGTATTTAGCAAAATAGGAGTATGGTCAGAACCCATTATTGGTAGCGCAAACACTTCAGCTTCGGGGAAAGCAAGACGCCATTCAGATGTACAAAAAGCTCAGTCCAGCCTTTCTTTGACTAAATCAACTCCTTCCCGATTATTCGACCAGGTATACGCACATCCCTTCGTTGCCATATCCATTAAAGCACATTCTTGGACTACTTGTCTAAAAGAAGACATCCTGTAAGTGTCAGGTGGTCTCTTGCTAACCTTCTCCCAAACATACAAAATTTCATTGAAGTCACCCATACAGACCCAGGGTAAAGTATTGGTGCGTGCTATCTGCTGAAGTGCTGTCCAAAAGATTTGGCGAGGGTGATAAGCGGCAGGTGCATGAACACACGCCAGACGCATAGAAATGTGACCCCTACCACAAATACAAGTAAATCACGAAATTTATTTATTTATTTTTCCTTTTTCATTTGATCCCTTATTTTCCACTCTTTAATTTGCTTTCTCTGTGCGTGCTCCGTTCGAGCTCAGGTTGTGGGCAGGGAGGATCACAATCCTTACTGAACCGCACGCCCCTTATTCAAATTGTTCCTCCAAATGTCACACCCCGATCCTCCAAGCACGTGCCCATCCCTTCTTAGTCGATATAATAGCGATGTCCCGGGACGCATCGCCGACTTATTCATTTTAGTACGCATGCGGATGCATATAAATAATCCCTAGACAATAAAACAATGGAATATGGAAGTAAAACCATAAATTTTTCAAACCAAAACCAACCTTTTATAAACACACAAGTTTATTTACAACATTAGATCGCTTACAAAAATATTGGCCTAATCAAAAAGGGATTGTCCTATGACTAGCGAGTCAGACAAGTTTGCTGATTCTGTTTCCTTCACTTCCCTAGACTCCGGAACTTCAAGTTCTCCACGACCACCGTCTAGGGAACTGAAAATGTTATCTCACAACGGGGTGAGATGACGTCTTAGCAAGTTTTACTCCCTAAGACTCGATTAAGAATAAAATATGATTTAAGGGCTGCCTAAGCACCATCACGAGTCAAAGGACTTACCTTGGCCTCAGTTCCTTCCTACAAGTCAGTTCAAATCATAAATACTAACAATCACATCATCCAATAAAACAGATCGAACTATCGATCAATCGACTCAGTCAATTACATGTCATCAAGACCACTTCCCAATCATCTCAATTATATAATCTCAAATCTTACTCACGGCTCAACGAGCGTAGTCTACCAAATTCTTGACTATAAATCACGGTCCCAATGACAACCTATCTTAGGCGGAAATATACAATCTAAATTAACCAAATGACCTAATTTTAATAACGAGCAATTTCTAACTAAATGAACCTAGCAACCATCACTAAATGACTTGCATTTCATGAACCTAAATCTATATGACATGCGCATGATTTTTTTTGTATTTTTTTTTTTTTTTGAAAATTCTTAATTAAAATCAATAAAAATCTAACTAAAGAGAAAACTAAAGTGAAATGTTATCTAGCATTTTAAAAAAACTAATCTATCATGCAATCAATTCTAATCTACATAAAATGCAAATTTAATTTTTTTGCATTTTCGGGATAAATGGAACAATTAAGAGATAAATATCAAATCATCCATGGTCATTCAAAACGTTATCCATCACTCAATTTGAAATTCAAACTCGATTATCTCGCTAATAAAATCAATAAATTGATCTTAAGCTTTAAAGATCAAGATATCAATTTTACTCCCGTGTGAATAATTATTCCATCTAAAGCCTTATAAATGGAATAAAAATTCGTACGGTTGTGAATTGGATGCTATATCAGGGATTTCAACCATGCATCGAGAAATAAATCAAACAAAGAGACAAAATATCAAAAACTAAACAAGATAAAATAAATCTCCCTAATAAACTAAATCTAACAAATCTACCTAATAAAATAAAATAGATTTCTACTTAAATTTGAATTTTTCCAAAAATCCAATCGGTAGAATGGACCAACGGTGGGCGTGGCACGGTTTTAGGGCAACGGCTGTGGTGGTATCTCGGCGTGGCTTGACAAAGCCGCGACAAGTTCGATGGGCTATCGTTCAGGACACCAAGAAATCTGTGGCGTCGAGTTGAACAGGGAGCAGCAACGTCGACGCAGCAAGATCGTCGAGTTTCACCAGTGTTGGACTGGACCGTGATAGGCGCGATTCAAGGCTGAGAAACCGGCGGACGCTTCTGCACCAATGGATGGACGCTGGAGACGATGCTGTTCAGTCTTCTTTGAAGCACACCTGGACTATTGGCGGAAGTTGGGTTGCGGTGGGATGACCACGAAGCACTTGGCAACAAAAACAGCAAATTAATTGATGTTGGGCGCCCCTCACGGACACGATACCAGCACCCAAAAGAGCTGCAGGCACACGTGGAGATCACCGACGTCGATGGAGTCCCATTGCTCTCACGATCCGCCCCCTTTCCTCTTGATTTCTCATGCGTGTTTTCTCAATTTCTTCCGTCGTGTACTCAATTGTTTCCCCTCTGCCAAGTGATCCCCAAAAGAGGACTCCCCCTTCGTTGACTTTTAAACACCAAAAAGAACCCACGAAAATTCAACAGAAGAAAACCCCTCACGATTTCTTCTCTCTCGCACGATTTTTCTCTTAATGTGCCCTTTTCTCAATTGTGGATCATGGCCGGTTCCCTCACGATTTCTTCTCTCTCTATGCTCTCAATTGTGGCCGTATGTTCAATATGTGACCCTCCCAAAACTCTACGCGATATTTGCTTTTCACATCTTCCCAATTCAAAAGATTCATCATATCAAGGAAAATTTCAATTTCCTATTTTTCACGAGATAATTAAAGAAAATGGGCTTAGGCCAATTTGCTCGCTTTATGGGCTTAGTCCGGTATGCCAAGTTAAAGCTCATAATTACTAATTTGAACCCATCCGCCACTGGTCCAATAAATGAATGCAAAAAATACAAATGCAAAATAAATGCATCTAAACCTATAATATTTTTTCAGGGATAAAATTAACCCATAATTTTCTATGCAATAAATAAATGACCGAGCTGTCAAAATTTAGGTGTCAACACTTTAGCGTATATTGTTCTTTTTTCCTTATATATTTGATTTTCATACTACCTTATAACTGTTTGAAGATGTATGGTGAAACATTTTTCAAAATGATTTGCAGTTTATAACTAAAATCTCATAAGTAAACATTACACACTTCCACTACAATTTATATGAAATAGTGCCTAAGTCGGAAAGTACAATATCATTCAAACATAAAGATACTGGTATAATGAAGTACCTATGTCGCAAGACATTATGCTTTTTCGACAAATGATGTTAGAAATTGATTTACTAATTATAATTAGAATAGGATGTGACAAACTCTTATTGGATGCTTAAGTATGCTTCAATTAAGCTTGTTAATGCCCTTCAAAAATCCTTCTCATTCACTCCTCTTCAGATGCAACGGCCTTCTCTTATTGAAGCTTCATCTTCTCTAAATATGACTTTCCAATAAGGTTTTGCGAAAAGAAATCTTTGACATATTTCTCCATCTTTATCCTTCTAAACAACGCTGGACTCTCCTTCGTTGTTAGGGATTGGATTGGGCCAATTTCCAAGTCTACCTTAGGGTTGAAGAGCATAGCAATTGAGATCATTTCTCTTGTCGAATACACCATGACTCCGTGCTCAATGCTATTGTAAAGACCATTACTAAGAATCTGCAATTACAAGCAATGGAAAATCATATTAGATACAGAGTGCAAATGGGCTGGGCTTCACGGAAATTTTCAATGTGGCCCAGCCCTGAGAAAAAGGAAAAATGGGCCCTAGTAGCCTTTTCTGACTGAATCTTAATCCAAAACAACTGGTTGGAGCTCACCAGGCCAATTTCTTTCATGCTTTCGGATTAATTTCAATATTCCTAGTTACAGATAATTATGTGTGACATATTCATGGTTGTTGAAAATTTATATAAAATGCCTTTTATGACAAGATGCCTTAGTAATTTGATTTGGTGAATGGTTCACAGAACAAATTCGAGGCTAATGTTCGATACAAAGGAATAGACAAAATTGAAGCTTCAATTGTTAAATATATCTTCCTACTACACTTCAAAAGTGTACTAAAACTTGTACTCAACACCCTATATCTCATGTTGTCTCATATGACTCTTTGTCTAGCTCTTTTCATACTTTTGTGTATTTTCTATCTACTATCTCTATTCCACAAAATTGGCCGGAAGCTTTTGCAAATATGAAGTAGAAGGTAGCAATTGTAGAGGAGTTCATGCTTTGAAGAGAAATGGTACATGAGATCTTATTTTTCTTCTCCTTGGGAGACAATCGGTAGGATGGAAGTGGGTGCCTATAGTCAAACGAAAGATGGATGGTACTATGGACAAATGTGACTTGGTGGCAAAGGGATTGCTCGAATTATGGGATTGACTATCAAGAAACTTTTTTTCCTATTATCAAGTTGAATATTGTTCGAGTGTTACTTGTGCTATTAACTATGGATGAAATCTTCAATAGTTAGATTTGTAGAATGCCTTTCTTCATGGAGAGTTAGAAGAAGATGTGTATATGGAGAATGCTCTACGTTTTCTAGTGACAAAACTCAAGGTAAATGTGTAAGTTATAACATGTACTTTATGATTTAAAGTAGCCACCTCGAGCCTAGTTTGGTAGGTTTCAGAAAGTTATGATCTATGTTGGGTATAAATAGAGAAATGCTAATCATAATTTTATTGTAAAAAGATCAAGTTCTAAGGTCACTATTCTTATTGTTTATATAGACGATATTTTTGTCACATGGAATAAAAATGATGAGATCAACTAGTTGAAAAAGTTTCTTGGACAAGAGTTAGAGATAAAGGATCTTGAAAAGCTTTGGTACTTTCTTGGGATTGAAGTTGTGAGATCTTCAAAAATGTGTCTTTGTGTCTCAAAGAAAGTATGTGTCACGCTTCGATCCTCTGAGCACATGCCCATCCCTCACCTTAGTCGATTAATAACGACGCCCCAATACGCATCGCCGACCCCTTTCATTTTAATACACATGTGGAAGCATATAAATAATCCCTAGACAATAAAACAATGGGATAGGAAGTAGGACCATAAAATTTCAAACTATACCAACCACACTTATATATATATATATATATATATATATATATATATATATATAAGACAACTAGTCATATATAATACAAGCTAAACCAAACTTTGATTATCCAAATACTTAAGGTTTAACAAACAGGGGCGAGGGTCTAGCAACTACATCTACTCCTCATCGCTAAACTCCTCTAGCTCCACATCCTCTTCCCCATTTGAGCCGTCTACTGAGTACACCGGGGACTCTGGCTCTTCAAGCTTTGGATCCTTTGCATCATCTAATGCTCCATCCTCAAGGTCTGTTGTACCTTTACCAAATGCAACCTCCAAAACGTATCGAGGCACGTCAGATTCTAGCACAAGGCCCTCCCTTCGCCCATTGTGATAGTGATGATACCATGACCAGTACTTGTGGGGTACCTTTTCGGGTTCACCCACATCAACCCAGACGGTGGACTTTATCAAAACATACTCAAGTCCCTCAGAGCGGGGGTGTATCAGAATATGATATTCTATTTCTGTAATTTTCTCTATTATACCAAAATGCATGGGAGGAGAGGAAGGTACTGTCATCTAGGGACCTGAAATGTTGTCCCACAATGGGGTGAGACTACATCTTAGCAAGTTCTACCTCACTAAGACTCAATTAGGAAGAAAATATGCTCTAAGGGCTGCCTAAGCACAATCATAGGTCGAAAAACTTACCTTTGCCTCTATTCATTCCTGCAAGTTAGTATATATCAAATGTACATAAATCACATCAATTCACCAAATTAGATCGAACTATCAATCAATTGACTCAGTCGATTACATATCATCACGACCTTCTCCGGGTTGGTACATTCAATACTATCTAGAAAGTCCTATTAAATCAGGACTGCTCACCCAAAGCTGATAAATATATAGTATAGCTCGCCAAAAACTGATAATATAGTACACTATATATATGCTCGCCCAAAGCTGATAGATTAGGGCCCCCAGGCCATCATAGTATACTGTATATGCTCGCCAAATCTAATAATAAGGTATACTGCTCACCCAAAGCTGACATATCGCTCGTGGGCTGATATAGTATACCGGTATACTGCTCGTCAAAGCTGACATATCACCCGTAAGCCGATATAGTATACTATCTAAACCATCCAACATTTCCACTATTTTTATCATACCCGATAAAATATCGTGTGTGGATACACGGTCGGCCTTAACCAAAATACATTATTTTCACCCTTGAAAATCCCACCATTTATATAGTCCACTAAATATTTTTGGCATTGTAAATTGACACTCAGTTATTTTTTCAATCAATTATCGAAATTGATTAATTTAGGAATAAAATCCTAAAATCACAATTAAACCAATTCAGCACAAATTTAAGTTCGAATAAATAAATAAATAGATTGCACCACAATAGTCAGCATAAAATTCTAGTCGTCGACTATCCCAAGCCTAATTTCTAGAAAATAAATAAATAATAAGTAAATACTAAAAATATTAAATAAATGCAATAAATTCAACTTAGGCTCGTAATGCCTAATTGAACACTGAAACAGACTCGAAAAAAATGCCAAGGTTCATTCAATAAATAATAGAACATGTCTACTCACTAAATACACTAACTAACCACCTAACATGCATTGACAGATAATTAAATTAACTAATCTAATCTAATCTATCCACCTAAAAATGCTTAATTAATCTAATCAACCCATAAGCGTAATTAACCGACTAAGCAAGGTTTAGTGAGTTAAATTCACTTGTTTATTGAATCGTTCGGTTCAATTTGACAGGGACGTGAGCTGCAAAAGAAAGGAAATAAGGTTGGTTTGGTGGGGCAAGACCGGCGGGGACAACAGCGGTCTTGGACGGGGGAGATGGTAACTCATGGTGGCAGCAGGAGCTCCGGCGGTAGACCAGGGCTTCGAAGGGTGGCGAGCAAGGTTGGACATAATAGATGGGGCGGTGGAAGAGGGTGCAGCTTGCGCGGGCTTGCGCGTGACTCCGGCGTGCAACGAGCAGCAATCCGGTGTGGCGACAAGGGCGTGCGGCGGCAATGGGAGGCTCGAACAGTGGCTACTCGATCTTCTGGGGTACTTGACGCTCATAAGGCACAATAAGGAGGCTAGTCGACTAGTGAGAGGAGAGAGGAAGGAGAGGGGGACAAGCTTTGGCTTTGGTGGGGTCTCAGTGGCCAAATTTTCCAATCTTTTGTCTCCTTGACCATCCTCATCCCTAGCTGGTTCCTTGGCCCTCATTTAGCCAACAATGCTCATCCTTAGACACTTGAAATGGTCCAAAACCATAGGCAAAAGGGGGGCTACGAATTTGCTAAGTTTCTCCCTCAATTGGACTCTTATTCTCACTTGATTCAATCCAATTTGGCCCTCATAAATTCAATTAGCACCTCAAAGATCAAATTGGTATTTTTCCTCATCAATTGATCCCACTTGCTTCCCAATTGCACGATCAAAAACGATCCCTGGCTTTTTCTAGACAAAAACGGCCCTAAGACGACTTTTTCCCAAAAAATCTCAAGTTTTAGAAAAATCTTTAGAGACTGAGTCGACGTTCCTAGAGTTTATTGTGACATGACAAAACCTTTAATTTCTGAAATCGGATTCAAATTCGCGGTTAATTTCACTCTAGCACGTTTTTAGCTTGATCTTTCAGAGATTTTTAGTGCAAATAACCCGTGGTCGATTTTCTTCAAGCCACAATGAACCAACTCGACACATTCGCGACTCTCGGTTATCGTGAAAATTTTGAGGATTCTAATACGGACATAGGGTACCAAAACGATAGAAAAATCAGTTTAGTGGCGGCCGACGAGAATTTTCTATTTTAGTGGTGTCACCCACGATTAGCCACACGTCTTAGTCGAACCGACCTATCTCTAATCTTTGATCGATTTTTAACTATGCTATAATAGTCTCTAAAGATGAGCATGGTTGAGTAGCCAATTTCTGGTCAAATTCTCAAGTCTATTGTATTAAAATTCCTTAATAGCTTCCCTGGATAGTCTAGTTATCTCGATAGTTATCAGCTTTGAGAACAACCCTATAAGCGCATCGATGAAATGTCTGATTTGTTGAATTGAAAGTAGAGTCGAAAATTTAAGACGTCACAGTATGTACTTGATCTTTTGACAGAAGTTGGGTTATTGAGATGTTGTCCCTTTGATACACCTATGAGGCTGATAGTTGTCTTCAAGAAAATGATGGTAATCTAGTGGATAAGGGTCATTATCAACAGTTAGTGGGCAAGTTGATTTATTTGTCCCACACTCAACCTAATATAACTTTTGCTGTGATCTTAGTGAGTCAGTTCATGCATGATCTACTCTACTCATATGGATGTTATTCTTTGGATCCTTTGGTATTCAAAGCCTGTTCCTTGGAAAGGGATTCTTTTGTTCCTCATGATGGCTTATAAGTTGAAACCTTAACATATGCTGATTGAGCTAGAACCCCAAACTAGAAGTCTATTTCTAGGTCTTGTAGTTTCTTAGGAGGGAATATCGTGACTTGGCACAACAAAATTCAGAATGTGATTGCTCTATCAAATGCTAAAGCATAGTTTCATGCGATAGCAAGGAGTTTTTGAGTTGTTATGCCTTAAAAGATTTGTTGAAGATCTTCATGTATTTGTTCATGTTCCTATGATGCTACATCGTGATAATAAGGCTACTATTAGTATTGCTCACAATCTTTTATAACATGACCATTTGAAACATGTGGAGATTGACAGGCACTTCATCAAGGAGAAGTAGGATAATGATATAATTTGTACGCCATTTGTTCAGTATAGTCGTCAACTTGCTGATTTTTTCACTAAAGAATTAGGGGGTAATTTGTTTCATTTTGTTTTAGTTAAGTTGGGCATGTGTGAAAACTATGCTCGATTTGAGGGGAAGTGTTGAAGGTATTTAGCCAATAAGTGTATATTTTTTTATTTCCTCTATTATTTTCTTTGCGGTTGCAATAAAAGTGATATTGTAATGTTGACATTTTCACTTTATTATAAATAGATAGCTTTCTAATAAAAAAAATAATTAGATAGTTTTGGATCACTTCAACCTAACCAAGCATTCAATTATCTAAAAACACATAAGCATTTACTAACCAATGAATTGAGGATGTCTCACAATCTGGGAGGTAACCCTTACTGTCTGCATTGTGAGTCTTTAGTGGAAACAACTTTGCATGTTTTTGCTAAATTGTCCAGTTATTCAGAGGATACAAGTTGACCTCATCCCACAACAGTGTGTTCAAGAGTTCTTCTCAATGAATCTTTCGCGATAGTTGACATCCAACCTAGTTGACAATGGGAGATTCAACTCCCACTATGATTGGAGTACTACTTTTGGTGTCAGTATATGGCTTTTTTGGCAATGGCGAAGCAAGTCACCTTTTTAAGAAAGCTTTGTTTTTCCCTCCAACCCTATATATGTAATCCATTCACACATGAAGGAAATCGTAGCTTCACCTATGATCAATTTGTCTAAAAGTGGATCATGATTAATATAGGAGTATTTTGTTATTTTAGTGCATGAAGTACTTTACATTTAGTTAAAATTCATGTTTAATATCTTATTCTTAGATTCATGCGTATTTATTTCTTATAAATTTTTCACGGGGTCCTATCTCACGACATTATAATAATGCCTCATATTAATTTTTCTTGGTACGGTTCGATTTATTTTTACATTTTCTTTTCCTTTTATCTTTAATTACATGGCTATCACTATTGAATGATTTATGGATAGCGCACTTATGCGTGGTCATATAGATTCTGATGTCTAGGAATAGACATTGGAAATGCTTGCATGGAATAATGTTTTATTAAAAGATAAAGATATTGGTAATGGGTGTTATGTAAAACTAATGTAACAAAGTCCTTGCAATCCAAAATATCTATTAAGCATAATCAAGGTGTCCTCTCGCACTAACTCAACTCTTAACTAACTTAAAATAGATTAGTGACAACTCTAGTATACTCAAGTAAGCGAGAAACTAAACTATGGTCAATAAGGTTTAAGAGAGTCATGCAAAGCGTAAGCGCCACCTTACTAGAGATTTACACATGCCCACCCAATTAAACAATCTCGGGATTCATCTCAAGGGGATCATGACATAAATATGTTTCCATCTTTGTCCTTCTAAACAACACAAGACTCTCCTTAGTCACCAGAGGTTGTATTGGACCAATTTTTCTATAATGAAATACTTATCTAGTGAGCGGGCCTAGAAGACGGAGAATGTATCATGCAACGCACTAGAACCGGGGTTCTTTTCTTTTTCCTTCAAGTCTGAAGCTGAAAAGCATAAAGTCTTAGACTCCGGGCCGTGGTCCTTCTCCAGCGATCTCCTCGTGCTTCAACAATGTGACCAAGATATTCCTGAATTATGTTACGACTTCACTCATTGCCCTTTTTGGCTGCACTTGTATGGCCTTCCATTTTGAAGAGTGACAAAATAAGTAGTCAAAAGAAATAGCATCCAAGATTGGAGAGGTTATAGATGTAAAACTAGAAGCTAAAGGAAGCAGTACCTATAAAGTTGGCAAAGCCATGATTATTCTCCACCTAGGTACCCCCCTAAAAACAGGTGTGGTTATTAACCTTGGAAGCAAAAAGCTGTGGATAGAATTTAAATATGAGCGGCTCCCACATTACTGCTATTCATGTGGAAGAATCGGGCAAATGCCACGGCATGCAAAGAAATACCATATGAAACCACAAGGCTAGGGGAGGACCTACCAGGAAACTTTGGGAATTGGCTTCGTGCTGAAGTCAGGGAACTTAGCTCTTATGGAAAAGAAATTTATGGGAAATAAGTTGCACTCCTTGAAGATCCAGATGTTGTACCAAAATCCCCTCTTGCTACAGAAACCAGTGCTGATCAGCATGTGGAAAACGTGAATGAGCAGCCTATTCTACCATTACAAAGTTAGCCTGATCCGATGGAGGTTGCGAAACAAAGGGCTGATCCTCTCCACAATTCTCTAGCCATAACTATAAGGGAAGGAAAAGGAATACAAAAGAGAGATAGTAGTTGCCTTGATGAGGAATCTATGATGATTATATATAATGAATGGCTAAAAGATTAGGAAAAGGAGCAACAACATCAGGCAGCAACCGAAAGAAACCCAAAACAGGGTCAAAATCAGAACTTCCTACATCGAAAAAAGGGAAGAGATTTTGTCCCTGGAGCACAATCCTCGAAAACTTCAGCAACAAAAAAGCTACAACTAGTGGATATTCTTATTACTGAGAAGGAGCATTCCACACACTAGGCTTTGGTGGCTAGCCCTAATAAGCCACCGGGGCATCCATGAAAATACTAAGTTGGAATTGTCAGGGTTTGGGCTCACCCCTGACAATTCGTGCTCTAAGGGTCCTAGTAACTCAAGAAAAGCCCAATGTTATATTTCTTATGGAGACTAAAAATTAGGAGTAGATGGTGCAGCGACTGAGAAGAACACTAAAGTATCAAATTAGCTTTTTGGTGAATCCAGAAGGAATATCAGGGGGTTTGGCTATGTTCTGGGATGATTTGATTACCATAGTAGTGGATTCGTCTTTAGCGTATCTTATAAATGTGCAATGCCAACTTCACAATAAGAGGCAGCTTATGAGACTAACTTTTCTACATGTCCCAACAGGATTTAATGCCAGAATTCTCTTATGGGAGGAATTACAAAGGAGTAGGTATCTTAAACCATCTACCTTAGCTCTGTATAGATGATTTTAATGATGTTTTGTACCATTGGGAAAATGTGGGAAATAGGTTGGCAGAAAATTTTCGCCTTGCAGCATTTCGGGACTTTTTACATGCGTGTTCTTTAATGGACCTAGAAAGCAAGGGGTGTGCATTCACATGGACAAATAGAAGGGATGGGGAATAAAACATTAAGAAAGGGCTGGATAGAGCTTTATGTACCATGGAGTGGAGAATAGCATATCCAATTGCAGAAGTCGTCGCCCTTCCAGCCATTGGATCAGATCATAGTCCTCTTATTCTATCACTTTTTCCTACAACAAGCCGTAAACGTTGAGACTTTAGGTATGAAGCTTACTGGACAGAAAATGAGGAATGTAGGCAAATAGTGAAGCGAGCTTGGGAAGATCCCCAAAGTAATAATATGGCCGACAAATTACATTTAGTGGCTGTTCAGCTTACTGCATGGAGTAAAAAACGATTCCCCAATGCACATAAAAGGATAGATGGGCTAAAATGTGAACTACAAACCTTGATGAATAGCCAAGATATACAGTATTATTATCACAGAATTCAGCTTATCAACCAAGAGATCGAATCACTATGGTGACAGGAGGAAATGTTCTGGGGTATGAGATCAAGAATCAAGTGGTTGAAATGGGGGGATAGAAATACAAAGTTTTTCCATACAACTACAATTCAGCGGAGAAATATAAATAGAATATCCATGCTTTTGAATGATCAGGGAGGGTGGATTAGGAATGAAGAAGATCTTAAGGACATGACGGTTCTTCAAAAACATTTATACATCAAAAGGTCCTAGGAATTTTCAACCCATTTTAGACCACATCCCAACTTTGGTGGATGCATCTATGAACCAATCTCTAAGGGCACTAGTCACCATGGAAGAAATTAAAGAAGCTACTCATCAATTGGGACCTACTAAAGCTCCCGGGCCGGATGGGTTACATGGCTTATTCTTTCGGCATCATTGGAATGACATTGGAGGTGATATCTGTCAAGAGGTCCAGCAATTCTTTAAAATAAGAAATCTAAACCCAGCCCTGAATAAAACTCAAATCACACTCATCCCCAAAACCCATAACCCAGAAAAGTTATGACAATATTGGCCTATCAACCTGTGTAATTTTGCATACAAAATCATATCTAAAATCCTCACAAACAGATTGAAACCCATATTACCAGACCTAATTGAAGCAGAACAGAGCGCCTTTGTGGGAAGTCGGCAAATTCAGGATAATATTATGATTGTACATGAAGTCCTACACCGTTTAAGAACTCGAGATTGGAACCGCAGATTCCAAGCCATCCTTAAACTTAATATGCAAAAGGCTTATGACCGCTTAGAGTGGGACTTCCTTCAAGAATGTCTAAGAAAAATGGGGTTCTGTGAAGAATGGATTAAGTGGACCATGCAGTGTGTCACAACAGTCTCTTATAGCATAAAGTTCAATGGAGTATCCTTGCCCTATTTCAAGCCGACTAAGGGTATTCGCGAAGGTGACCCTCTATCTCCACATCTTTTCATCATAGTAGCTAATGTCCTCTCCCTCATGATGAAGTAAGCCATTGAAGCAAATACATTCCGTGAGATCCATCTGAATAGAAATTGCCCCACCCTTTCCCACTTATTATTTGCAGACGACTCTATATTTTTCCTAAACGGAACAATATTGTTACGCATTAGGTCAAGCTATAAACTTAAACAAATTAGGGATATTTTATGTCCAGAACAACTACGGAGGAACATGGCGTCAGCACTGCGAGTTCCCGAAATTGTGAAAACAGGGAAATATTTAGGAATCCCTTCGGATTGGGGTGCCTCCAAAAAAGAAGCGTTTGCCTGGATTCTCGCTAGAGTAAATATGAAGTTGGAGAGTTGGAAGGAAACTCTGCTATCCAAAGCTGCTAAGGAAATACTTCTTAAAGTAGTAGTGCAGGCAATACCCCAATATGCAATGTCAATTTTTAAAATCCCTATATCTATTCTCAAAGCTATTGAAAAGAAAATAGCTAACTTTTGGTGGAGAAATAACAACAAAGCGGTTGGTCTACATTGGAGAAGATGAGAAATTCTTAAGCTTCGAAAAGAGGAGGGTGGGCTTGGCTTTAAGGATCTCCTTACTCATAACACCGCTATGCTCGGAAAACAAGCCTGGCGTCTTTCTCATTACCCTGATACTTTGTGGAGTCAAATCATGAAAAGGTTATATTTTCCCAATTGTGATTTCTAGAAAGCAGGGAAAGGTTCGCGCCCATCTTGGGGTTGGCAGAGTCTACTAGCAGGAAGAGAAGTGATTGCCCCTTAGGTTCGGTGGGTAGTGGGGAATGGATAGAAAATTTCCATTAGGGAAGATCAATGGCTGAACATGGGACCAATCGGAGGACCAGCAGGACGAAATGAACCTTACAAAGTGGCGGAGTTGATAGATTTTGAAGTTGCTGAGTGGAAAGAAGCCCTCTTGCGGTCAATGTTTGATCATCAGACGGTATCGGAATTATCTCTATCCCTATCGGCCTATCTACTACAGAAGATAAACTAGTCTAGATAAGTAATAAATCTGGAAATTACACGATGAAGAGTGGATACTTGCTAAACAGAAAACATACCATGCCTTCAAGAGATCACATACCAACAACATCCCACTAGTTCAACCCAGACCTATGGAAAAAAAATTGGAATACAACTATTCAACCGAAGATAAAATTTTTCCTATGGAGTGCATGTCAGAATGCCTTACCTACATTGGATAACTTATACAAAAGGAAGGTTGTACCTGCACCTGTGTGTCCAATGTGTAATATTGAACCAGAGACGATCGAGCATACACTCCTCCTCTGCCCGTGGACAACACAGCTATGGAAGGACCCATCCCTACAAATTGAAGTGAACCGAGTGGGTTTAACCCAGTTTGATCATTGGTTATGTAAAGCTCATACAAGTGCAAGAAATTCACAATGCTTTGACCTGATTGCGACTACATTATGGTGTGTATGGAAGGACAGAAACCATTTTATTTTTAGGAAGAGCCCTCTTAATGCCTCACACACCTTGTTTAGAGTTAGAACTGCACAAGAAAGCTATGCAATATGAAATCCTAAACCAAGAAGACAGCAGCATGGAGACAACTCTCATAGCCAATGGCAACCCCCGAGCCTTGGCGTACTCAAAATCAACATAGACGCATCATATGGGCGTGCCTCCATAGACTACACATCAACAGACTCAAACCAAGAAAATCCACTGCCAAGTACTAGACATTACTTACCTCTACCCCGGGCACCAGTCAGGCCTAGCAACCCCTCAACTATCATTCCCACAATTCATGATATAACCTGAGCAGTAGTTCAAAATAGTTCAAAAGCAATGCGAGGTCCACAACGAATTACAAATGATGTCAGTCACGCCTCAAGTTGGAACAGCGACCCCCAAATCTTAAGTAACAGTGAGGATATGGTTCGACATGAACTAAATGATCAAACAAGAAAAGCACGAACCTGGGAATGGCGTCCCCTACACCCAACCAGCGGAAATGCCCAAGCCACCCACAATAGACATGGATTAAATCTACCTCCAATAACATGCAAATCGGCCATGGAGTACAGGGAAGCAACGGAACAAGTGAGCGAATCGGATGCTGGCACACTTTTATTACCCATGCGCCAATTGTTTACCTGCAAGATGAATCTGAACCATGAAGTGGCTACTGATTGCTTTGAACAAACCAGTAGTACCTCTAAATCTATTCACCTCCCTTGTCCACATAGCAACTCAGAAGCAGATCACAGGGGAAAGAAGGTTCTTCGTACAATCCAAAGTCTTGCCAACATGCCACTTCAAACAAGCCTAGATCTGCTAGTTGACGTAGATGTTGGACTCTCTGGCAATGAACAGCAAAGCCCCCTCTCATATGGAGCTGCAATGCATAACTACAGCAAAGCCGCACGTATTTCTTGACCCATTCATAGCAAACAAGCTTCAACAATCCCGTCTCTGTCCAATATAGTGGATGATGAACTAAGACACACCACAGATCTGGGAAAAGATGTGGCTGACAGTGGTACTCGAATCTTCTATGGGTCGGAGGAGTGGTTCAAAATGAGTGGAGAATGCTGGAATTCCGAAACCAGATGTAGGGGATGGTCGGATCTACACAGGAACGACGCTACAGCTGGGTATGAGCGTCTCACAAGCTCAGATCTAGACAGTGAGGAAGATGGCCGCGCTTCAGACTCCCAACAGCAATATCTCCTCTCATCTATAGCTGTGGTTTGTATCTGCAAGGACGCCCTTGGGAGGATTATTGATGGGTTTACTAAATCTATAAAGGTGAAATCAGCTAAACAAGTAGAGGCACAAGCGTTGGTCGAAACCCTTGATTTTATCTCCTCAAAGATTGCCCCAAACAAACCAGAACGAGAAATACACATACACTCTAAGTGTAGTATGCTGGTGGTTGCGGTTTTCTCTTCAGACACCCTAAGTTGGGAGATACAGCCTTCAGTGGACCGGGCCAAGCGTAAACTAAAAGACTCTCCAGGTATTATTCTAACTCATTGTAAGCGAGATACGAATAAGGCTGTTGACTGGCTAGCCAAAGCCCAACAAATGGGATGCCTGCTTAGGAATTGGGTCAATAGTCCCCTGTCTGCTCTTTTGGATTTATTGTGTGCTGATGCTAGAGATGCTTGTACTACTAATTTTCCAACTAATGCATTTAAGTGTGTTTGTTCAAAAAAACAAAAAATACTTATCTAGTGATCTTGGTTATGATCATACTCTATTTTATTTGATCAAGAGATTGAATAATCTAATAATCTCTTTAATTTCTTCTATAAAGGAGTATGAATACAAGATCATAAAAATTAGAATATCTTACTATACATATAAACTCGTGGCATGAAAAGTTATTATTGAAAATAGTATGGAGATGCTTTAGGTCATATTGTTTCTCAAAGTTGAATTTGACACTTAATACCTTTTAATCTTTTGAAGTTGCATAGTGAAACGTTTTTGAATGATTTGTAGTTTATAACTAAAATATTATGTGTAAATAACAAGAGAGACCCACGATCATATGTATGAAGTATTGTTAAAATTGAAATATACAATATCATTCAGCCATGAAGATACTGGTATAACAAAATGCCTATGTTCAGAGCATTATGCTTTTCGACAAACAGTTCTATAATACTCAATACTATAAGCAACATAGAAAATGATTTACTATATATATTTATAATATTATGCGACAAACTCTTCTTGAATGCATAATGTCTTTAGTATGCTTCGCTCGTCAATTAAGGTTTGTCACCAAGGGTCTTCTAGAATCCTCGTTCACTCCACTTCAAATGCAACAGCCTTCTCCGTCCGAAGCTTCATCTTCTCTAATTATGACTTTCCATCAAGCTTATGGGAAGAGAAATCGTTAACATATTTCTCCGTCTTAATCCTCTTAAATAAAGCCGGGCTTTCCTTAGTCATCAGAGATTGGATTGGGCCAATTTCTGAGTCCAGCTTAGGGTTGAAGAACATGGCAATTGAGATCCTTTCTTTTCTCGAATTCACCGTGGCTCTGTGCTCAATGCTACTGTAAAGACCATTGGTAAGAATCTGCACTTATAAGCAAGGGAAAATCATATTAAATACAAGTGCAAACGGGCTGAGCTTCAACGAAATTTTCTACCCGGTCCAGAGAAAAAGGGGAAAAGTGGGCCCGGTAGCATGGCCCAATTGAATCTCAGCCTGAAAAGACCAGGCAATTTTGGTCCTTGGTCCTTCGTGCTTTCGGATTATTTTGAATACCGTTAGTAATAGATACCTTAAATTCACAGAATTATTTTTATCATACGTACATGGTTATTGAAAGTTATATAAAATGACTTTTGCGACAAGATGTCTAAGTTATTTCCAATAGATTCGGCAATGGTTGCCTGAACTAATTCAAGGCTAATGTTTAATGCAAGTTAGAAATTCTAAAATTGAAGGAGAAAGTTTGCTAAAGTAAGAAAAGAGTACCTCCATAATATCTCCCACATTCACTACAAATGCATCTGGTAGAATGTGAACAGGTGTCCAAATTCCATCATTTTTAATTTGGAAGCCATCAACATTATTAATTTGGTGGAGAATGGTGATGCCGCTAATATCCGAGTGGGGTGTCAACCCGACAACAAGCTCCGGCTGTGGGCACGGAGGATAGTATGTCATCCTCAAAATTTGAAAGCCGTCGTCAAATAACTCTTTCATCTCGTTCATCTCGATTTCTAAACATTGTCCAAAAAGTCCTAAACCTATTGTAGTTTTGCCAATTCAGTCCTAAACCTTTTAATTGTGCCAATTGAGTCCCAAACATTTTCACTTCTTGCCAATTAAGTCCATCCGGCCAATTTTGGCCGGAAAATGCTGACGTGGCCACCAGCGGTACCACGTAGGATTGCCGGCGCTAATGTAGATAATTTTTAATAATATTGAATTTTTTAAATATTTTTTTTGAATTTTTTTGAATTTTTTTATTTTCTGTTTTTTCATTTTTTTATTAATTTTTATTTTTGGCCTTTCCGGTGGCCGGCCACCGGCCACGACGACGGCCGGCCACCGGCCACGCGCCGCTAGCCTGGCCTCGCCCGCCACAGGCGAGGCCGGGTCGACGACGGCGACGGCGACGCGGCGAGGCCGCCCGGCCCCGGCGAGGGCCGGCTCGCCGGATCCGGCGAGGGAGCCTCGCCGGGGCTCGCCCCGCACGGGCGGCGTCGGCCTCGCCGGCATCGCCCGCCATAGGCGAGGCCTCGCCCGGAGACGGCGAGGCCGCCCGGCCCCGGCGAGGGCCGGCCTCGCCAGATTTGGCGAGGGGAGCCCTCGCCGGGCGAGCTCGGCCTCGCCTGACCAGATCGGCGAGGCGGCCTCGCCCGGCCGGGCGGGTGTCCGCTTGCCACCGGCCGCAAGCCGACGCTCGCCGGCCGGGGCGAGGGCCGGCCTCGCCAGATCTGGTTTGGGCGAGGCGACGCCGCCCGGCGAGGTCGAGCCCGGCGAGGGCTCCTCGCCGATCCGGCGAGGCCGGCCCTTGCCGGGGCCGGGCGGCCTCGCCCGGCCTCGTTGTCGTCGGCCGGGCCTCGCCCGTGGTGGGCGAGCCAGCCGGCCGGCGTGGCCGGTGGCCGCCCACCGGAAAAGGCCAAAAGGAAAAAAAAAAAAAAACAGAAAAAAATTCAAAAAAAATTTAAAAAATTAAAATATTATTAAAAATTATCCACGTCAAGCATCGACAGTCCTACGTGGCACCGCCGGCGGCCACGTCAGCATTTTCTGGCCAAAATTGGTCGAATGGACTTAATTGGCAAGAAGTGAAAAGGTTTAGGACTCAATTGGCACAACTAAAAGGTTTAGGACTGAATTGGCAAAACCGCAATAGGTTTATGACTTTTGGACAATTCTCCCGCTATCTTTTGCATCTCCTTAATGTAAGAGTCTAAGGTGTTTCTGTGCATGAAAAGAAGGAATTAAGTATTTTGATCGTATCCATAAATGGTGGAAGATTCTTGTGTGTGCTAACATGACATGTGAGCCAACTCACATGTACCGCTAGATCAGGTGGCTATCACTTGAGGTCCACATTACCTAGCAATGCATGTGAGTTAGGATCAAATGCACCAGATGCAGCCAAAATGTTTTCTTTTTCTTTTCTTTTTTTTTTTGGGGGGGACCTTGTCATGTTAGCCAACTCACATGTACCGCTAGATCAGGTGGCTATCACTTGAGGTCCACATTACCTAGCAATGCACGTGAGTTAGGATCAAATGCACCAGATGCAGCCAAAGTGTTTTCTTTTTCTTTTCTTTTGGGGGGGATTGTGTAGAAGCCCAAAAGTACAAGTATTATCCTTTTACCGTAGTATGTATGTGAGGAAAACACTCAAGTTTGCTAATTTAGTAAGTTCATTAAGATCGATCCGATTGGAAATTTGATGGGGTAATTTAGTTGGCTCCATAGACAGTAATTGACCAGATACATAAATAATATAGTGGATCGAACCTATCACAACGGAGCTAACCATTTGTGAGCTCATATTTTCAAGCAAGATCAAGCATAGTTCCAATAGAATTATAGAGTATGAATGACTCGGATTAATAGATTTAGTCTTCGTGTAACACTTGCTCCTCTAGACGACGGACAAAGTACTATTCACTCAATGTCCAATCATGGTAGATAAACTATTATTCATTTTAATGTTCAATCATGATAGACCAATCATTATTCACCATTCAATCACTATGTACTACTGCTCGGATATGATATAATATGTTTTTGTGCATGTATAAAGACTGAGAAACAACCTGAGTGACAAAGGGAGCTCCGGAAAGAGTCGAGGATTCCTTTTGGCAATGGGGTTGACTGTCATTAAGAACCTATCACCCCAGTCAAGCTTCTCTTCTGACAGTGGGACACTCCCATAGCCTTCGAACTCTCCCAACCTTCTCCCGAACTTCTCTTTCTCCGACAAGGCAAGCTTGAAAAATTCTTCGATTTCATGCCTTAGATTCTCCAACAGAGAAGGGCCTATCCCGTGGTTAACCAGCTGCATACACAAATTGCTATTCTTAAATTTAAAATTAGTAAACTTTAGAGTCTTAAAAATTTACTTAAATTTTCAATTTAGTCTTGATTATCACGTCCTCAATTTTTCCCTTTGTTGTCAACAGAATAGCAAACGTGCCCCAAACTCCTCGTGAAGAGCAATGTGCATATTTAATTTCAAAAGCCATGTGCATATAATATATAATTGCGAAGAACCATGTCGACTTCCATTCTCACCTTGAATATAATTCTTAGTGTTGGTCATTATTTATATCGAATACGTATAATTTATGCTACGGTGAAGGGCGCAATGGCCCATCCTACCCTTTCTTATAATTGACCCGTTAAAGTAATGCCAAGTATAAATCGAGTTACCTAAAAATCATACATAAAATAATATTATAATCTTTTATTACATGTTAAACATAACTCACTTGTTTAAAAGGTTATTTTACAGTCTAGCGCAGCATTGAACATGTCTTTTTTTTTTTTTTAAGCATTTAATATGTAGTTTTAAAATGGGAGACACGAGAAAATAAAATGAAATATGATTAACTCATATTTTTACACGTGCTAGTATATTTTCTAATCGTAACTCAGTCAATGGGCGAATTAGATACCAATGACGATGCTTATCAAGTCACGAATTGTCGGTCTCTTTGTTATTCGTTTTGGGATGATAATGTTTCAGAAATAGATTTGGAACAGAAATCAGAAATAATTTCTCCATGAAATTTTCTACTAAGATGAATACGCTTAGAAAAAGTATTGACAATAAGATGGCAAGGGATCATAATATGCCGAAGATTTCATGAAATTGTGTTTTCAACTTTTGTAATATATTTCTATTATTTTGTATTTGGGGATTTTCAATTTTTGCTTTTGTAATGTGATACTGTATTTGATGATTCCTATCTCAATTCTTGTAATGTAATGTTTTTACTTGAGGATTTCCCTTATTTGTAATGGTTCTTTATGACAAGCTCTATTACACTTCGTAAAATTCGCTGATTTTGTAAAATTTGCCGCAAATTGCCCAATACACTTCTTTGTGTTTCTTTCTAAAACGATTGCTTGATATCGTATATCATGGCGGCAATCGACGTGACACGCTAGCATGAAGGGGAATAGAATATGGTTGCCCACCTTTATTCTACTAGAGTTTTGGGAACCTTGTACCATGATCAAGAGTAATGCATATTGATCTCTTTTTTTCTATTGTATGGAGATTATTGATAAGTATATTGTTTGACCGTAATTGCCTATCTAGGTGGACGCGAAAGAATTTTGTGTGAAAATTTAGAAAATTTGATATAACAACTCTTACTTTGTATTTTTTTTTTTTTAAAAAGGGAGACTTTACTAAAGAAAAAAAAAACTCTTACTTTGTACTTGGGTCAATGGGTTCATAAGCATATGAAATTTGTAAGAATGGACATCTCATTTGCTCCAAAAAAGAAAATTTTGTTTTAAGAAATAGAAATTTTATATTTTGTTATCAAACGAATTTCTATATCTGAAACAGAAATTTTGTATCATTATCATACAAATTTTTTTGCTTAGAAACTCGTCTAGAAATAGAAATAGAAAAATCTATTTCTGTTCCAGAAATTATTTCTAGAATATAATGGTTGTCATGCGCGCCCCTAGAGACCTAACCACACAAGTCAGAAGACTTACCTTATCTCAGTTCCTTCCTGCACGCTAGTATAATCACAAACCCAAACAATCAATCTAATCAATTGATTCAATCAATTCGGTCGCTCACACAAACGTGATCCACCGACACACATCAATCCATCAATTCACTAAATTTTTGCTCACACATAATGAGATGCACTATTGCTCACACAAGCTGACTTCTATCAATGTTCACACAAGCTAAAATAGATCATTGAGATCATTGCTCAAACAATCTGACTTTTATCAATGCTCACGCAAGTTGAACTACAATAAATTAATCTCAGCCAAGGACTTGCAGCTTTGCACTCCAGTTCCTTAATTAAATCATGAAGTTGGCCTAATTTCATCGTGTTAAAATATACCGATAAAAATAATAGTGTGTGAGTACATGATCGACCTGAGCCAAAAATGCAATATTTTTCTTTTAAAAAATCTCATTATTTATATAGTGACTAAAAACATTTTCGGCATCAAAAAATGACACCCTGGTATTTTCTAATTAAATATTGAAGTTATTAAATTTTGAGATAAATATCCAAAATTACAAACAACACTCGAGTTTGGGACACCTAGAGTGCTAAAACTTGGCGCGGAGGGACACTTAAGCGCTAAACTTCGGAAAGGTACACTTAAGTGCCAATTTCAGAGTAAAGTGGATTACTTAAGTGCCACTAAGGTTAGAATCCAATTAAATTGCGACGTGGCAATTTTCTGGCGAGTTGGGTGCAAAACGGCGTCATTTTGCTCGATGACGTGGTGAGAAAATGCAAAAACGACGTTGCTTTGTATCGATGTGTAAATAATTAATATAAAAATTAATTAAATTAAATTAAAAATTAATTTTATTTAAAATATTCTAAAAAATAAAAAAATTTAAATTTAAAAACCTAAAATTAAAAAAATTAAAAAAAAAAAGATGGGGGAGCCGAAAGGGGCCGGTAAGGGCCGAGCCCTCACTTTGCGCCGCCGGGAAGGGCCGGCGACGAGGGGGAGGGTCAACCGGGGTCGTTGACCCTTGATGGACCGGCGGCGAGGGCCGCAAGCCCTCGTCGCCTCCCCGCCATCGCCATGAAGGGTCGGGCGATTGTGGCGCTAGGGCCCGGCGACCCTAGCCGATGCTCCCCCTCCATTGCCGGCCCTTCCGGCGGTGACGAGGGCTTAGCCCTTAGCCACCCCCTTCGGATCCCCTCCCCCTCTTTTTAAATTTTAGGCTTTTTAATTTTAAGTTTTTTAATTTTTAGATTATTTTAAATAAAATTAAGCTTAAATTTAATTAAATTAATTTTTATATTAATTATTTACACATCACACAAAACGACGTCGTTTAACATTTTCTCGCCACCGGATTTTTGGCTGGAGTGGCACTTAAGTGATCAATTTTACTTCGAAATTGACACTAAAGTGTACATTTCAGTTTTGGCACTTAAGTGTCCTCCATGCCAAGTTTTGACACTTAGGTTGTTCTTCGCCAACAACACTCAATTGGCACAATCTAGCATTTAATTAAATAAACCAATCACACCATTGCAATCAGCATAATTCCGGTTACCGGTTATCATGATCTAATTTTCGGAAAATAATAATTAAATAAATAACAAAATTAATTAAATAAACATATTTAAATATCGTAAATGCAAACTTAGGCTAGAAAAGCCTAATGAAATACCGAAATGGGCCTGGAAAATTTCCGAACCTATCTAGATAAATAATACAATCTATCTACTCTCTAATTACACTACTCTAACCACCTAACATGCAATATCGAACGATTAAATTACTAATCCATTCTAACTAACCACCTAATTCAAGATTAACCTAAACTAATTATCTCTTAAGCATAATTAACTTTCTAAGAAGAGATTAGTGAATAAACTCACTAGATTAACGTTCGATGAGTCCATAGTGACGTTGATGCGGAGACGAGTGACAAACTCTGAAGCGGTGATGCCAACAAGAGCCTAGACCGGGCTGAAAAGGCCTTGCAAGCCTGCAGCAAAACTGCAGGGCTCGGCTGAGCTGCGAAGAAGCAGCTTCGGCGGACTGGGCTGGCTTCGCTTGATGACTCGGCAGCTGCAAGGGAGCAAGGGAGCCGGCGTCGAATAAGCTGCTAGAGGAGCGGATGAGTGGCAGTTGGCGTTGAAGATGGAAAGTCAACAAACCAATTGAAGAAGCAGCAGGTTCGGTGGAGATGTTGACCTAGTGGAGACGCGGCGCTGGACGAGTGGCTTCGGTGGAGATGTGGGCTGCTGCGTGGCTTTGGTAGAGGGAGACAGAAGATGGTGGGGCGTGTGGCGTTGAGGGGGTGTAGCTAGGAAAAATGAAAGCGAAAACAGAAGCAGGAGGGGGAAGTCTTTGACAGAACAAAAGGAAGGGAAGGCAGAAAAACAGAAGGGGATCGAGGGAAAGAGATGCACGGAGAAGGAGGGAGAGAGGGAGAGAACGGATAGGAGCGAGAGAGACGTGCGAGAGAGGCCAAAGAAAAAAGGGAGGCCAAAGTCAAAAGAAAATATCCAAATTCATAAATGCTTGGTCCCCTAGTCTTCAAGTTAATCCTCTTTATCCCCCCATCACTTTCATGCACTTAATTTCCACCAATTAATCAATTTTGATACCAAAGTCGTAGCCCCCATCTTAGGCTCCGAATTTCACAAAATGAACTTCAATTTCTTCTCCAATTTCCCCAATTTAATGTCCAATTTCGCTAAGGAGGAAGCTCACACAAATTCCACAAGTTCCCAACACTTAATAGCTTGGTTTGGAAGCCAAAGATCCCTTCGATTTGGCCTATCTGAATTTCTGTTTTTTTTCGAATCGTTCGAACTGATTTACCGTAAAAATTCCGAACTCACCAAAAATTCTTCGAATGATGAATCGATGTTCTTAAAATAAATCATAACATGACCGAACTTTCAATTTCTAAAATCGGATTCAAATTTGTGGTCAATATCAATTTGACCTAACCTACCATGTAGCTTTTAGGAATTTTTAGTACAATTGACCTGCGGTTGATTATTCTCGAGCCACATTGTGCATCTTCGACTCATTGGTGACTCTCGATTGTTGTAAAAATCTCGAAGTTTCAAATACGAACACAGGGTACCAAAACAACAAAAAAATCGGTTTATTGCCGATCGACAGGAATTTTGCAATTACGTAGAATCACCTACACTTAATCACACACCTCAGTCGAATCGATCTATCTTCGGTCTCTGATAGATTTTTGACTGTGCCGTAATGACCCTTGTAGATTAGCACGATCAAGTAGCCGATTCTTAGTCGAATTCTCAAGCCTGTTGTGTTTAGATTCCTTAACGACTCTACCTAATAGGCTAGTTATCTCGTGAGTGATCAGCTTAGGGAGAAGAACTATAGGCGTGTTGATGAAAAGTCTAATTTATTCAATGAAAAACAAAATTGGAAAATTAAGATTTCACAGAGTTGATACAAGTGTAGTAGGTTTATGACTTTTTCTGATAATTTTCCTAAAACTTTGACCCCTTAGCAGAAATATCATATTGCATAAGCTTGCATTCTCAATCTCTCTTTCCCATACGGCCTCATCCATTTTGAGCGGGTGTCTTCCTCTACCCTTCGCCGAGATGGCGAGCAATTATTCCATACTTGAATCACTTCGACGAAGCAACAGATCGATGCATTTGGTGCAAGAAAGAGAGGGAAGAATTGAAGATTAGAACTAGAGAGTTTCTGCATAATGGACTTCGCGGTTTTTTTGCAATTCTGGTACAACACCGCAAGAGATGGAGCATCATTCTCATGTCTTTTTGGCAAGAATATTCAAGGAAAGACAACAATTTGAACCGGAGATTCTCCGTGACCTTTTGTCCTGGAATCCAAGGACGTTTACGCCAACTCTAGGCAGTTCATGCCTGCCGGATCAAGGGCTGTTTCATTGAACTAGCGACCTATATAATTCATCAAAATAGGTGGTTAAAGACCCACACGGCCCTCAACAATTCTCGTGTGCTGCCACTACTCCTATTGCTTGAATCGAGGTAAAATTCCAACCCCGGCTTCCTAATTGGCACTCAATCTTTTGTCTCGCAAGATCACCCACGCGCAAAACACACGAGTTAACGTACAATAAGAACTAAACGTTTTGACCTCATGAAAGCCGCGGTTTGATTTGCATTTTTACTGTCCAGCATGTAGAGCACATTTTCTTTTTGTCAGAAAAGATAACTGAGCTTTATTGTTTGAAGCATTTTCTCCATTACAAAAAATAAATGGGCCTCAGAATAAATGAGGTCCTATAAAGTTTTTTTTTTTTTTTTTTTTGGTTGGTCCTACTCTAATCTTACTCTAACACTCACTTTCAGACTTTTACCCTTGCCTCCTTGCAGGGTGTGGGAGTCGAGACCCACTCCTGAAATGAAATCGTCCCCACCCCAATCTTCCTTGAGAATGTGAGGATTTGAACCCCCAACCGCCCCTTTCCAAGTTGGAAGGGTGGCCACTAGGGTGAACCCCCAGTGATTATGTCCCATAAAGTAACCAGGGATTAATAAGTCATTCTCTAGAAAGGTAGTTGCACCTATAGATCTTGGCAACCCAGTTCATGACTTGATTTGCATCTCTAAAGTAGTGGACTAGTCTTAGGTTTTCGAAGTGGGCCATCACTAACTTGCAGGCCTTGATAAGAGTCCCCTCTTCCCACGAAGCCTTTTCTTAATCTATCACTGCCCGGCTCAGATTTAAGTAGTCCGCCTCTAAAACTTCGTGCACAAAAATTAGTTTGGTTGTAGATACCTGCATGCCTCAAGAAGAGCCATGGTTTTAGTTTGTCCAGTCGTGGAGGCACAAATATTCTTCGCAAACCAATCCACTACACTCTTGGTTTGATCTCTTCACACACACGCAACACTCCCTTCCGATCTGCCTTCCTCAGATGAGCCATCCGTGCTCACCTTCAATTCTTTTATGTTTGGCGGTTTCCATTCCGTCGGTAAAACCCATATTTCCTATTCAATTTTCAATTTCTCGGGTTACATTTCTTTTTTTCTTTTTTAAAAGGAAAAGGAAAAGGAAAATAAAAAATAAAACAAAAAATTCTTGAAAATGCAAAAAATTCCACATAGGATAATTTATCAGAAATAACACTTAAATGATTGATTTAATTTTGATGTGGCACTCAAGTGAGAAAAAATTATGTCACTCAAGTGAGCACTGTATGAAAGTTATGATACTTTTGTTATATTTGTCCCAAAAATGTTGACTGAATCGTGTGCTACTTGCTCTCTAATCTCTAAATCTGATTGTATGCACTTTTGACCATAAAAGTGCCAGCTTTTGTTCGAGTTCAAGTTACTTTGTCTTTCTCCTCGATGGCCTTGAGTAGGATAGTTAATATTTTCTTCGCAATTTGTTTATCAAACATGTGAAACAGTTTTTGCTCATCCCACTTTGCTTTTTTCGAGATGATCAGCTCGTTTATTGTTTGTGGCTCCCCATATTCCCTAATAATGATATCTCTGTCACCCCACACTGTCCATCTCACATCCTTAACAAAATATTTCTTCCCCACAATATGTCCTGCCATCCCTACGAAGCAAGGCTACCCTTTATAGCATGCCATAATTTGCTGTAGTCCTCGAAGTACTTATACCCAAATGACATAAGAGTTTTGATCTATCCTCAAGCTTGCTTACCAAGTATGGCCTTATAAGGATAACAATCCATTTTTTCCAGTGGAATCCAGACATGGAATCACCATTCTTCTACCAAAAATTAGCAACGGTCTCTTCAATTGCTCAGCAAATAGAGACAAATAATTTAAAAATTGACATGACATATTATGGTAGAGCTTGTGCCATTGCTTTAATGAGTGTCTCATTTCCCGATTTTGAGGTCATCCTTTCTTTTAACCTTTCAAGTTTCATATTTACTCTAACCAAAATCCATGCAGACATTTGTTTTTTTGTTCGGCCCCAATATGATGGAATCACTAGGTACTTTCCAATTTTTCTCTAATTCCAGAGTTCTCATCTCCATTGCTATGTTCCTTCTCAAACTCTAAGGACAATCTTTACTGAAGAAGATGCTAGATTTATTTAAGGGCTTGTCCAAATGCAAAACAATACTAGTTTAAAATTGCTGCAACATTTAGACACTCTTGGTACCTCCCATCTAAAAAAAAGAAAAAGGAATTGAGTCATCTGCTAATAAAAAATGAGATAGGGTAGGGGAGTGTCTATTAAGTTTAATTCCCCTTATGCTCCATTCCTCCCTCATTCTCTATAAAAGATAGGATAATACACTAGCTACAAAAATGAAGAGGTAAGAGGAGAGTGGGTCACCTTGATGTAATCCTCTTGAAGTTAGGGTTTACCACTGAATTTTTTGCTCAAGGATACCGACATCAGACAAAGCATAATACGCCCCACCCATTTGACATCCAAGCCCGTTTTGATAATGCATGCTCCCAAGGAATCTCATTCTACCCTATCATAGGATTTTCTCAAATTTAATTTGAGCACTGCTTAAAACTTGTTCTTTCTCTTACAAATTCTAAATTGATTAAAGATTTCTACTACTACCATAATATTATCTTGTATTTGGCTACCCCCCCCGAAACAAATTCACTTTGTTCCCATGCTGTCAAAATTAGAAGACGAGGTTTAAGCCAGCTTGCCAGAACCTTTGAAATGATCTTGTATCTAAAATTGCATAAGCTAATTGAGCAAAATTGGTCAAGATGTGACAAATTCGGCACCTTTGAAATAAGGGCAATATGAGTTTGCATTCAATTGACAATTGAACATACCTCTTTTAAAGATATCTACCTCCATTTTGAACACATCATGGCTTATTATCCCCTAATGGTTGTGATAAAATTAGCTATTTAGCCAATTTGGTCTAGGAGCTTTGGTTGCACCCAACTAGAAAACCATATCCCTCACTTCTTTCATGGCAAGTTCACAGATTAGCTTTGGTTCATCTCATTCGACAAGATCCTTGGGCAGTAATCTATACCTGGTTGAAACTTTCAGGGACCTTTTTGTGCTATAAAATCCTTGAAATAATTCCATAGTCATACTTTTGAGCTGCCCTAGTTCTCGAAACCATTAGTTCTTATAATTTTTTAGTGTTATGATTCTATTTCTCTGCCTCCTTTGGATGTTTGTGGCGTGAAAGTACCAAGTAATTTTATCTCCCCATTTCATCAAGTTTATTCGAGAACGCATCCCCATTCATCTCTTCCTACCGTCGAAAGTTTTCAGTCCTTCATTTCAACTACTTGACTCTCTCTCTTCCTGTTCACCGGTAGCAGAGTTTATTAAATGCTAGAGTTCCAATTTAATGGAATGTATTTATCGAGAAGAGTATGTAAACCTTCTCCCGCTTCATCTCTCTAATTCCGCATATTCCCTACTTTTCTATATCCATTAAGCAACAAACATTCAAGAAATCTCGAAATGCCGCAAAATAGCAATGCTTAATAGCTCTCCTTCCTACTTTTCCCAATGATACAAAACCATTAAAGTCTCCTATTACAACCCAAGGTAGTTGTTGCTCCTCTCACATCAAAAGTCTCTCCTGAAAATCATTTGGTGCATGGACGAAGGTAATTTTGATGGCACTTTATCCCTCCCCCGCCCCATTCTCTTTTAGACATAATACAGGTTAATGAAGAGTTTCCTTGTTAAGTCCACCTTCACTTCCACCTCTTCTATCTAGCTATTAATCCCCCTGAAATGCCCTCTAGTTCCATTATAAAATAGTTCTGAAAGTTGAGGCTTCTCTTTACCCACTGTACCCATTTTTCTTGGTGGTTTGTCTCCACAACGAACACTAAATTAGAATTTCCTTGAGCCACAAGGACTCCTTGAAATGGCTAGTAACAACACCTACAAGGGGATGAATAGGTTTGAACAAATATTTTCGCAAAATTCAGTAGAGATAATTTGCTTTTAGAAAATGACAGACTATGAAGAAATTCAGAATTTAGCAATTAGATAAAACTCTAAACAAAATAAATGAGTTCATGAAGAGAATAAGAACACAATGTTAATAGTGGTTCGGCTTAGATCAAGCATACGTCAACTCTCCCATGCTGACAACCCACTGGCTGGATTCCACTAAGAAACAAAAAAGATTTTACAGTTTGATGATTTCAACTTCTCAGTGAAGAGTTTGTTGGAGAAATTGTTCTAGAAGATTTTGAAGCTGACAAAACGTTTCCATCAGTCTAGTCTGGATATTTGCAGATTGTCTGAAGTCTTTCTGATCACCGGACTCGTACTCCCGGACTCAGTACTCAAGACTCAGAACTCAAGACTCAAGACTCAAGACTCAAAATTATTCTCATTGACAGTTTATCTGATTTAGTGTCGAAGGAAATCCAAATCTGAAGAAAATGATTAAGGATTTCATCCTCTGGAGAAGATCTTTTAGCTGGATAAATATAACGGATTCTTTGATTCGTTTCTAGATCAATTGAAGATCCGATGATCGACGAAGTATTCTTGGAAGGTTCTATTCATGGAAACCTAGATCCTGATTGTATGGGCAAACATGATTGATGGGCTATCGTCAGATTCCTTTAATAGCTCGAATGATCTTCTTGATTGATTCCGTCCAACGGGTAGATTGGAGGAATTCTTTTGGTAAGTGCCAACGGGTATGATGGCATAAAGGAGTATAAAAGGAAGACGTTCTAGTTGTTTTAGTAGTGTGATCGATAGAGAAATTCCGAGTCTAAAGCACCTTGATTATTAGTCGATACGAGTCACGAGCGAAATTGTATACACAGAGAGTGTCTATACTTGGTGATACCTTGAGTGAGTGTGGTAGTTCATCTACACCCAGAAATCAAGGAAGATTAACGCTGTAACATCTCTTTGTTTATAGTGGAATCCAGCCGATTGGCTGTCAGTGCAGAAGAGTGGACGTAGGCTTGAATCAAGCCGAACCACTATAAACCGCTTGTTTATTTCTCTCTTTCATTCACTGAGTTTTACGATTGATTGTTATTTGTTGCAATTCCTTAACTGTCTAAGTATTGTGCGTCTATCAAGAAAAATCGTTTATATACCTATTCACCCCCCTCTAGGTACTAGCACTAGCAATATCAGAGTTTGCTTCTCTTTCACGAAGTCATACTATGAGTTTTTCTCTCTTTTGAGTACAAATTTGAGTTCAGTGAATGAAATAGCAAGGAACAAAGAACCTTCAGACTTTAAAATTTTTCTTTCACGCAAACCATCAAACAATTGGAGAGTCCTGACTTAAATACTCCTTCATGCCTTCTCGACCGTTGGCACTTTCCAAAGGAGTTCTTCCAATTTACCCGTTGGACAGAATCAATCAAAGAGATCTCGAGTCATCCGATGATTTGTGATGAAAGCCCGTCAAATCTTGTTCACCCATACAATTAGAATCTTGGTTTTCATATGTAGAACTTTCCAAGTTTACTTGCCTTCCAAAAGATTTGATTATCAGAATTGATTCCAATAAAAATAGTCGATCATATAGGTGTTATATCCAACTAGAAAGCCATCCATAAGCCATACGAATCGAACTCTTAAAGAAATAAAGATAATCTTGCATCTGGATAAGTCTTCATTTTTCAATAGTGTTCAGTCTGGAATTTGTCAATGTGAGCAGACTTTGAACCTAAAGTCTAGCGATCTTCATACTTTAACACTAAAGTCTGGAAGTCTTCAGACTAGACTTTGGAAAGGTTTGTCATCATCAAAACAATAAAGGAGTTTTCTCCAACAATTTCCCCATTTTTTATGGTGACAAAACTTTCCTGCAGATTTAAGAACTTTTAACCTGCAAAACAACTCTTAAGCAATACATGATATCTTATAAAAACAAGTTG
This sequence comes from Eucalyptus decipiens, assembly GCA_014182575.1. Taxonomy (NCBI): domain Eukaryota; kingdom Viridiplantae; phylum Streptophyta; class Magnoliopsida; order Myrtales; family Myrtaceae; genus Eucalyptus; species Eucalyptus decipiens. The sequence goes on along the minus strand of CM024613.1, from coordinate 40,407,733 downwards.
ATTAGGATCTGGATAACATCGATTCGCAACCACAAAAAAACATGTTAATCTTGAAGAGATAAGACAAATATCAAGATTTAAATAATTATTCATCCATAATCACCACATCATCACCACAATAGTAAGTTACTGCAAGCGTCAATGCCAAACAAAATAAAAGTTCAACAGTTAAAAGTGTCAACAACCATAGTTCAACCAAAAAGATAAGTCAAATTTGCACATTCTCCCCCTTTTTGTTAGCAGCAAAAAGTGGAGAAACATAAAAAGTGCAATGAAATCAAGTGTGTTTGGGAATGCGAACGAGCTGGAAATCCCCAATCGACTGAACTGTCTCCTCTAGTTTTCGCATTGTTTCCTTCATCTACTCAACATCTTCAACTTTGGCAGTCTCTTAAATTTGCTGTTGTAAAGCTTGAACTCGAACAGTAAGAGCTTGTACCTTTTCATGGAGAGAATCTAAAGTAGATTGTAAAGCAGAGTGAAGCTTCAGGATCTCACACTCCGTTCCATATTGCCATGCTTTTAACTCCACGAGGAGCTCTAGCAACCTTTGAAAGTCTGTAGAAGTTTCTGTTTATTCATTAGCCTCAGCGTGTTGAGTTTGTGGAGTGTTAATAGATGATGGAACTTTAGCTTTCGGAAAATGAGAGGCATATACATCCTCTAGATCGGCAGGAGATCTACTAACATCATCATTTGTAAAAAGAGGAGAAGAAGAAGTACCTCTTTTCTCATGAACTCCCCCTGTTTCTGTGACTACAGGTGGAGAAAAGAATTCTTCTTCTTGGTCCTTCTCAATTTCAGTAATAAAGTGATTTTTTTTTTCTCTGTTCGATCTCCAACAATTTCACTCCTTGTCTTCTCTGAATCCTCAAATAAGGATATTGCAAAAGTTGGTTCAAAAGAGTCATCCCAACCCTCCTCTTCTTCAGCTATTCTTCCTTCTTCTCTGGCTTCTCTTCCTTCGCTGTCTTTTCTTCCTTCTTTTCTCTGGTTCGTTTCTCCTCTTTCTCTTTCTTCTCTATTTTGTTTCTGTTCAAAACTGACAAAACTTCGAAGATTTTTCAAGAAAAATGCAGAGAGAGTAAGATCATCCTTATCCTCTTTGTCCTGCATGATAAGAGATCTTCTCTTCCTTGTAGGTTCACACATAGGCTCCTTGCCTTTCATTTTCTTTGTAGCAGAGTCTTGTTTAGTTTTGCTGGGGGACTTCTCCTTCAAGCGCTCTAAAACTTTGGTTAGTTACTTCAACCTCATCTTGGACACCATCTCCAATCCAGTAACCATAGAAGCAATAGTTCTAGCACAAAGAGAGACTAGAAACTAAATATGAAAGTGTCTGAATAGTTGTGTGACCAGCGCTAAGTAAGAGAGCTGTCCCTTATCATTCACAACAGTTCTGTACATATGCATCAGGATCGTGTGAGACAAAAAGAACTTCATTCCATTACTAATAGCAAACACCAATTTGGTTTCAGATCAATAAACATCTATCTTTGAAGTTGACTTTACTCGGATGTAATTAATCACGACTTTGTGCAACAAATTTTTTGAGGCAGACAGTCTGAAATAAGTAATGCCGCCTTCAGAAAGTTTGTCCCTAACAAGAAAACTTGTCGCATGACCAATAGAGAAATTTATTGGTTGGAAACTACCTCTTTCCACACCAATAATATCAGCCAACATGTCAACATCCACCATGTACTCTTTCTCCCTCACAGTAAATCAAAATCTATTCGTGTCAAGAAAAGACAAGTTTGAATAGAAATACGCAGTCAACCAGGATAAGCAACAGTAGTTTCAAAACAAAATTTTTTAAGTTGAAGGAGAGTTAGCTTCTCCCTTAGGTTCACCCTTATTGAATCCAAGAAATCAAAGTCGACCAAACGAGGGTTCGTCACCCCTCTTTTCAGCAATTTGGAGTGTCTTTTTGTGATCTTTAGAACGAAACAAACTCGTTCCATCACCATGTACTTTAGCAGCAATGCCCATTCTAGGTTGAAAATTCGAGAACATTCTCTCATCATCGTCCTTTATCTCTGGTTGATTGAAAGAACTAAAACGGTGATCAACAGGAAAGTTAGCAAACATTCTATCTACAGTTCCTTCAGGTGTTATGCCTAATCTTTCCATTGCTCGCAAAAACAAAGTCTCATTCTTGTAACCTCTTTCTTTTTGAAATTCATCAATAAAGGCCATAGCAATACCACCTTGCTTCAATTCATTGTAAAGTTTAAAAAGAACCTGGGGTTTTAACGTCCTGACAGGTTCAACATCTTCCACAATTTCCTCTTCTACTGGTTGGGGCGGAGGATTTTGAGTAGCACGATGTGGAGAATGTTGTGGAGAATCTTCTTCCTTGGTTAGATCAAAATATGTAGGACTCTCAAGCATATTGCGTAGTCCCCTACTTGAGATCCAAGACGACTTCCTTTGAAAAGACATCTTCACAGTCTTTGAGGATTTCCCAAACACGTTCAAGTGAAAAAGATGAAAACTTGCGGAGCAAACTTGATAGTAGAAATTATGTATTGTAGGGTTTGAGAAATCGTAAATGAAGAAGAAAGACTCGACAGTATATAAAGAAAGTAAAATGGGGTAAATGAACCGTCATAAGGAAAAAGAAAACTGCCTTTTTCAAAAATAAAAACTGCCAAAAGTTCAAAAAAAAATCAAAAAATATACTTTAAAAATAAAATAGGCAAACAATGATTCAAATATCAACATACCTTTTCGAAATCTTCATACTAAAATTAAATTACCTGTATTGAAGATATATTAACTTACTGAAGTAGTTTCTAGACATTCTGAGTTTGACCAACTTTAGACTTTAACTGGTAGGAGATATAATATTCAGTTTGGTGCGAATAGACTCAAATAGATTTTTCTCTAGTGGCTTTATAAATATGTTTGCTAACTAATTCTTCGAGTCAAAGAACTGAATCATAATTTCTCCATTTTGAACATGATCTCTTATGAAATGGTGTCGAATCTCTATATGCTTTGTCCTTGAATGAAAAATTGGGTTCTTCGTGAGATTAATAGTACTAGTGTTGTCGCATTTGATCTCAATGTACGATTCTTTAATTCCAAAGTCTCTTAGCTATTATCTTATCCACAAAATTTGGGAACAACAGCTCCCAAGAGCCACATACTCTGCTTCTACTGTTGATAAGGCTACAGTATTTTACTTCATTGAGAACCAAGATACTAGCATGCTGCCTAGAAGTTGACAAGTATTAGAGATATTTTTTCTATCGACTTTACAACTTGCTAAATCTGCGTTTAAATATCCAAGAAGAGTAAAGTCTCATTCTTTGGAATATCATAGACTTAGCTTTGGAGTAATTGCAATGTATTTGATGATACATTTTGCAGCACTTAAATGAGATTCTTTGGGATCTGACTGGGATCTAGCACGGATACAAACACTAAACAAAATGGCAGGTCTAGATGCAGTAAGATAAAGAAACGAACCAATAATGCTCCTCTGAAGCTTCTTGTTTAGTTTCTTTCCTCCTTCATCTTTGTCCAGTTTCGAAGAACTTGACATTAGTGTATCTGTCTTTTTGCAATTCTCTAATTTGAATTTCTTGATGAGATCTTTTGCATACTTCTTTTGGTGAACAAAGATACCTTTCTTCAATTGTTTAACTTGCAATCCTAGAAAAAAAAAAGTTAACTCACCCATTATACTCATCTCGAATTCATCCTGCATAAATCTAGAGAATTTCTTGTATAGATTTTTATTAGGGGATCCAAAGATAATATCATCACGATAAATTTGAACTAGTCGAAAGTCTTTACCCTCTCTTTTTATAAACAAAGTAGTGTCTACTTTTCTTTTAACAGAATCATTTTGGGTTAGGAATTTACTTAACCTTTCATACCATGCTCGAGATGCTTGCTTCAGTCCATACAAGGCCTTTTTCAATCTGTAGACTAAATCTGGCTTTTTTCGATTTTCAAATCCTGATGGTTGTTCTACATAGACTTCTTCTTGGATGAATCCAGTGAGGAATGTACTCTTTATATACATTTAATATAACTTGAAATTTTTATAGCAATCAAAAGCAAGTAATAATCTAATTGCTTCTAACCTCGCTATTGGTGCATAAGTCTCATCATAGTCTATAACTTACTTTTGTGTATATCCTTTGATCACGAGTCTTGCTTTGTTTCTGACCACTTTTCCTTTCTTGTCCACCTTGTTCTTGAAAACCCATTTTGTCCCTATAATAGACTTACCTTTAGGCTTAGGAATTAGCTTCCAAACATCATTGATGCTAAAATGTCTAAGCTCTTCTTGTATAGCTTCAATCCAACTTTCATCATACAAGGCTTCTTCTATACTTTTGGGTTCTATCTTAGAAACAAGTGCTCGGGCAGTAGACTCTTCTTTCCTTTTAGATCTGGTGCGAATTCCTTCATCAATGTTGCCAATGATGAGTTCCTTGGTGTTGACACCTAAATTTTGGCAATTTGGTAATTTATTTATTGAATTAAAAATGACGGTCTAAAAAATTAATTAATTGCATAGCATATAGATTTAGGTGCATTTATATATATATATATATATATATATATATATATATTATTTATTTGTATTTGCATTTTTTGCATTTTATTGGACCGGTGGCAGATGGGTTCAAATTAGACCGGGCTAGGCCCATGAAAGGAGCAAATTAGCCCAAGCCCGTTGCTTTTTTTTTTTAAAATCAATTATCTTGTGAAAAATTAAAATTTGATGCGATATTATGACGATTTTTGGAAATTAAGAAAATCGCATCGTAATCTTATCTTTATCAATAGATGATGAAATCGGGGAGAATATTCATCAAATAAGGATTTTTGTGATTAAGAGGTTATCGGCAATCTTTTCGTCGAGATGAAATATTGATAAAAATATTACATTTGTTTTGGCCTATAAAAGGGTGTGTACGGAAGTCGAGAAATGGGGGGCGTTCAACTTTTGTTTTAGGGGGAAATTTCAGTTCTTTGGGAAGAAAAAAAAAGGAGAAAAAGCAAAAACAGCAAAAAGCAGAAAAAAGAAAAAGGGGGCAGAGGAGAAACGTACAAGCAGCAGAGGGACGATTGTTCATCGTCTCCCTCGCCACTCGCCCCCCTCTGCAACTTCCATCCGCGAAGACACCCGCGCCCACCGCCGCTCTACCAGTATCTCGACCGGCCACCAACGTTGCCCGCTGGACGCCACCGTCTCCCCACGCCGACGCCGCCCGGGAGGCTGAGGCCAACCGCAACTGCCTTGCTTGAAGCCCCACCGATGTCCGCCCAAGCTCTCCCGTTCGTGCTGTGCCGACCCACGATCCCGACGAGTTGTTGCTGCCCAGCGCCTCCCTGGCCTCGCATGAGCCGTGATCCACCTGCTACTCGGAGCCGAAGACCCGTACGCCAGGCCTAGATCCGAGCCCCCACACATCCGAGTGACGTCTCTGCTGCCGGCCATCTTGCTACGAGCCTCCTCATGGTGCGCCTGCAGTCCATTCGATGAACGTCTCCGATTGCTGATGCTCACACCCGCAACCTTCTGCACCCCCGCGCCGCTGCAATCTCACGCCTTTGCAACGCTCGAGTTGATCCACCTTGCTACGTCAACATTGAGGTTTCTTTGCTCTCGAGCTTGCGCGATCCACCCACCACCCGACGAGCTGCTCCGAGCGACGCACGCCACAGCAACCGCCTGTCCGCCTTGCTCCGCCTCTGCACGAGCCGAGTTGAGCCGTCGCCATCCAGCCGCACCTTGGCGAATCACCTCGCCGAAACCTTGAACGCCGGCGACCCAAACCCCTTTCCGGTGTCGACGAATTGGCCGCCCCTCCATTTTCCTCGGCTTGTTTATTTTTCTTTTATTTTTATTTTTCTTATTTTATATTATTTTACTTTACTTTTAGTTAGTTTTATTATTATTGTTTAAGTTTGAATATTGTGAGGTGACTTTTAGGTTATGGATATTGTAGGCATTACTCACAGGAGTTATCCCTAAAATTATTGTAATTATTAACTTCACCCGTAAGATGTCGGGTCATTTTTTTAATTATATTAATTCTTGGGGTTTGTTGATAGCATATTAATTGTTGAATCAATATAATTATTAATTTGATCCGTAAGATTTCGGATTAGATTTTTAATTATTTTGATTTCTTGTCGTGATGTTACGAGTTAAAAGTAATCATTAATTTAACTTTTGTGAGATAACAGGTTATTTTTTCGTTTATTTTAATCCTTTATTTGTTGAATATCTTGTTTGTTTAGATTTAAGGTTTAGTTGATAATCGCTTGTTTTGGAAAACCACTAAGAAAAAAAAATATTTGAATTAGGATTCAGTTTGTTTTGGAATATTTCTTGTTATCTTGCATACCTAGAATAGGGATTTTGTTTCAAACTTAGAAAAATATAAATAAAAAAAAAAAAAAAAAAGGCATTCCTTTAGGTTGTTAGTTTGTTATTTGGATTGCATGTTTAATTATGTATTAATTTCGAATTTTCATAAAGAAAATCACAAAAAAAATCATTGAGCATATTAGGTTAGAATGGCATGTTTCATTTTAAATTTAGATCATCTTTTTAGATAAATTGCATATTAGATTAAGATAATATCTTAGTTTAAATTAGGATTTAAGGTGACTTAATCCTTAGTTTAAATTAGATAGAATTTTAATCTAGCTAGATCATTTTTGCATTTTTTAAAATAGAAATATCAAATGCACGTCATTTAGTAGGTTCATTTAATTAAAACTTCTTCGTCATTAGACTAAGTCATTTAATAAAAGTCGCATGTCACATAACTCGTATACTAAATTGTATGTTGCGTGTCATTTTAGTTAAAATAATTTTGTATGTCATTGCATCGCATTTCCCGTCATTAGAATTAGGTCATTTGATTAATTTAGATTGCATATTTAAATGTTGCATTTCTTTAATTTCAAATTTCATGGAAAATATAAAAGAATTAGAATGAATTCATTTCATGCTTTAGGATAGATTGCATGCTTATTTATGTCATACAATTTTGGTCATGTTATCATATCATTTCATGTTAGAATAGTGACATGCATTGCATAAGTCATGATTTTCATTAAATAACTTAAAACAAAAAATTAAAATTGCGTGTTAATTAGAAATCATATCTAGGATTGCTGATGTGAATTCTGATTTAACAATGCAGATACTTTCGTTGCTTCGAGGTATGTTTTGCTTTATTTAATTGCTTTCTTGAGTGTTAAATGGTGGTATGCGCACTTGTATGATCACCTCACATGTTAGAAGTTAAATTAAAATCAATTCAATTGCCAAACATTTTTTTTTAAAAAATGAAATAGAAAGGTACCGAAAGAGCACTAGGATAGTCTAATGTAACCAAGTCCCCGTACCCTTTAGTCTCTGGTTCGCAGGAGTAAAATAATTCTCCATTTATTTTACTTAGGTATTTAATCGACCTACCCTGAACCAATTAGTAGCGACTCCTAGATAATAATCTTTTGCATGTTAAGACTTTAAGTTGCGAATTTGTATGGGCTTGGGAGAGCCCGAGCTAAGCTTAAAGACTTTGTAATCCACTAACCTAGTTTTAGGTGGTGAACTCGAAAAATTGGGTCGCGATAGGTTGGCGACTCCACTGGGGATATTGTGTTAAAGCACTTAGTGGACTTAGGCCAATTTTTCTTTTTCTTTTAAAAATGTTTTTGTTTGGTAGTGAGGATCCCAGGTATATCCCTAATTTAGGTGTTAAATATTCTTGCAGATAGGAGGTATAAGGGGAGTAGTCTTTATTAACCCCTGTCTTGCAGGTTGGAGTTAAGGATGAATGTTTGAATTAAAACTATAGAAGTGTTGTTTGTATTTAAACTGTTGTGCATGTTTTATTGCTTTTAGCACTACACTATTGCACACACAACCTGCGGTCAAACCTGGGCTGCGATAGGATTTCTAAGATAGTGTTGAGAAGGATACTTCCTCCAAAGCGAGACTGCTATGTAGAGGTTGACATTCTCTTCCCTGAAATTTCTTTCATGGTGTCAAATGCGTTTGTCCATATCCGCGAGACTGCGTGATTATTAGATATTCCATTCGACTGAGCCGGGGTTATGAGGACCTGACACGTTAATGCGAGACTGCAACGGTCAGATCATCATCTTAGCTCCACCTTGTTAAGCCATTTAGACAGAAATCGAGCCTCACTTTTCATGCGTGTGTCTATGTGATTGTTATACATTTATGGTGAAAGTAAGTTGTCTAAATTCTTCGCAATTTATTTACTTTATTGTAATTTTGTCGGTCCATGGCAATAGGTTTCGTTGTCAATCTTGTTTTATATGCGATGGGGAAAACCGATGTACAATTCATTTCCGCTCCTAAAAAGAGATCAAAATGTGGCTGGATTAGTTAGATCGAGGCGACCAGGCCTTAGGTCTAGTGGTCCCTGATGTGACTGAGAAGCGCACTCAACGAGCACAAATTGAATCTTAAGTGGAAAGTGGAAATGATTGAAGCGAAAAATAAGAAGCTTCGCAAGGCGTTGGAATCCCGAAAGCATATAAAATGAGACGTCTTGAATTTTGATTCTTAGTTCAATGTTTAGGGACTTTGATTTCTAGCTCGATGTTTCCAATTTTTAGATTCAATGTTTAGGGACTTTGGATTTCAATTCTTCATTCATTGTTAGGAAACTTGGTTCAAATTTCAAATAAAATCAGGCAATTAGACCATTGTCATGGGCCATTTTTCCAATCTTGTCATTGGTTCTTACATTACTTTTATCCAATTATGTGATAATGGATCCTCCACGTTCGCCCATCATTACATGATCGAGAGCAAAAATGGCCGACCAAGCCGAAATGTGAGATCGTATGTCTGCCGTGGAAGACCAACTCAAACAATTGCTCACCTCTATGCAACTTATGACAACTCAAATGCAATCTCTCCAAGTGAACCAGACCCTTGCACCCGCTCTCCTCGAGATTGTAGTCCCAAAGCAGACGAACAAGACTCAAATTGATGATGACGACATGCCTGAACTGGAGGATGACCCATTGTTTGTCACTATTGAAAAGGTTAAGCCTGACAATGTCCCTAAGGTGGAGCAAGATGAACGCTTCGCCAAACTTGAAGAGAAACTAAAACAATTGCAAGAGTCGCGGAGTTCACTTCCATTTGACTTGTCAGTTTACAAGAAAGTCAAGATGCCGAAAAAGTTTAAGATACCGGAGTTCGAGAAATACGACGGTACTCCTTGCCCAAAGGCTCATTTACAGATGTACCACGTACGCATGGCCCAATATGTCAAGAATGAGCCTCTCATGATCCAATCATTTCATGCAAGTTTGACTGGGCCCGCTTTGAATTGGTATGTGATGAAGAATGTAAATCTTCTTGACACCTGGAATGAAGTGGCCAACGCATTTCTCAAGCAATATAAGTTCAATATGGACATCACACCTTCCCGAGAAGATCTTGAGAGAATGGAGAAGAAGAGGAGTGAATCATTCAAGGAATATGCCATGAGATGGCAAAATATGGCACCTCAAATAGCTCTTGAGCCTACTGACAAGGAAGTGATGAAGTTGATCATCAAGACTCTTCCATCTGAGTTCCGTAACCGAATGGTTAGCACATATGTCAAAAACTTCAACCAACTTGTTCCCGTGGGAGAACAAATTGAGATGGGGATAAGAGAAGGGTGGTTTACTGAGCCATCTAACAAAATGTTTTCTACCAAGAGGGAGAAGGACCTTGAAGCTGAGATTAATATGACATATTCTCAACCGAATTGTGGTCACACTCCAGTAATTAAGATTTCTACAGAGCAACAAGGTGGAGAACATCAGCTCCCTAATTGACGACGTAACGTCAGAAGACAGTTCACACCTCTTCTTGGGCCCCTATACAAAGTTTTGCCTGTCCTCCAAAAGAAGGGATTACTTTCTTCGGAGCGAAAGCGACCAAATCCTGAGCATTATCCTACATATAATCCCTCTGAAAAGTGTCTCCACTGATGATTGCTATGTTTTGAAGAATAAGGTCCAAGCTCTCTTGGATACAAAGGCATTTTCTTTCAACAGTAATCAGAAAAATCCTCTGCCCAACCATGATGAAGGCGCAAACGTTGCCACTGAGTGAAGAAGTCCTTATCTCCTAGGATTTCAAGTTTTGTTTAGGATTCTCTGCTTTTTGAAATTTCAATTATTGCTTTCGCTTTTAGGGTTTGGCTTGTTTGCATTTTCCATTCCAATAATGTAATTCATTTGATTCTATTCAATGAAATTACAATTTTGAGGACATAATGGAGTATACCAAACCAGTCCAATGACGATATTCTACCATGAAAAAGAAGCTATTATCCACGGAGAAATCCTGAGGGCTGAACTTTTTCATGCTTCCTCCCAAAAACTTTTTCGAAAACAAAAGCATTTCACTGCTTGTAGCAGATTAAACCTGTTTGTTCGTCTGACTCATTTGTTTCTTGTCTCAGAGCATAATTCTATAACTTGTTATGACAAGGGACATCTGAGAATAGCGGGCAAAAGTGGATTTTCAGTCTTGGATGATAGGGACAATCCAAAGACATCAACTGCTGAGGCAATCCCTTTGTGGAGCAACCCCTTAATAAATGCTTAATACCATTTTTTAGTGTGGAAAATTGTTTGTTTTAAAGTTGATAATATTCCATGCCTAAAGCTGTTAAGATCTGTTAAAAAAAAGGATTTTGCATGATGACTCTTACATGTTTTATCCACCAATTCCACTAAAGAACATCAAGATGGGCTAATTTAATGAATGATGTGGAATTGATTGAGCATACTAGATGAGACGAGTCGGGATGATGAAAGGCAAACATTAGCCTATACACAGTCCCCTACTCATACACTTGTGAGATAAGTGTAGGAAGGTTCATATACACAAGGTAAAGAGTTCTCTCCCAAAAGGTACATCAACTAAAATGATGAGAGGCAATTCATTTCTCTATCACAAACACTACAGGTGATCCATTGCTTAAACCTTTTGAGCCCATACACTTATGGATATTCTTTTCAAATCACCCTTGTCAAGAATCACCCCACATCGGGGCAGCTAGGAGATAAAATGGCATCATGATGTGAGGAAAATGAATTGAAATTTTCTTGCTCTCACTTGCATCAATCTTCAAGTAATGCTATTACATTGAATTCATGTGTTAATTTAAGTGCCTTAGGATGATGAAGAGCATTTCTTTCTCTATCCTATACACTTATATCATTTGCATAGCGCAATTGAGCCTATAATTTCATTTATTTTAAACCCAGTTGATGATCATCCTCCACATTGGGGCAAGGCAAAAGGCATATGAAGACTCTTGAAAAGTTTGAGTGTCATTCAAAGTGTAATTTGCTTGACGCATGCATTATGCACAATAATTGAATTCAAAATAGAACTAAGGGGCATGAAAAAGCAGTGTGCCTGATAAAAGCAAGGGTGATGCCCATGAAAAGAAGTGAAGAGAAAATGCATGAGAACTAGGGGCATGAAAAAGCGGTGTGCTTGGTAAAAGTAAGGCCAATGCCCATAGATGAAAAAAGAAAGTCAGGATAGGTGACTTTCAATTACAAGAATTGAAGTCCAATGGAGCAATACTCAGAACTCAAATGCAGAGTTTCTACAATCAATGTAAGACTTCATGAAGACAATCCCCAATGATGAAAAAGAAAACTGGTGGCAATGCCAAGATGACCATGAACCCAAACTAGGTTACGTCCCTTACAAAGTCTCTTCAGATTATGGCATTTGAATTAACGTAGGAGTTCATATGTTTATAAGCATCGCTCGAAGAAGTGCGAGCAAGATTATTTCTTTTTCATTTTGCAAGGTTCTTGACTTGTAAACCCGAAGATGATTACAAGACTGTTCATTCAATAGCCTTGATTCAAAGAGTCCATTTGTTAAGCCGTTGACCAAACCCACATTATGGTCCCTGTTAAAGACCTCTCAGATTGGTAAGATCGTACCGCTTGCGAGAATACTCGGACCCATGTCGATATGATGAAATTGAGTGATTCGCATAAAATAGCCATTCTAAATGAGAGTGAGCGAAAGTCATTTCTAACCGAAAGTCTCTCATTTAGTATTCTTAAGAAATCCATGTCATGAGTGAAAATTGTCTTGAACGATAATTATCTCTAGTGGAAATTTGGGTGATGCAAAAGTCATTATGCATGAACCTTGATTGAATTGATAAAAGCTTCAGTAGATTTTGAAGCATGCATTCTAGAATAGCCTTAATTGCTTATTTCTTTAGTGAATGCATTTTTGCTTTTATCATGTCTGACAGACAATATTTTCTCAAAGACCCAAGAGCTCCTAACATTTGGGTTCCTTTCAAAATACCTTATGAGAAACCATCATGAACATTCAAGGTGCATCCTTGATGTTCCAAAATTTATTTCTACCAGGAGGTGAGAGGCCTCCACAGGATATCTAAGTTCCAGAAGACATATCCCTAAGAATTAGAGATATCATCAGGTAAGTATATCTCTACCCATTCTCGACACTTGACTCGGTCAAGCTATCCTTATATTGACCTGGCTTGCTTCCATAGCCCGGTGTCCTTATATTGACCTAGCGTACTTTCGTAGCCCAGAGTCCCTTTATATTGACCCGGCATGCTTTCGTAACCCAGAGTCTCTTTATATTGACCTGGCGTGCTTTCGTAGCCCAGAGTCCCTCTTTATCAACTCGGCGTGCTTTCATAGGCCGATGTCCATTTATATTGACCTGGCGTGCTTCCATAGCCCAGATTCCCTTTTAATCGACACTCGATTGAGTTGTCCCCAAAGATTCTTCCCCAAATTGCAACACTAGGCGACCGAAGAATGGTTCAGGTCCTAGCCAAGTAAAACCTCGTTTAGGCGACCATAGAATGATACAGGTCCTAAACAAAACCTATTTCCCTATTCAGGTGACCGTAGAATGGTACGGGTCCTGGAAGGTAAATCCTCGTTTAGGCGACCGTAAAATGGTACGGGTCCTAGACAACATCTATTTCCCTATTCAGGCGACCGTAGAATGGTACGGGTCCTGGAAGGTAAATCCCCGTTTAGGCGACCATAGAATGGTACGGGTCTTAGGCAACACTTATTTCCCTATTTAGGCGACTGTAGAATGGTACGGGTCCTGGAAGGTAAATCCTCGTTTAGGCGACCGTAGAATGGTACGGGTCCTGGAAGGTAAATCCTCATTTAGGCGATCGTAGAATGGTACGGATCCTGGAAGGTAAATCCCCGTTTAGGCGACCGTAGAATGGTACGGGTCCTAGACACAATCAAACACTATCATACTTGGCGACCGTAGAATTGTACGAGTCCTAGGAAAGCAGTTTCTTTATAAAGCCATGTTACAATTCTGGGCAACCGTAGAATGGTACCAGTCCTAGGAAAGCAGTTTCTTTACAAAGCTATGTTACAATTCTGGGCAACCGTAGAATGGTACGGGTCCTGGACATGTAACACCAATCTATCTTGAGTCACTTTACCCTCCTTGAAGGTAAGATATTTCGGGTAAGTTCCTTTGACATCTCAGTCTGGATCTAGATGTCTTAATTTTGTTCATTGAACATTTCACATCATTTCACTCTGGATGTGAATGCTTTTCGATCTTTCTTGTTATACCTTAGTTTTGATCAAAGTATTTCAAATCCCAAAATCTTGACATCTCAGTCTGGATCTGGATGTCTAAATTATCTTCATCTAAACATTTCACTTTGGATGTGAATGCTTTTCGAGCTTTCTCGTTATACCTTAGTCTAGGTTTAGGTATTTCGAGTCTTAAAATTTTGACATCTCAATTTGGATCTAGATGTCTTAATTCTTGTCGTTGAACATTTCACTTTGGATGTGAATGTTCTTCTCAATCTCAATGTTTCAATCTATTACCTGTTTGACTCTTCAAGGAACCCGAGTGAGAGTTGGGTACTTGTGGAGTAAATAGGGATTTATCGTACCTCAAAATGCTTTACCGTATTAACTGGTAAGTAATTGCAGGTACGTTCTTTCCTTTGACATCATGCATTTTGCATTAGCATTTCCATGCATCATATAAATTGCATTAAAAAATGGAATTCATTGTCCAACAAAAAATCAGTCAATGCATGTGCATAGTCAAAATTTAGGTCTCAATTTGTCTTTGAAGGCAACCTCTTCGAGCTCACCTTCGAAGAGGAGTAGCTGTTGACACCTAAATTTTGGCAATCTGATAATTTATTTATTGCATAAAAAATTAGGGTCTAAAAAATTAATTAATTGCATAGCATATAGATTTAGGTGCATTTATTTATATATATTATTTATTTTTATTTGCATTTTTGCATTTTATTGGACCGGTGGCAGATGGGTTCAAATTAGACTCGGGCT